>SJYX01017081.1:362787-408648 GCA_006410675.1 Oreotragus oreotragus
GTATATTGCTTAAAGTCATCTAGACGTGTGAGACCAGAGGGAGATGAGGCATTTCTCCTGTCTCCATAGAGCTTTGCGACAACATATCAGTGACTGTATCTGTAAACGAGCATTTTCCAATTATATCCTTTCTTCCTGTTAGTCTATCAACAAGCATTCAGAAAGCTCCTACTCAGGGCTCAGTACTGAGTTACTTGCAATATGAAGGGAGATATTCAGAAGCAAGAGGCCACCAAGGAATTTTAAATCTAGTTGGAAGGCAGAACTAGAAAGGACTGCTCCTGCTTCTGTAACTAATAACTATAAGAATCAAGGGAGTGATGTATGCAAATTTTATATGACGTTGATGCAAAAATTTCTATCTACATGAGTGTGTGTCTGAGAGAGAGACAGCGAGAATGGGAGGGAGAGAGATGACAGAGCACATGTGTCTGTATATCTAGAAACAGAAAGACTGGAGAAGGAAATGGCAACCCACTCCAGTATTCTTGCCTGGAGAATCCCAGGGATGGGGGAGCCTGGTGGGCTGCAGTCTATGGGGTCACACAGAGTCGGACACGACTGAAGTGACTTAGCAGCAGCAGCAGCAGCTATTAAAAATAATGCTGCTATGAATGTCTGTATACAAGTTTCTGTGTGGATATATGTTTTCATTTCTCTTTGGTACATACATGCCCTAGGAGTGAAATTGTTGGACCATACAATCGGTGTAATAGTAATTCTATTTTTAGCTCTTTGTTGAATCACAAAACTTTTCCCACAACATCTACACCATCATACAAGGATTCTTATTTCTCTACTTCTTTACCAGTACTTTCTATTTTTTAAATCACAGACCTATATGCATGCTATATTTGAAACAGATGAGCAACAAGGACCTTCCATACAGAGAATTCTGCCCAATATCCTATAATAAGCTAAATGGGAAAAGAACTTGAAAAAGAATAGATACATGTATATGTATAACTGAATCACTTTGCTGTACACCTGAAACTAACACAACATTGTTGATCAAATACACCAATATAAATTTAAAAAAAATAGCCATAATAGTAGCTGTGAAGTGAAATCTCATTGTAGTTTTTATCTGCATTTCCTTAATGATTGATAATGTTGAGTTTTTTTTAATTAGGAAGTGCCCTATTTTATTTACACAATCATTAATCACAACTGCAAAAGCAGATTTATAGTGCCACGTATCAATAACAAAATGGGAAGGAAATGAAATATTAGAGACATCTTGCAAAACTGCAAAGAAATATACACTAGGCTAAACATCTTCAGTTAAACCATGGTTTCACAACAGATTGCTTCATTTTTTTCATTTTCGCAATAAGTTATTCCTTATAGTTATTTTTTTCTCTTTTCGAACTAATTCAGATATGGCTTTGTGTACAAGAATTCTTTTCTTGGTCTTTGGTTTAATTCTGTTGACAAGTACCTTGCTCTGGTGAATACCCATAAACTGTAGTGTCACTTGCCTTCTCACACTGCATCTGATCAATGTAGAACCTACTTTTTTTTTCCTGAACCCCTGGACTGCTTTGGTGATTTGCTGACCTTTGTAGTGTCCTCAGACCAACTGGACATTGTTGTCCTTGTGGATGGGCATGAGCAGATATACTCTGGCACAGTTCCTTGGAGAGATGCTATGATTTTCTGTATACATGCTAACATCTACCTGCTACCAGGTATACTTTTAAACATCTTCTCTTGTGTCTTTTGGCCATTTGTGTATCATCTTTGGAGAAATATCTGTTGAAGTCCTTTGCCCATTTTTAATTGGGTCATTTGTATTTTTTTGTTGTTGTTGTTGGGTTGTAAGAGTTCTTTATATTGTACATTCTTCATACTAAATCTGTATCAGACATATGATTTGTAAATTTTTTTTCTCGTGCTTTAGGTTATTTTTTCCCTTTCCTGATAATGTTCTTTCCTGCACAAAAATGTTTAATTCTGATGAAGTTCATTTAACTATTTTGTATTTTGTTGGTCTGCTTTCAGTATCAAATAATCCATTTTCAAATCCAAGATCTTGAAGATTTTCTCCTGATTTCTTCTGAAAGTTTTATAGGTTTCCTCTTATATTTAGATCCATGTTTAGTCAATTTTTGTTTATGGAGCAAGGGGTGGAATTTCATCTTTTTTGCACATGTCTATACATTTGTCCCAGCAGCATTTGTGAAGAAACTCTTCTTTACCTATTACATGGTCTTTGCACTCCTGTTGAAAACCAACTGGCTGTAGATGTTTGGGTTTATTTCTGAATTCTCAATTCTATTCCATTGTTCTATTTATGTATCTTTATACCAACATTGACACTGTTTTTAATTACTATAGCTTTGTAGTACATTTTGAAATTCGGAAGTGTGAGTCCTCCAATTTGTTTTTTATCATTAATCAATTGTTTTGGCTATTCTGGGTCCTTGAGATTCCATATGAATTTGAGGACTGGCTTTTCCCTTTTTGCAAAGAAAACTATTAAATTTTAGTAGGGATTGCATTGAATCTGTAGTTAGTTTGGGGAAGTTTTGTCATCTTAACAATATTAGATTTTACAACATGCAAACATAAGATATTTTCGTTTAGGTTTTCTTTAATTTCTTTCTGCAATGTTGTATAATTTTCAGTGTATCACTCTCACCTCCTCAATAAAACATTGATTTCTTGGTAGCTTATTCTTCTGGACACCACTGTGAATGTAACCGTTGTATTTCTGTTTTGGATTGGTCATTGCTGTTTGTATTAATCATGCCTTTAAAAAAAATTCAGATGATTTGATATCCAGGGCGTTGGTGACCCTGGAGGGACTGCCCCCACCCTCACAATGCTTGCTAATCAATTCCTAGAAATAGTGAAGGACTTCTCTGTAAATGTGCCTTTCATATACAACTGACCAATCCAAGCACAGGGCCACTGTTCCTCTGCTCTAACCACCCCAGGTACAGGTACAAGTAGGCACAACCTCAATGTTCCAGAGCCCACTGAAATTATACAAACTAGCTAATCCTAACCCTGATTATCTTTACTCACGTGTTCCTTCCCATGGAAGCTACCATAAATGTTCCTGTCCACATTTCCCCTTGCTTCCTCTACTCCTGACTGACCCTTTAGTTCATATATGTTACCCTCCTCATGGTGCGTCATGCCCCTCCTCTTAGGGATTGTAACAGACTATCTTTCCAATGATGATCAACTCCAGATCTGTTAACCTCACTACACCTGAATAATAATTAGTCTACATTTTAAAACATAGGTGTATAACAACCCAAATTAATTTTTATATGTTTATCTTATACCCTGATACTCTACTAGGTTCATTTATTAGCTCTAGTAGTTTTTCTTGAGGATCGTTTGAAATTTTATGTATACAGAATCATGTCATCTTCATATGGAAATAGTTTTATATTCCTAATTTACAGTTTAGACTTTTTTTCTTTTTCTGGCTTATTTGGTCTGAGTAGAACTCTCCATACAAAGTTGAATAAGCAGTGGAGAAAGCAGGCATTCTTGTCTTGTTCTTGATCTTAAGGGGAAAGCTTTCCATTTTTCAACACTGAATATGATGTTAGTTGTGGGTTTTTTCATAAACACTCTTTATCACATTGAGAAGGCTTTCTTCTATTCCTAGTTTGCTGAGTGCTTCTATCATATCATGAATTCTGTCAAATAATTTTCTGCATCTGTTGAGATGAACATATTGTATTTTTCCTTTATTCTATTAATGTGTTATGTTGTAGTAATTGTGGGTTTTTTAATGTTGGTCTGCCCTAGTATCCTTGTGATAAATTCCACTTATTCTTGATGCATACTCTTTGTAATGAATGTCCTTTTGGATCCAGTTTGCTACTATTTTGCTGAGGAGCTTTGCATTTATATTCTTAGGTAATATGGGTTTATACTTTTTTTTTTAACAGTATCTTTGTGTGACTTTGATATTAGGGTAATGTATTAGGAAGTAGTCTCCTTTTCTGTTTTTTAAATGAGTTTGTGTGAAATTAGTGTTTACTGTTCTTAAAATGTTTGATGAATCCACAGCAAAGCCATCTGATCTTGGACTTGGTTGAAAGATGTTGATTAAAGATTTAATCTCTTTACTTGCTACAGGTATATTGAGATTTTCAAATTTTCTTGAATCAGTTTTGGCAATTTATGTCTTCCTAGGAATTTGTTCATTTCATCTAGATAATATAGTTGATTTGCATCCAATTATTCATAGTAATCACTCATAATCTTTCAAATTTCTTTAAGGCTGGTAGTAATTTCCCTAGGTTTCCTTGTTTTTAGTTATTTTTTTCTTTATCTTTTGTTAATATAATTAAAGATTGGTCAACTTTGTTGATCACTTCCAAGCACCAACTTTTTGGTTTCATTGATGTTTTTGTATTCTGTTTTATCTCTGACTTAATATTTATTATTTCCTCCTATTGACTCTGGGTTTAGTGTTCTCTTTTTTTTCAAGTTCTAACTTCAAGGTATGCAGTTAGGTTGCTGGTTCGACGTAGTCCTCCTTTTTTAATGTGCATGTTTCATCTATAGGTCTCCCTCTGGCCCTGTCTTCACTGCATCCTCTGTCTCAGTATGTTGTTCCTCTGTTTTTCTTTTTATCTCCAGATATTTAATTTCCCTTGTGAGTTTTGTTTCTTTGACCCATTGAGTCTGTAAGAATGTGCTATTTCCATTTATTTTCAAATTTCTCAGTTTTCCTTTTGTCTTTAATTTCTAGATTTATTCCACTGTGATTGGAGAAGGTACTTTGTATAATTTCAATCCTTTTAAACTTATTTAGAATTATTTCATGGCCTAATATATACGGTCTATCCTGGAGAATGTGCCCGGAGCACTTGAGAAGACTGTGTATTCTATTGTTGGATGGACTATCCTGAATATGTCTGTTAGATCTACCTCATTTGTAGTGTTGATGAATTCTATTTGCTCTTGATCTTTTGCGTATATTTTCTATCCATTATTAAAAGTAGGATATTGAAGTCTCTACTCTATGACTATTTATTACTATTTATTTCTCCCCTAAATTCTGTTAATGGTTTCATATATGGGGGAGGGTCTGTTGTTTGATGTATATTTATAATTTTGATAAACTAACCCTTTTATCAATATATTATATCCCTGTATTCTGTAAATACAGAATACAGGCATCTATTTGATGTTCTCTGATATTAGTATAGCCATGCCAGCTCTCTTTTGGCTACTACGTGCATGGAATATCTTTTTTTCCTTTCACTATTTGTTTCTTAGGGGTGGTGTATACTTGGATCACGTTTCTTAATTCATTTTTCTAGTCATTGTCTTTATTTGCTGGGTCTAATCCATTTACTTTTAAAATACTGATAATAAAGGACATAGTTGTGCCATTTTGCTATTTGTTTTCTCTGTATTTTACGTCTATTTGTTACCCACTTCCTCCATGCTGCTTTCTTTTGTGCTTGATTTTTGTGTACCATTTTAATTCCCTTTTCCTTTTCCGCATCTTCTTTAGTTATTTGCTGCTATAATGTGTATGTCAGTATGCTCAGTACCTTTCCATAGTGTCCATAAATGTCTTAGGCTCTGATCACTTCTCTTTATTCCTTTTTCTTCCTGCTCCTTACATCAGGTAATTTCAGTTGTCCTGTCTTCCAGTTTTCTTGATTCTGTCATCTTCTAGCTTATATCTGTTATTGAACCATTTCAGTAATTTCTTCAACTATTTTGTTTCCTAACTTCAGAGTTTCTATTTAGTTTCTTTTTATAATTTTTTTCTGTTCATATATTTTCTACCTGTATATGTATCATTCTTCTTATTTCCTTTACTTCTTTGTGCATGGTTTCTTTCAGCTCTTTGAGGATATTTAAGACATTTAAGTTCAATGTCTAGGCTTCTTCATGGATAGTTTTTATCAATTAATTTTTTTCCAATAAATGAGCCACACTTTACTTTGTGATCTTTGTACTTGTTTGTTGAGAACTAGATCTTTTGAATATTACAATACAGTAACTCTGGAAATCAGATTCTTTCTCCCTCCCCAAAACTGTAAACAAATCTTCCCTCCTCTACAGTTTGTATGTTTGTTTAGGTACTTTTCCAAACTTATTTTGCAGAGACCATAATTTTTGACTCGTGTGGATACCGAAGTATCTTGTTCCATTGCCCCTGCAGTTAGCCAATGACCTTACAGAGATTTCCTTGAATGCCAGCATCTTTGTTCATCAAGCACTTTCCTGGATACTGAAAGTATTCCACTAGAATCCAGAGATAATAAACGGTTGGTTCTGACAGTTCTTGCCAGCTCAAAAATAATTTAAGTGTGAGAACCAATTACTAGAGCTTCTTAATCTGCCATCATTTTGAAGTGCAAGTCATTTTTTTTACTTTCATCTTGAATATTAATATGAAACGTATCAATATACTTTCTTGACTGCATCAACAAGCTGTGCAATAAATACAGTTTATCTTCCTTTGACTTTGAATGATATTGCATTACATTTATGATGATCTTCTATTGAATACCAAGGTACATATTAAAGTTGAATATTTTAGTGGATTTATATAGCCTCAAATGTATAATATGAAAGTTGTTCCTTTGTTTTACATAATTCTTACAACAAATGTTCATGCTTTTAAAATCATCTCCTCCCCCTAAATTTGTTAGAATCAGGCAGAGGGGAAGGGGCCAATTCTTCAAAAATCAAAGGGAGAATATTAGCCTCCCAACATCATGTGAACCGTATGTTCCAGCACAGATAGCTGGTTAGGAAATATAGAAACTGATTACTTAAAGAATAATGCATTTCTACTCTCTCTTTATAAGCAGATATCTGATACTAAGTTGGACTGAGCTTTTATCTTTATTCTCTTTCAAACGAGTAACTGTAAAACTAAGCAGTTCCTATGAAAAAAGGAAAAACAAAAGCAATAAAAAGGAAATAGTGCCCAAGGTCCCTAGAGTTTTTCAATTCAACTGGGATATCTTGCAGCTACTAACTTAGGTTTCCTCTTACTTTCTTTGATACCTTGTTTTCTAGCCTATAATTTGAATTTGAATTTAAGCCGCATTCCTAAGAGCTTCCTGAATTGAAAATTAAATTTTGAAAAGTTCTAAAACTCCAATCAAAACAATGGAGTGAATTCAAAACGGTAGATATTATCTTGCAACTCAGCGATAGAGTATATTCTTTTATTCAGTACTTTAAAAATACTTAGATATATAATTATGTTATTTCATTTTATTTTCATTTTTTCTGTTCTTTCCTTTTGGATTATCAGTCTTATCTGATAGGTCATTTTCAAAAGGGCTGGGGCAATATCAGTAGTCTTATGCTAATAAACAGTTTCATCATTATATAATGCAATCCAACATTAGTTCTTGCTTCAATGTATCCACATGAGGCAGAGATAATAAGATCCCTTTATCCTGCTTTTGTGAGATTTTGAAACATACGACAATGAAAACATCATTTAAAAACTGAATTAATGAAATGTTTTTAGCAAATATTATTTCTGGCCAATTTGACTGAATTTTGTTATAAGTTTTGACAGAATTCTCCCCATCCATCCTTCTGGGCGGGGAAGGCAATGGCACCCCACCCCAGTACTCTTGCCTGGAAAATCCAATGGACGGAGTAGCCTGGTGGGCTGCAGTCCATGGGGTCGCTAAGAGTCAGACAGACTGAGCGACTTCACTTTCACTTTTCTCTTTCATGCATTGGAGAAGGAAATGGCAACCCACTCCAGTATTCTTGCCTGGAGAATCCCAGGGATGGGGGAGCCTGGTGGGCTGCCGTCTATGGGGTCACACAGAGTCGGGCACGACTGAAGTGACTTAGCAGCAGCAGCAGCAGCAGCATCCTTCTGGGAAATTTACAACCTAGTTAGAATACACATGACTGGAGAACTACCCTGTAAAAACATAGCAAAGCGACATAGTAAAATTTTATTATGGGCTCATAGGTCATAACATCAGAGGGTTGTAGGGTCAGGCCTAAAATAAGATATTGTGATTCCATGTCAAGATTTCTTAGAGATAAGCTGAATCTGAGCTAAACATATTTGAGCCAAAGGGATATTCAGACAGAAATTTATTATAAGAGGAGAGCAAAGAGATGGGGTTGGTATGTATATAAAAAGGACTAAGATGGCAGGATAGACTTTTCTCAAGTCTTAGAAAAAAGGAAAATAAATTTCCTTCAGGTAAATAAGTGAACACACAGAGAAAAAGTGCCAAAAGGCACATGATCGGGGGAAAATCATAGATCTCATCTTTGCAGGCAGTCTCAGAGTTACGGTTTGGATATACTATAGAACCCAAAGTGGGAAACAGACCAGTGTAGATCCCAATCCAGCCTGTCCTCATTAGCTCTGGGAAAGCCCCTAAAAGCACCTAACTTCCAATCTTTAAAAGAATCACAAGGACAACAGCAACAAAATGAAACGTGTGGTATGCTGTGGCTACCAAACAAATGTTAGTTGCTATTTCTCCATAGATCTTACTCACTTGTGGTCATGATTATGCACTTTTGGAATCAGACAATTTATCAGCAGAATGCTTATGGGAGCAAATAAGAAAAAACTCAATGTCTAATCAATAAGGAAACTTATAAACTCACTAAGGGTAAGTCCCAAGGTAGGAGATACTTCAAAATTAGTTGGAAAAACATTTCAGTAGTGTCAACAAGACCCAGGTTTGTTCTGCTGTCCACACTTCCATCCAGAGAGTGGCTTTGTCACAGAACCGGTTTCCTGCATGTTTGTAGGACGGCTATGGTAGCACTCATGTCTGTGGATAAGAGAAAGTGCTTCTCCAAGAGTTCCTCCTGGCCAGCGTGGGTGGTGCGAACTAGGTCATATTTCCTACACATTAACTGTTGCCAGAGAAAATCCAGGATCTGATTGGTTTAGGCCTTGATTCCTAAACCAATGGGAGGAAAATGGATGGAAGGAAAGAGAATGGGATTGTCATGATTATCAGGGCCCCATTTCTGGGGTCAGACTTGGGCTTAGGGAGTCACCCCTAATGCCCACTACTGAACATTGGGTTCCAATATTTACTATCTATGTCCTTAGACAAGCTATGCAACCTTATTGAATTTTCTTATCTGTAAAATGAATATGAAGCTAAACTGAAATAAATATGAAAACAAAAGGTTCTCAGAATATCTGATATGTACTAAGTACCCAGTAAGCATTAAGTAGTACTAATATTATTATTCATCTATACACTTTCACATTATGGAATAGTTTTTAAATCGTCTGCTTTTCTGAGTAAATTGTGAAAATACAAACAATATCACCTTTATTTTTTACCTTCAAAGCTTACATACAATAAAGATCCAACATATTTCTTTAGCAATGAATGAATACATGAATATCTGTTGAGTAAATGAATAAAGGCCTAAAAACAATAGGAGATAGATTTAAAAGAAAGATAACCAAATGGTGACTGGATCAATCATTCAGGATATGGGAACAAAATGGGACAGACTGAGAAACAATCTATTTGAGATTTAAAAAACTGTATCAGGCTTAAAGAGGACTTTTCCCTGAAGACTAGAGTGGTTACAGGAAGTGAACAAACCAAATATAAATTGAGTTTAGGGTAACCAGCTCATAGAGGCTGTGACACCTTCAGACACTTTATTTTATAATTTGATAAATAATGAATATTTGGATAAAACCTATGTGAATGCTTACTGCAGTCGAGAGGATGTAGATGAAATAATACCAGGAAGTACTGAGTGTTTGATGTATTCCAGGCATTGTTCTAAGTGTTTCTCTTGTGTAGACTTCATGTATAAACCTCGAAACAAATGCATGAGATACCATTCTTTTTATCCTCATTCCTATTTACAGGTGGGAAAGTCAAGCCCAGAGAGTCTGAGCAATTTGTCCAAATCACAAAGATAGCAAGTAGCAAACTGAGACTTTTATCAAAGTCCCAGAGTCTGTGTCTTCAGCCATTACACTCTACTATGATGAAATGGAAGGGTGCTCGGAGAAATCAGATTACATTTCCAAACCATCATGCACCCAAGAGTTAGATGTATTAGTATTCATGCAGAGTACCTCAGGCCTCCCAGCTCACTGAGAGCTGAACGGCAAAGACAACAGTTCATGGCACATGTGCTCCCTCTGATACTCCCTCATGGGCTTCCCTTGTGACTCAGCTGGTAAAGAATCTGCCTGCAATGTGGGAGACCTTGGTTCAATCCCTGGGTTGGGAAGACCTGGAGAAGGGAAAGGCTACCCACTCCAGTATTCTTGGGCTACCCTTGTGGCTCAGCTGCTAAAATATCCTCCTGCAATGTGGGAGACCTGGATTCGATCCCCAGGTTGGGAAGATCCCCTGGAGAAGGGAAAGGCTACCCTACCCACTTCAGTATTCTGGCCTGGAGAATTCCATGGACTGTATAGTCCATGGGGTCGCAAAGAGTTGGACATGGCTGAGTGACTTTCACTTTCACTTTCTGACCCTCCTGTTGTGCTTTCATCATTCCCTGCATATAACACAATGGCTGCACAGAGAGCCAACTAGACAAATACTTGTTGAGTGCATGGATGTGTGCATGGATGGATGGATGGATACCAGCATAGGGTGCCATTGCTTTCCCCGCTACCCACTCCAGTATTTTTGGGCTACCCTTGTGGCTCAGCTGCTAAAATATCCTGCTGCAATGCGGGAGACCTGGATTCGATCCCCAGGTTGGGAAGATCCCCTGGAGAAGCGAAAGGCTACCCTACCCACTTCAGTATTCTGGCCTGGAGAATTCCATGGACTGTACAGTCCATGGGGTCGCAAAGAGTTGGACATGGTTGAGTGACTTTCGCTTTCACTTTCTGACCCTCCTGTTGTGCTTTCATCATTCCCTGCATATAACACAGTGGCTGCATAGAGAGCCAACTAGACAAATACTTGTTGAGTGCATGGATGTGTGCATGGATGGATGGATGGATACCAGCATACGTGATGTACCCAACTCATTTCCATGGCAGACTAACCTCTCAGTGCCTCTCGATTTGGTAAATGTCTCTAAATATTTGTTACCCTTTTCAAGATGAGATGGTATGCTTTGCAATAATTCTTGGAATAATATGAAAAAGATACTTAGAGATAAGCCATGCCTCAGAGCCTGAAATCTGGAATGAATACAAGGTTGTATGTCCCTTTCCAGGGACTCTTTCAGAATTGTTGCTGAGCTAGAAAGAAAAATCACAAGGGACTCTCCAAGGAAACTGAAGGACTAGGGATTATCCAAGTACCACTCTCCTCAGGAGAAATCTACAAACAGGAAAACACTCATCTTGAGACATTTTATGGTTATGGTTAGCACAGATTTCCCCTGGAGAAGGAAATGCAACCCACTCCAGGATTCTTGCTTGGGAAATCCTATGGATAAGGAAGCCTGGTGGGCTACAGTCCATAGGGTCACAAAGCCTGGGACAGGATTTAGTGACTAAATGACAATAACCAAAGCCCTTGATCACCTGATTTTAACTAGAAATTCCTGCATTTCCCTTCAGCTCCTTCTTTCCTTTTGCAGCTGCTAAGTCGCTTCAGTTGTGTCTGACTGTTTGTGATCCCATGGGCTATAGCTTACCAGGCTCCTCTGTCCATGGGATTCTCCAGGCAAGAATACTGCTGAGGGTTGCCAGGCCCTCCTCCAGGAGACCTTCCCAACCCAGATATTGAACCTGCATCTCCTACTGCTCCTGCACTGCAGGCAGATTCTTTAGAGCTGCACTAAAAATTCAAGGGAGGGAGTCAGAATCCCTCCTCTTTCTAGAGAGCTGTGGCCTCCCATGGGGTCACAAAGGGTTGGACATGACTGAGTACATGTGCGTAACTAGCTAGTATTTGGGGGGTTTCCCAGGCACAGAGGTAAAGAATCCACCTGCCAATGCAGGAGATGCGGGTTCTATCCCTGGATCAGGAAGATCCCCTGGAGTAGGAAATGGAAACCCACTTCAGTATTCTTACCTGGAAAATCCCATGGACTGAGGAGCCTGGTGGGAAGGCTACAGTCCATGGGGTCACAATGGGTCGGACATGACTGAGTGACTGAGCAGGTAGCCTCCAAAGAGTTAAGTTTCAAGAATCCTATCTAAACCACAATACAGATTTCAGATTCAGCTGTACAAACAAAATACAATGTTGAAACATAATAAAGATGAGTGTTGAGGCTATTGTACTAGACATCTCTCTGCCTATTGTAACTATGTGGTCTCATCTCTTGCCCAGAAATATCTTTATTATTAAAAATAAATAAAATCAAAATTATTTCCTTATCTCTCTTTACTAACCATTTGTCATCTATGAGAATGTTTCAAAAGCCATTTTCATATTTAAGAGATATTGATGGAGGCAGTTCATTTGTAAATTGGACTTTAATAAAATAAGCTTTAAAAAAGTCATTGTACTTCCATACCCTTACAAGCACATTTCTTCAGCTTGCAGTCTCGGAAGGAACAAGATCAAAGCTGCTTGAGCAAGTTTCCTGGCTGGAGAAAAAGCTAGAAGCTCTGGACTGTAGAGAAGACAGTGGAGAACCATACAAAAAAATGGTTTTTGCAAAAGACCAGGTATGTCATAGAAGAAGAATAATCTTTATTTTAAAAGTTACCTAAACATATGAGGTGACAATCCTGTAGTTTTATTTCTGGCTGGGCTGGAAGTTCATATTTCAGTTCAAGATGGTAAATCACAGTTTTTGTATTTGCTCAATGTAACTGTATTTCCTGATAGAATAGTCACATAAAAAATAAACTTTCTTGGTGATATTTTAAAGTCTGATATGTATTCTTTTGAATCATATTAAGTGAATATTCTATTTATTTTATGAGTGATATTGACTATACAAATATTTCTTAGTTTTCAGTTGAACTTAATCAAGCAATAGCTTCTTTCTGGGTAGTGAAAGAAGCTGATCAAAACATTTTTCATAGACTTTTAATAAATTACTTTTTAAGAAGTTACCAATCTCTGAATCTTAGGACATTTATATATGTGTCATTATGTAAATTTATCTCTTGTTCAACCCATGTTGTTTTGTATCTGCTTCTGTGACAGAGGGATGGATAGACAGATAATCAGTATCTTTATATAGGTATATATATCTTCACATTAAAACATATCCATATATTCCAAAGGCATATACCAATTCATTGGGTCCCACATGTATGTATACATTATGTGATATAAGATAGGTTAACTTTATCTGCAGTACCTCAAGCAAACATTATTTTTCTCAATCAGGACCTAGTTTTTACTATATTGATATACTTTGTTGATGGATTCTTCCATGGGGTGGAAGAGAAAATGAGATGGGAGCAATGGTCTATTTAATGATGATACTCAAAACATCTAGCTGAGATAATGCCGCCACTGGTAAAATATGAGAACCAGTACATATTTATCTGGAACACCTTGAATATGTGAAAGGAAGAGTTAAACACACTTTGTTTCTAAACTCTACCCCTTTTCAGTGCATTGAGAAATTACAAGCTCAAGTAAAAGCTTCCCAGGAGCAACTTGCAGCCCATGTAAGTGTCTTCTGCCTTTTTTCACCCTTTATTTTATATTATTGTTATTCTGCGAATGAACAGAAACGTTTCAAAAGTTGCAACTACAGTCTCTCCATTGCAAAGCAATCGCAAGGCTAAGAACCAGTATTTTTACTGGCTCTATAGAGCTGTTTTCCATAAATAGAATTCTGATTTACACTGATGATAAAAATTGCAAGACTGAGTTCTTGTATATAACCAGATGACCTAATCAGATATGATCAGGATAAGAGAACTGGAAACTAAGGGTAGAAAAATAAGCAAGCTGGGCTAGTTGTGAGTGAACAGAAGTGGAAACTTTGGACACCTCTCCTATAGGCCTAGGACAGTTCTTCTTAAACTTTTGTATATGGAGAAGTATCTGGAAAACTTTTCGGAACAGTTTTCTGTACGCCTAGGATAGGACCTGAGAATATGTGTTTCTAGGGAATGCTGGATTCAGATGTTGCTGCTGCCCATCTTTAGACCATATTTTGAGCAGCATTATTTTATATATATTTATTTTGCCCCAGTCTTCTGGTTTTTAGGCTAATGACCATATGAACAAATCAGATTATGAACTGCCCATTTTCTGCTACAAGTCTTCCCCGAGAGAGAGAGAGAGAGACCCTCTGAAGTTCCAGGGGAAATTTCATTTATACTTTATCCTATCTTCACTTAGAGAACAGCTTAATGAGCCACAACAGCCTTGTGGATCCATGTGCATAGACCAGTGGCTGTGGTCTTCTCAAGGATCTGAGAGTGCCAGGATTATTTCCCCAAAGAGTCACTCGCCATCCTCTCAGTTCTCTCCTCCAAGCACATCCCATGTACTATGGAATAACTTCTTGATTAACAAGAGTGGCCACTCACGTTCCATGGCCAGTCTGAACAACAACAAACTCAGACCACTCTGAGAGACTGCAGCCCAGAAGTCCTAGAGAAAAGACCGCAGAATAATATATTCTGGTCACCAGCCCTTTGAGGTTTGCAGTGATCTGATCTGGATAAAAATCACAATAGCTGCTCCATTTTTTGTCCTGGGGTAGAGAGAAACTCATCTGCAGTGGCAGTTAGCAGAGTTTTAGACTAAATCTAAATTCTTTTCTGGCCTCGTCTGCTCAACTGACCGAGACTGAATGTGACTCAGGCCTGCACTGCTGACACTGTGACTGATTCAGAGAGAAACATCTCTCGTAGCCGAGCATGCTCCCCCAATGCCTCTCCCCTGGCCTGCCTTTCAGGGTACTGGGTCAGGACTATTGTCAGAGGGTGTCACCTCATGCCAGGTGGATCCCTACAGCCATTCACCCAGGGAGTTTGTAGCTCAGAATGGTTTAAGGAGAGAGATTTGCTAAGGTTCCGTTATTAGCTTCCAGCATCTCTTCATGAAAAACTGATGAACAATCAATCATGGTCATGGGAGCCTTAGGGAAACTCCTGCAGTGTCTTCTTCCACTGTTTAGCTTTTGTAGTCAATTCCTGTTCCATGCCGTTCCTGCCCCAGGTGTCTCTGAACTGGGAGTGCTCCCTTGTGTGAGGGTATTGATTTCTCCTGTGTAATTGTCAATGTTCAGCTCATAATATAGCAGATTAATCATTAAAGTTTTGCTTACTCATCAAGAATATTTAAATGAAAATAATGTTAATAATGCTTACTGAAGTGGACTATGTGTTTCCTACGTGATAGGTGCTTTATGTATTACCTATTTTACTTCTCAATACAACTCAAAAAGGTGAGCATTATTTTTCAGATATGAAAACTAAGTTTTAGTAATTAGATCATTTGCCACACACATGTTGATTGTGAAATCCATGCTTTTGCTCTCTCAACATGCTGCCTCTCTAAATTGTATTTCCCACACACTACTGGAAGTGTCAAACACGTTGATAAAGCTTCTATCTCTAGTCTCTTTTCTCTATCAGCTGAGTGATTAATCAGCTCATAATTCTTCAACTCTTCCTTCCATGCAAGTAAGCGCACCCTCCTCAGACTCTACCAAGTTCTGTCTTAATAATCTGATCACAGCTCCTTAGTGCTGTAATGAGCATTTCTTAAATCACTGTTCCTGGAAAAAAATTTAAATTATGTTAATAGTATTCTGAAAAAAAATATGAGAGGGGCATTGGAAATAAATTAAATATGTTCATTTACAGCAGGATTTATCAGTGCATAATCAATCTCCAAAAAAGGGCCAGAGCATGTAATTTCCCAGTGGTGTTTGTCCTCNAAAAATTTAAATTATGTTAATAGTATTCTGAAAAAAAATATGAGAGGGGCATTGGAAATAAATTAAATATGTTCATTTACAGCAGGATTTATCAGTGCATAATCAATCTCCAAAAAAGGGCCAGAGCATGTAATTTCCCAGTGGTGTTTGTCCTTGAATGACATTTTAAGCATACAACCTTGAAGACTGCTGGTATACTGCATTGAATGAAAACTCTAGGTTTGCTAAATATGACCTGAATATCTCGTGGATATCCTAGGTTCAGGACATACGAAGTCAAATTTAGCATTTTTTATTCTCATCTCTTCAGTGTGTTTGCTGGTATACTGCACTGAATGAAAACTCTAGGTTTGCTAAATATGACCTGAATATCTCGTGGATATCCTAGGTTCAGGACATACGAAGTCAAATTTAGCATTTTTTATTCTCATCTCTTCAGTGTGTTCGTCTGTGTTCCCCAGGCATGGTGAATAATATCACAATGTTATTATATACTGTAGATCCAAACTTAAAACAGCATTAAAATCCTACCTGTTTCTGCTTGTATCTCATATTTTGCTAATTGTTGCCTCTGAGTACTTTTACTAGTTATCTCACCTCCATGTCTTTGATTCCATTGTCCTGCCAATCCCTAGCTCTTTTTGACCATCATAGATCTCAGTTATTTCTACTAGCTCCAAATTATCAACATATTCAAGTTCAGAGCCCCCACTACCCCTGCCTACCGCCTCACCCAATCACAATGTAGCCCACTTGCTCTCACACCATCAAGCCCTGTTTGCAGAAGAGAGCAAGGATAAAAAACTGTGTGTAAGGTTTGCCGTGGGGGCAGAAAACCAGACAGAGCTGGAGGTTGACACTCATGGGAGAATGAAACGTCCTGGAGGGTCAGAGAAGAGAAGGGGGATGAATGGACCAAGGGGTGGGAGTGGAGCCCTGAGGATGCGGTGAGGAGACAGGACATCAGACAGCTCCTGAGAGTGCCGGAACATTCAAGGTTAGGAAGCAACTGAGAGTACTAGCGAGTTTTTCGAGCAGTTTGGACTTACCCCACCTGCAGTATGTGAGAGTCACGTGTAGAGTCTAGCATTTCTGTCTGGCTGCGCCTCCCCAGTGCAACCCTGCTGCAGGATGTGACTATTGGCAGGCTCTCCTGGCTTCCCTGCCACTCTGGAAAGTTTTCCACAGGACTGTCCCATCTCTGGCCTTCATTTCCCTGTTCTCACTCACCCCCTCTCTGCCTCAGTCCACTAGGCTAGTAACAGAGCTGTCATCTTTCTCTACACAGCAAGAGTCTGTCGGGGCCCTGGGACTTTGCTCTCTGCTCTCTCACGGTCCAGGCTATCCTTCTGTCTCCTCCTTTTTCCAAATAAATGTTTCTCTGTCTGTAAGACTTTTATCAAGGACCAGCCTTTCCCTTAGCCCCCAGAGTAGCTTCTCTGGGCCCCCTAACCTCCTGTACACCATCTCTTTTAGCGTGAAACACTGCATTTTATCGATTCATTTTTATTGGGGTATAGTTGCTCTAGGCTTCCCTCATAGCTCAGCTGGTAAAGAATCCACCTGCAGTGCAGGAGACGGTGGTTCACTTCCTGGGTCAGGAAGATCCGCTGGAGAAGGGATAGGCTACCCACTCCAGTATTCTTGGACTTCCCTTTTGGCTCAGCTGGTAAAGAATCCGCCCACAAAGTGGGAGACCTGGGTTCAATCCCTGGGCTGGGAAGGTCCCCTGGAGAAGAAGAAGGCTACCCACTCCAGTACTCTGGCCTGGAGAATTCCATGGACTATAGTCCAAGGGGTCGCAAAGAGTTGAAGACGACTGAGTGACTTTCACTTTCACAGTTGCTCTATAGTTTTGTTACTTTCTGCTCACATTTTACTGATGCTCTGTTTACACCTCTGTCCACCACTGGACGTGAAGAACATTGAGGGCGGCACCAAGAACGTGTGGGCTTACTGCAAACCACTCAATATATGTTGCTTAACTGAATTTTACCCTGATCAGGTCATTTCCCCTGTTCCAATGCTAAGAGCTATCACAGTTGCCCATTTTCCTAGAGTAAAGTCCAGCCTCCTGACCATGGCTTTTATCACACTGAAAATGAGGAGCAAATCCCTTCTCCTGTTTCCTCTCCATCACGCATCTGTGATCCCTCAGTATGGCCATGAATTCCTGCCCTGGGACTTTGCTCATTTGCAACTGGACTATGTCCCTCTCATTGTGTTCACCAGATTTTCCCCATGCTTTATTAAGATTGTTCCTTCCAGACAGTTTTGTCTGACCATCAAACTGGAAGTGATCTCTCCTTCCTTGGCACTTTCGCAGCCCTCCTCTGCACCTGTCTTCTGTCATTTTTCACACTATGACCCACAACAGAATTATTTGATGGGCTTTTCCTAGAGTAAAGTCCAGCCTCCTGACCATGGCTTTTATCACACTGAAAATGAGGAGCAAATCCCTTTTCCTGTTTCCTCTCCATCACACATCTGTGATCCCTGAGTATGGCCATGAATTCCTGCCCTGGGACCTTTGCTCATTTGCAACTGGATTATGTCCCTATCATTGTGGTCACCAGATTTTCCCCATGCTTTATTAAGATTGTTCCTTCCAAGACAGTTTTGTCTGACCATCAAACTGGAAGTGATCTCTCCTTCCTTGGTACTTTCACAGCCCTCCTCTGCACCTGTCTTCTGTCATTTTTCACACTATGACCCACAACAGAATTATTTGATGGGCCCAGCTCTTCCCCAAGACTGTGAGCACTTCAAGGATAGAGAGCAAGTTTGTTTTTCTTTATACCTCTCACAGTGTCTGGTTCAATGCTCTGTACATATTTCATTGAAATGAATTGCTAAAATGGATAAATTTAATATAAGGTTATTTTGGAATTTATAATAGCCCATTTTAAATCTCTGGGAAAGTTATTTTATGAAATGTTATTCCTTAGAAATGCCAGTTACATAAGGCATTACTTTAATCTGAAATTGATACTTTCAAGGTATAACATGGAAGGGACAAAAAGGTAATGATTCCTTAGCATGAAAATAAAAGGAAAAAATAGCTGAGAAAGAAAAAGTTGTAAGAAACCTCAATTTCAGAAGAAGAAGAGCAGCTGAAAGACACTATGGTCTTAACATGAAAATTAACAATCCAAGGTCTTAGTTTCTTTTTACTCAGGATTCACTCTTGTAGAAACCAATAGTTAAATTACATTATTATTTAATTAAATTGATAGCAATGAAATGTGGAAAAGGTACAAGCCTCAACATTTCAGAGTAAAACTGTCACTGCTAATATTTTGAAGATTCAGATCTCATCCCCTGAATTTTAGGAAGCCTTGTCACAGCTTACACTTTTAAAAGATTGCCAAGAACTGCCCCTCTCAGCACACACATGGACACCCACTTGAGCCACCCACAGGACTAACTTGCCCTGGGCATTTTCATTACTCCAGTCTGCATGATTTTATCTACTTAAGAGACCTATATGGGATTAAACAAATATTTCAACTGAGTGTTTATAATAACTTAAAGATTATTGCCCATATTAGGGCAATTTAAATCAGGACTATGAGTCTTAAAGGAGGAGGAAAAAAAAAAAACCTTTTAAAATGAATGCCTTCCAAATTGTTGAGTTCATTGCTTGCCTGCTTGTAGTATTTGGGAACTATAACTACTCATCCTTGTTCATTCACTCTGCCATCGACAATGTGATTATCTGCAGTAGTCCAGAGGTTTGCCTCCCCTCACCTCCATCCCAATGGCTAGTTCATCTCTCGGTCTAGCTACCACCAAGATTTGACCAGAGCCCAAAGGTCTATAATATTCCATAGAATTATTCCAAAAGAGAAGTCTAAGCAACTGGATGATAGATGCTTGAGTGTGATGCTGTTCTTTATTCTGTCTTATATGCTTGAAATAATTCATAATAAACAGTTACAAATATCCAGAAGAAGAAACCCTTCCAATGCATTATACAGGGTGCTCCAAGCTGTAGTTTAGATACATGTGTCTTTGAAATCAGAAGCTCCTGACCTTTCTAAAGCTTCTAAAGACATACTTACACCTGGAAGCTACAGTCCAAATACTCAGTCAGGAGCAGAGGGCATGGAAGGGCCACCGTGAGCACCATGATAGAATTTTCCCAAAGAATTGGTTCAACTGCTTCCTTTCCTTCTCTAAAGAAGCTACCAAAGCCCATTTTACTTTCCAAAGTAAGGATCCGCAAGAGTCACCAGTTTAGATCCAGTGCAGACTCCTCTCCCCTAGAATTCCAGGCCCTCTACTAATTAGTCTTCTCCTACTATGATAGAGAACATGGGTGGTTTTTGTTGTTGCTGTGTTTTGGCTGCCTAAGCATTCGTTAACACTCCCTCCTCAGCAGTACCTCGGTAGCCTTTCCAAATATGTCTCTCTCATTGTGCAGTCCTGGAAGGCCTATAACTCAAAGTACCCTGTCAGCTGCTAGCTGGGAATGGGCATGTGTGCAACTGGACTCTGTGTATTAACTCAGGGGAAGCAAGAGAGGGAAAACACATGGAACTGACATACCCTACCAGTGACACCCAGGCATCACGGCGCCGGAGCGTGAGCTGCTGGGCCAGGAATGCTCTAGCTCCTGTCCGTTTCTGAATCTGACTCCTGTCCATTTTAGGAACCACCAAATAACCCTAACTAGCTTGAAGAACATTCCCTTTTTCTGTACACTCATCAGAATCAGATTCATTTGTTTACAGCTGAGATGCAGTAATTCTTATAATATCCAGATTGTTCTCAAAAGTATGGCCCCGGGACCAGAAGCACGAGAGTCACCTGGGACTGAAATGCCAGTTTTGAGGTCTCATCGCACACCTTCTGAATCCGATGCTCTGGGAGTGGGATCCAGCAATATGCTTTCCAAGTCCTCCAGTGATTCTCACGATGGCTCGTGTCTGAGACGCACTGCACCGTCCGGCACAATCCCCATCTCTTTCAGCCTAGACTCTCCGCTCTCCCCAGTACTGTCGCTGTCACCCTCATAACTCCTGCCTCTGGGAAGCACCTCCAGGCCTCGCTCTTAGTGCAGCAAGCCGGGACCAGGGCACATGGGACACGTTTGTCCAACTGACGAGCCAAAGGAGAATGGTCTTCCCGCTCCTTGCCCTCTAAAGCGCACACTTCTATGTACTCTAGAAGCATTACCTTGTTCCTGTAGCTTGTTATGACTAATTTTAGGATAATGTGACAGTAACATTAATTAATACCTTAGAGTCATACAACAACCTACACTTTTCTAAATGCTCCCATCCACATTGTTACTGCTGCTAAGTCGCTTCAGTCGTGTCCGACTCTGTGCGACCCCAGAGACGGCAGCCCACCAGGCTCCCCTGTCCCTGGGATTCTCCAGGCAAGAACGCTGAAGTGGGTTGCCATTTCCTTCTCCAATGTATGAAAGTGAAAAGTGAAAGTGAAGTCGCTCAGTCTTGTCCGACTCTAGCAACCCCATGGACTGCAGCTCACCAGGCTCCTCCGTCCATGGGATTTTCCAGGCAAGAGTACTGGAGTGGGGTGCCATCGCCTTCTCCGCCCATCCACATTATGTCATCTGTTTTTCACAACAGTCCTGTAAGGCAGGGAGTACTCCACCTTTATCAGATGAGGAAAGTGAATCAAAGAAGCCTGCTCACAGAAAACAGCTTACATGGAACAAAGCAAAGACCTGAGTGTAGATATTCTGACTCTGGGGCCCCTGTTTCATAAGCATGATTTCACTTTCATTTGAAAATTTTTGCTAAATATATATGCCAACACACATGCTGGTTGTATCAGTAAATTAATTTTTAGATCTTTTAACTTTAATATCGTCTACAGACCTCATGTCAGAGTGAATCAGCCTGAGAAACTTTGTTAATGGGATCTGATAGAGTCCTACCTGAAGCCAATGAAGAATGGGGAAATTCCTCCCCTGTGGGTCTTTCCTTTTGAGCCAGACATGTTAATCCAGATGGAAAATTCCTCAGTGATTGTTTATGAACAGAACCCATTGGTACTAAATGGCCGCATGTGGGATAAATCTCAGAAATATTTTTATTGCATTAGTTGACTATAGTTAACCCTTTCTACATCCTACTTTCATAGTTAGGTTATCTGGGCTTAATACTATTCTGAACCTTCCTTTTAACCCTTTATGTGGTTATCCCATGGCGCATCTCCTATGTGCTTGCACTGGAGAGGTGACAAATCGCTGAAGGATGACAGAGGCTTTCCAATTCCATTGGTGAGTGTTGCTGCCAAACTTCTCAGTGAGCTTGGAAGGAGAGAGTCTGAGCTCTCACTTCACATCAGCAGGTTGCTCATAATCTCTGAAGGCAGTACCCTCTGAATTACGAGCCATTACATGGCTCCTGCACAGCAAGAAGTGGTTAAATAACTAATAACACATGGATGAGGCAATATTCAGTGTAAAACTTTGGAGTGCCACCAGGACCTTATCTAATTAAAATCAACGTTTTCTCTCTTTTTCTTTTCTTTTTTTTTTTTGGTGGGGGGTGGGCTCAGAAAGCTAAGGCACCATATGTTGCTGTGAGAGCCACTAATATTAGCTGTAGGATCCTTTACTAGTGAAGGCAGATTGAGAATGCAGGGACCTGAGGCCTGAGTTTGGTCACTCAGAACAAGCAAGCCTGGATTCTGGCTGATAGCCAGGAGGCTCATTTCCCCTTCTCTAACTGGATGTGGGGCCTGTTTGCTCACTCTCCATAGATGATGCATAAGTTCAAGAGGAACAAGCCCCCAAGGATAATCCTTGTCCGTCCAGTGACTATAGAATCATGGCATCAGTTCAGTTCAGTTCAGTTCAGTCGCTCAGTCGTGTCCGACTCTCCGCGACCCCATGAATCGCAGCATGCCAGGCCTCCCTGTCCATCACCATCTCCCGGAGTTCACTCAGACTCACGTCCATCGAGTCCGTGATGCCATCCAGCCATCTCATCCTCGGTCGTCCCCTTCTCCTCCTGCCCCCAATCCCTCCCAGCATCAGAGTCTTTTGCAATGAGTCAACTCTTCGCATGAGGTGGCCAAAGTCATGGCATGTGTCTGATCTTTGTTTGCCACCTACTTGGACACATAATTGATCCACTTTTTCTGTGAATACCTATTAGCTGACTATGCATTTCTTCAAACATATATTTCATTTACTTGATAAGCTTGGACTTATACCGACATCCTCTCAAAAGAATATACAGAGTTTAGAGGCCCAAGCATTTCAATATATTCATAGATTTTTGGTATACTCTCTAATTGCTTGTCAAAAAATCAGGCGGGAACAACACAAGATTGTTCCCAGCACTTTGCTCTTTGCTCCTGAGCTGCATTAATCTGTATAAACCACCAGCCATTAATGCTCACACAGAACTCACTCTATACTATTATTATCAGTAGCTACTAGAAATCATGTTTTATTTATTCTCTTAATAACTGAAATCCCTTTAAGATGAGTGAGAGTCATACCATTCCATTATGAAGAACAGAGAGATACGCTGTAGACATGAATCATGACAGTTTTGTAAAGGCCACTGGTCTTGGTATTGGGCCTTCCCTGGTGGTTCAGTTGGTGTAGAGTCTCCCCACAGTGCAGGAGACCCAGGTTCAATCACTGGGCTGGGAAGCTCCCCGGGGAAGGAAATGGCAACCCACTCCAATATTCTTGCCCGGGAAAACCTAATTCCTTATAAGAGCAGTAATGGAGAGCTAGTTGCTGGATTAGTGACTTAGCCCTGCTGCGCCAGCTGCATGACTGGCAAGGGTTACTAAAGTTCTTCTCTTCCCATTTGTGTAAAGAAGCTAATAGCATTCTTTAGCCTCATAGGGTACCATGGAAGATACATAAACTGGCGAAGTGAGGTAATGCCTGTGAAGCAGTTGGCAGAGTGCCTGACAGCTACCAAGGTTCAAAAAAGTTATTAACAGTTATTCCAAAATGGACTGTTTCAGTAACAGTTCCACAATTTTATGGGGTTGTCACAAATAATCTGTTGGAATGAAGTTCTTCATTTTAGCTGCCAGTTTGTTTATAGAGAGTGCTAGGAAGCTGATTAATCAAAGACTCAAAATTAATTTCTGAGGAGAATCCTGCATCCTTCAGTACTTCCTTAGCTCATTTCTCCCCTTGGAGAATGTCTTCTGAAGCCTTTTGTAGGACTATCTCCTTTTGATTTAATTGTGTGTCTGTCTTTATCTCTGATTAGACTGTAAGTTTCTGATTCATGGTGTCTGTCCAGTAGTAGGTTCTCAATAAATATTTGTTTAAAAAAAAAAATGAATGAATCAGTTGATCAGCGAGTGACTGAGTAAAGGAAGGTAAACAGCCTTTTAATTTAAAAGAGTTATTTCAGGCTCCACAATTTCTAAAACTAGATGTTAGCTCTAGCCCTAACCCAGCTGACCATTTCTACCAGAGAGTTCTGTGCTTAACTGCACTCCAAGAGTTATATTTGAGCTCAATATTTAGCTTTAAAAAGCTGGGATGAAAGGAAGCATATCACAGAAGAGTGCCTGAAATAAGGTCCACTTTTCCCTTTCAGATAGATACCCTAAAATCCTTCCTGAATTAAGTGAGATTAGCAAAAAATCACATTTCTAGACTGCATCAAGTTGCCCTAGAACTGCTTTTATTGACTAAGAGGGAGGTAGTATGGCATGATGCTAATGACTTAGTTTGGGAAGATTTTATTTTTAAAAAACTGCCCTATGGAGTTTTTCAGTATATTCACTGTCAGATTATTGTTCAAGACATTTATTATTTTACTAGAGAATATGTCTTTCTGTAATTTCTGTATCAGGAATATTGGTACTTCCACTGAGTATTGGACTTGCTTTTACTCCATGGATTCTGTGCTCCTATTAATAGTTATTTTGACTATCAGAAAGGCTGGAGCCAAGACCTCTATGCCTTGGCTCTAGGAAGTGATAATGTAGGATGTCAGGGCATGAGCTGTGTGAACCAACCTTCACACCTGCTTCCCTACCCTTAACTCCTTCTTTATGTATCTTTCAAGTTCTTATTTTAGTGACTTCTAGTTCAATTTATTTACCTTTTCAACCTACCCTAAATTCTTTCTGAAATGCATCAATACCAAATTAAACAACAAATCAGAAAAGTATTAATAATAAAACTGATTCTACAAAAGTGCCATGGGCAGTTCTCCCAGAATTGATTCCATTGACTATGGAACCAATATAGAGAAGAATCAATATTGTCAAAATTACTATACTACCCAAAGCAATTTATAGGTGGAATGCAATGCCTATCAAATTACCAATGGCATTTTTCATAGAATTAGAACTAACAATTTAACAATTTGTATGGAAACACAAAAGCCCCCAAATAGCCAAAGCAGTATTAAAAATGCAGCTAGAGGAATCAGGCTTCCAGCTATCCTACAAAGCTACAGTAATCAAAACAGTTTGGTACTGGCACACTAACAAATACAGATCAGTGTAATAGGACATAAAGTCCAGAGATAAACCCATGCACCTATGGTCCTGGGTGTTCACTGGAGGGACTGATGGTGAAGCTGAAACTCCAATACTTTGGCCACCTTATGTGGAGAGCTGACTCATTTAAAAAGACCCTGACGCTGGGAAAGATTTAGGGTAGGAGGAGAAGGGGACAACAGAGGATGAGATGGTTGGATGGGATCACTGGTTAGGTAGTCACAATGGATATGGGTCTGGGTGGACTCTGGGAGTTGGTGATGGACAGGGAGGTCTGGCGTACTGCGGTTCATGGGGTCACAGAGTTGGACACAACTGAGTGACTGAACTGAACTGACCTATGGTCAACTGATACATGACAAAGGAAGCAAGAATATACAATGGAGAAAAGACAGTCTCTTCAGTAAGTGGTGCTAGGAAAACTGGACAGCTACATGTAAACAAATGAAATTAGAGCATTTTCTAACACTATATACAAAAATAAACTCAATATGAATTAAAGTCTTAAATGTAAGGCTGAATACTATAAAATGCTTAGAGGAAAATATAGGCAGAATACCCTCTGACATAAATCACAGGAATATCTTTTTTCAATCCACTTCTTATAGTAATGAAAACAGAAACAAAAAACAAACAAATGGGACCTAATTAAACTTAAAAGCTTTTGCACAGCAAAGAAAACCATAAACAAACCAAAAGACAACCCATGGAAGGGGAGAAAATATTTGCAAAGAAAGTGACTGACAAGAGATTGTTCTCCAAAATCTACAAACAGCTCATGCAGTTCTACATTAAAAAAAAAAAAAATCCCAAAGTGGGCAGAAGATCTAAATAGACATGACATTTCTCCATAGAAGACATACAAATGGCCGAAAAGCACATGAAAAGATGCTCAACATCACTAATTATGAGAGAAATGGAAATCAAAACCACAATGACTTATCACCTCACACTGGTCAGAATGGTCATCATAAAAAAATAAACAAACAATGGATGCTGAAGAGGATGTGGAGAAAAGGGAACCCTCCTACACTATTGTTAAGAAAGTAGATTGGTGCAGCCACTCTGGAAAACAGTAGGGAGGTTCCTTTAAAAAGTTAATATGGAACACCGTATGACCCAGCAATCCCACTCCTGGGCATAAATCTCAACATGCAGTCTCAATGTCAGTCTCTCAACAGTGCTGATTTGAGGGTTTGGAATTCATCTCAGGTTCAGGCCTCCATCTCTTCACAAATTAGGCCCTTGCCTCTATTTCAACCTCTACTGGCTTTTCAACAAGATTTACACATGTCCCCGGGTGAGAACCTCTCCTGACTCCTCAGACAGAAACTCACCTTCCCTCTAGTCTACATGCTACAGATATCTCTTTTAACCTTTATTCTACTCCATTCGTTGAGTCCTCAAGTTCTAGAGCTTGACTTTATTCACACATAGTTCTTGACACAAACAGCTGTTCAACAGATGCCTTGTGGAGTGATTAGACAAGTAAATGAGAGAACATACCTGTCTGTAGATGATGGCTGCTTTTTAATGTTAATTTTTAAAAAGGAAACAACAAATCATGTCCCTCTAGTTTAGAGCAAATCATCTAGAAATACCAAGAAATTCTTTATAACTTTATCCTATTTTCAAAAGGGAAAAACAATTATCTCTTCTCTTGATATAATTTATACTGTTATCAAACATTAACTATAATGTTTAATTTAACCATACTTATTTATTTATACTCTAATTTCACAAAGAATTTGAGATGGCCTATAAAAATGCAAGGGTGAAATAGTTGAATTTTTAAGAACTATTTGATTATTTTGAATATGAATCTGGAAAGTGCATTTATTCCTTCACTGCAGCACTATTTACAACACCTGTGACATAGAACTAACCTAAACGCCCATCAAATGGTCAGAATGGATAAAGAAGACGTGGCACATATACACAATGGAATATTTCTCAGCCATTAAAAGGAACACATTTGAGTCATTCCTAACAAGGTGGATGAACCTAGAGCCTATTATACACAGTGAAGTAAGTCAGAAAGGAAAAAACAAATACATACTAATGCATATATATATGGAATCTAGAAAGATGGTACTCATGAAATTATTTGCAGGGCAGCAATGGAAATACAGACATGGAGAACAGACTTAAGGACATGTGAGTAGGGGGAAGGAGACTGTCTCTTATACACATCTCTCCTACTGCAGCACTATTTACAACACCTGTGACATAGAACTAACCTAAACGCCCATCAAATGGTCAGAATGGATAAAGAAGACGTGGCACATATACACAATGGAATATTTCTCAGCCATTAAAAGGAACACATTTGAGTCATTCCTAACAAGGTGGATGAACCTAGAGCCTATTATACACAGTGAAGTAAGTCAGAAAGGAAAAAACAAATACATACTAATGCATATATATATGGAATCTAGAAAGATGGTACTCATGAAATTATTTGCAGGGCAGCAATGGAAATACAGACATGGAGAACAGACTTAAGGACATGTGAGTAGGGGGAAGGAGAGGATGGGATGTGTGGAAAGAGTAACATGGAAACTTATGTCCATATGTAAAACAGATAGCCAATGGGAATTTGCTGTATGAGGTTTGAGCCTTTGCTCAAACCAAGGCTCTGTAACAACCTAGAGGGGTGGGATGGGGAGGGAAGAGGGAGAGAGGTTCAAGAGAGAGGGGACATATGTATACCTATGGCTGATTCAGGCTGAAGTTTGGCAGAAACCAACACACGCACAAAGATAAACTTTCTAAAATGTGAAAGAATAAAAAAAAAGAAGATGTGGTACATATATACAATAGAACATTATTCAGCCATAAAAGAACAAAATAATGCCATTTGCAACAACAAGGATGGAGCTAGAGTGAAGTCAGTGAGACAGACAAATATCATATGATATAGCATATATGTAGAATCTGAAAAAAAATACAGTATAAATGAACTTATTTACAAAACAAATACAGTCACAGATGCAGAAAACAAACTCTTGGTTACCAAGGGGGAAAGCAGGGAGGGTTAAATTGGGAGACCATGATCGACATACACACACTACTGTATAAATAGAGAGATAACTAATAACCTATCGTGCAGCACAGGGAACTCTACTCCCCACACTGTAATGACCAATACGGGAAAAGAATCTTAAAAAAGTGGCTATACGTATATGTACAACTGATTCATGTTGCTGTACAGCAGAAATTAACACAACACTGTAAATCAACTATACTCCAATAAAAGTTTTAAAAAGAAGCCTTAAGAGAATTAGTAAGATTGGTTCCATAAAAGCATCCTGGGCAGTTTTTTCAGAACTGGTTCCATGGACTACAGAATCAATTACATGAGTTTTACTTAAAACTCTCACAGGCTGCTCATTGACCATAACGGAGTAAATAACTATCATGGCAAGTAAGGACCTCAGCCAGGTCCCTACAATTTTCCCTTTGCCAACTTCATCTCCTGACCTATTCCTCCATCCCCTCCTGCCAGCTGACACTCAAAAGACAGTGCTGATTTGAGGGTTTGGAATTCACTGAGTTTATCTACAGGTTCAGGCCTCCATCTCTTCACAAATTAGGCCCTTGCCTCTATTTCAACCTCTACTGGCTTTTCAACAAGATTTACACATGTCCCCGGGTGAGAACCTCTCCTGACTCCTCAGACAGAAACTCACCTTCCCTCTAGTCTACATGCTACAGATATCTCTTTTAACCTTTATTCTACTCCATTCGTTGAGTCCTCAAGTTCTAGAGCTTGACTTTATTCACACATAGTTCTTGACACAAACAGCTGTTCAACAGATGCCTTGTGGAGTGATTAGACAAGTAAATGAGAGAACATACCTGTCTGTAGATGATGGCTGCTTTTTAATGTTAATTTTTAAAAAGGAAACAACAAATCATGTCCCTCTAGTTTAGAGCAAATCATCTAGAAATACCAAGAAATTCTTTATAACTTTATCCTATTTTCAAAAGGGAAAAACAATTATCTCTTCTCTTGATATAATTTATACTGTTATCAAACATTAACTATAATGTTTAATTTAACCATACTTATTTATTTATACTCTAATTTCACAAAGAATTTGAGATGGCCTATAAAAATGCAAGGGTGAAATAGTTGAATTTTTAAGAACTATTTGATTATTTTGAATATGAATCTGGAAAGTGCATTTATTCCTTCACTGCAGCACTATTTACAACACCTGTGACATAGAACTAACCTAAACGCCCATCAAATGGTCAGAATGGATAAAGAAGACGTGGCACATATACACAATGGAATATTTCTCAGCCATTAAAAGGAACACATTTGAGTCATTCCTAACAAGGTGGATGAACCTAGAGCCTATTATACACAGTGAAGTAAGTCAGAAAGGAAAAAACAAATACATACTAATGCATATATATATGGAATCTAGAAAGATGGTACTCATGAAATTATTTGCAGGGCAGCAATGGAAATACAGACATGGAGAACAGACTTAAGGACATGTGAGTAGGGGGAAGGAGAGGATGGGATGTGTGGAAAGAGTAACATGGAAACTTATGTCCATATGTAAAACAGATAGCCAATGGGAATTTGCTGTATGAGGTTTGAGCCTTTGCTCAAACCAAGGCTCTGTAACAACCTAGAGGGGTGGGATGGGGAGGGAAGAGGGAGAGAGGTTCAAGAGAGAGGGGACATATGTATACCTATGGCTGATTCAGGCTGAAGTTTGGCAGAAACCAACACACGCACAAAGATAAACTTTCTAAAATGTGAAAGAATAAAAAAAAAGAAGATGTGGTACATATATACAATAGAACATTATTCAGCCATAAAAGAACAAAATAATGCCATTTGCAACAACAAGGATGGAGCTAGAGTGAAGTCAGTGAGACAGACAAATATCATATGATATAGCATATATGTAGAATCTGAAAAAAAATACAGTATAAATGAACTTATTTACAAAACAAATACAGTCACAGATGCAGAAAACAAACTCTTGGTTACCAAGGGGGAAAGCAGGGAGGGTTAAATTGGGAGACCATGATCGACATACACACACTACTGTATAAATAGAGAGATAACTAATAACCTATCGTGCAGCACAGGGAACTCTACTCCCCACACTGTAATGACCAATACGGGAAAAGAATCTTAAAAAAGTGGCTATACGTATATGTACAACTGATTCATGTTGCTGTACAGCAGAAATTAACACAACACTGTAAATCAACTATACTCCAATAAAAGTTTTAAAAAGAAGCCTTAAGAGAATTAGTAAGATTGGTTCCATAAAAGCATCCTGGGCAGTTTTTTCAGAACTGGTTCCATGGACTACAGAATCAATTACATGAGTTTTACTTAAAACTCTCACAGGCTGCTCATTGACCATAACGGAGTAAATAACTATCATGGCAAGTAAGGACCTCAGCCAGGTCCCTACAATTTTCCCTTTGCCAACTTCATCTCCTGACCTATTCCTCCATCCCCTCCTGCCAGCTGACACTCAAAAGACAGTGCTGATTTGAGGGTTTGGAATTCACTGAGTTTATCTACAGGTTCAGGCCTCCATCTCTTCACAAATTAGGCCCTTGCCTCTATTTCAACCTCTACTGGCTTTTCAACAAGATTTACACATGTCCCCGGGTGAGAACCTCTCCTGACTCCTCAGACAGAAACTCACCTTCCCTCTAGTCTACATGCTACAGATATCTCTTTTAACCTTTATTCTACTCCATTCGTTGAGTCCTCAAGTTCTAGAGCTTGACTTTATTCACACATAGTTCTTGACACAAACAGCTGTTCAACAGATGCCTTGTGGAGTGATTAGACAAGTAAATGAGAGAACATATCTGTCTGTAGATGATGGCTGCTTTTTAATGTTAATTTTTAAAAAGGAAACAACAAATCATGTCCCTCTAGTTTACGGCAAATCATCTAGAAATACCAAGAAATTCTTTATAACTTTATCCTATTTTCAAAAGGGAAAAATAATAATCAAATAAAAATTTATATCTTAAATGAATATAGCCTTGCATTTATGAATATTCAACTTTATCTCTTCTCTTGATATAATTTATACTGTTATTAAACATTAACTATAATGTTTAATTTAACCATACTTATTTATTTATACTCTAATTTCACAAAGAATTTGAGATGGTCTATAAAAATGCAAGGATGAAATAGTTGAATTTTTTAAAGCATATAAATAACCATAATTGAGAAAATATATATTGAAATAAAATAGCAATAAAAGAAGAAAAAATAGAGTATTCATGTTTAAGTCATGAATTTCCTTATAGTATGGTTGAAACAGATAAGTTTTGGTCTTCTGAATGGCCAAAGGCAAAACACAGAAAATAATCAAATAGTTCTTATCATATTACAGGGAGGAGAGGTTATTACTTATTTTCTAATGAGTTGATTTTGAAATGAGTTTTTGTTGGATTTCATATAGGGGATATTGAGAGATATAGTTAAAGGGAAAAACCCATCAAAAATATCAGATCAGCAAGTACAGTAATAGATTTTATATAACTGTTTCTATAATTTCCAGTAAAAGAAGCCAAGGGCATAACATGCAAATAGTTAATCTTTACTCATTGTAACTATAGCTGGTTGGATTGCATATTTTTTTAATCCCTAGCTATTTATAATAACACAAAAAGCAAATTCAACTGCATTCAAAGGCCAAGTAAGAAATGCAAGAGAGGGAAGATGGCCAGGACAAGTCATATGAATCTGGAAAGTGCATTACTTACATAAAAGTGAGAATAAAGCCCAAGTTGGCCAAATTATCCAATTTTTCAGAAGATGAAAATCCAAATTTTTAGTGAAAATTTTTTCATAAATTTAGGCAATTATTTCAAATAAACTAGAATGCTCTGTATGGCAAACAAAGCACATTTATAGGCATCCTAAATAAGAACTTGATAGCAAATTTTAAATTTAGACAGCTATTTCATTACATCTATCCTATAATTTTGAAGTATTTATTACAGAGGACATGACTGTGTGATTACACATGAGGGGAGTTAGCTTGTTTTTATGGTTGCTGTTTCAGTTACTTTGATTTTATTACTAAGGATACAATTAATATTGTAAAAGAGACCCCAGAATTTTGGTGACTTAACACAATGAAAGTTTATTCCCTGCTCATTCTAGTGATAGTCTATTTTGAATGTTCTTGTTGATGGGCAGGTTCTGTTCATTCATCATCAGTTCAGCTTAGTTGAGTCGCTCACTCGTGTCCAACTCTTTGCGACCCCATGAATCGCAGCACGCCAGGCCTCCCTGTCCATCACCATCTCCCAGAGTTCACTCACATTCATGTCCATCGAGTTGGTGATGCCATCCTGCCATCTCATCTTCTGTCGTCCCCTTCTCCTCCTGCCCCCAATCCCTCCCAGCATCAGAGTCTTTTCCAATGACTCAACTCTTCGCATGGTGGCCAAAGTACTGGCGTTTCAGCTTTAGCATCATTCCTTCCAAAGAACACCCGGGGCTGATCTCCTTCAGAATGGACTGCTTGGATCTCCTTGCAGTCCAAGGGACTCTCAAGAGTCTTCTCCAACACCACAGTTCAAAAGCATCAATTCTTCGGCGCTCAGCTTTCTTCACAGTCCAACTCTCACATCCATACATGACCACTGGAAAAACCATAGCCTTGACTAGACGGACCTTTGTTGGCAAAGTAATGTCTTTGCTTTTGAATATGCTGTCTAGGTTGGTCATAACTTTTCTTCCAAGGAGTAAGCGTCTTTTAATTTCATGGCTGCAATCACCATCTGCAGTGATTTTGGAGCCCAAAAGAATAAAGTCTGACACTGTTTCCACTGTTTCCCCGTTTATTTCCCGTGATCATTCATCATAACTCAGTGTCATTCAAGACTGAAGGCACCTCTGTCATCTTTGACATGTAGATTTCCAGTTACTTTGGGATCCTCTCTATTTCCGTTGACAAAGAAGAGATTGTTGATGTGTTTGCTTGGAAGGTTTATAACAGGCCATATCTGTAAGTGGAGAGCCTAACCTCTACTTGTATTCCGTTGCCTAGAACTGAGTCATGAGGCCACACTAACTGCAAGGAATTCTGGGAAAGGTAGTTTAACTGTGCATGCAAGAAGAGGGGAGAGTGGATTTTGATGAGTGGATATTAGATTCTGCTGCACTAGTCATTTAAATCATTCATCTCATTTTATATCTATAGGTATCCAGAACATGATCCCAGAGTCAGTGACATTAGAAATTGGTTTACAAAAATTATCATGATGATGATTATTATTAAACCAAGTAAAACTTGAGATTAAAATTTATGCAATAAATTCCAGAGAATCAAAAGGTATGAAAGAGAACATAAATATCCCTCCACATCTAGTTCCATGACATTCAATGGACAAAAAAAATACCAAATTGCTTAAAAAAAAAAAAAAAATATATATATATATATATAACTGCCAAGGCTTCCTTTTAGTTGGTGATGCCATCCTGCCATCTCATCTTCTGTCGTCCCCTTCTCCTCCTGCCCCCAATCCCTCCCAGCATCAGAGTCTTTTCCAATGACTCAACTCTTCGCATGGTGGCCAAAGTACTGGCGTTTCAGCTTTAGCATCATTCCTTCCAAAGAACACCCGGGGCTGATCTCCTTCAGAATGGACTGCTTGGATCTCCTTGCAGTCCAAGGGACTCTCAAGAGTCTTCTCCAACACCACAGTTCAAAAGCATCAATTCTTCGGCGCTCAGCTTTCTTCACAGTCCAACTCTCACATCCATACATGACCACTGGAAAAACCATAGCCTTGACTAGACGGACCTTTGTTGGCAAAGTAATGTCTTTGCTTTTGAATATGCTGTCTAGGTTGGTCATAACTTTTCTTCCAAGGAGTAAGCGTCTTTTAATTTCATGGCTGCAATCACCATCTGCAGTGATTTTGGAGCCCAAAAGAATAAAGTCTGACACTGTTTCCACTGTTTCCCCGTTTATTTCCCGTGATCATTCATCATAACTCAGTGTCATTCAAGACTGAAGGCACCTCTGTCATCTTTGACATGTAGATTTCCAGTTACTTTGGGATCCTCTCTATTTCCGTTGACAAAGAAGAGATTGTTGATGTGTTTGCTTGGAAGGTTTATAACAGGCCATATCTGTAAGTGGAGAGCCTAACCTCTACTTGTATTCCGTTGCCTAGAACTGAGTCATGAGGCCACACTAACTGCAAGGAATTCTGGGAAAGGTAGTTTAACTGTGCATGCAAGAAGAGGGGAGAGTGGATTTTGATGAGTGGATATTAGATTCTGCTGCACTAGTCATTTAAATCATTCATCTCATTTTATATCTATAGGTATCCAGAACATGATCCCAGAGTCAGTGACATTAGAAATTGGTTTACAAAAATTATCATGATGATGATTATTATTAAACCAAGTAAAACTTGAGATTAAAATTTATGCAATAAATTCCAGAGAATCAAAAGGTATGAAAGAGAACATAAATATCCCTCCACATCTAGTTCCATGACATTCAATGGACAAAAAAAATACCAAATTGCTTAAAAAAAAAAAATATATATATATATATATATATAACTGCCAAGGCTTCCTTTTGTCACTGTTAGCAGGAAATTCGGTCTTGGGCATTCGGCAGGAAGACGGGTCACTCCTGCTCAGAGTCTGCATAGGACCCTCAGGGGTTTTACCGTCCCGAGATTGGGGGGCACAATTGTCCAGGTAATTGTGCTGCTGTTCCCTCTGCCCCACACCCACGACTATTGGCCCTTCAAGAACCAGTGGCCCTTTCCGTTCAGTGCTAAGCCCAACATAAGATTTGTGGGAGCTTCTGGTCTATATAAAGCAATCAGAATTTAGCCTCTTTTAACATACATTCCTATTTCTAACTTGGGTAGAAATGGAGTATGGTCCCTGCCATCTGAAGAACCCCCAGTATCCCATCCTCTTTATTTTGAATGCGCCAGCTTCCTCCCCTTGAGTTTGTTTACATTCTTTTCCTTCCCAAGACAATGCATACACCACCCCCCTACTTATTTTTAGGTTCTTCTGTTAGTGAGGCCAGGACTGTCAACCACAGACAGGCTTTCCAGATGCTCAACACTCCATCAGCAAATGTTAATTTCCTCTCCTTGCATGACAGCGCAAGTGGGTGGTGTCAGTGTTGAAGTAGAGGCAACTGCCCTTCATGATGGTGAAGTTTCCAGTTTGGATTTGTTTGAAATTTAAGGGATTATCTAATAAGTTAGGTAGAAATGTGTGCTTTGATAGTTGAGGAAAAATAGGATATATTTTGAAGTTTATTTTGTTGTTAAATGTGAAGTACTAAAATTATTAAGTAAAATAAAACCTAAGCTGTTAACTTTAGCTGAATTAGCATTGAAATTGATTTTGACCAGTCATATGTTAGATAGCTTCTAGTCCCCAGTGATCAGTCTATCATCACTACCAGATTACTAGGGAGTAACATTCATTAAAGGAAATGTGAGCTCTCACACCAGTGATCATAAGGTATAAGAGTCATTGTCAAGGTCTGAGAAGAAGAAAAGAGATGGGAGGAAAAGAGCTCTCTCCCTGCCTCAATCTCTTCTTCACAATACCCACATACCCACACATCCACCCCTGCCCCAGCAAACTGGGCAAGTTGACAAAATGTTTAAGCAATGCTGGAACATCAACTGCTTGTATAAGACATTTTTCCCTCTGAACATTCTAGACAGACAGTGGGGTGAGAGGCCTGCTCTCCTGGCTCATGAGGTGGGTGACCCTGAGCAGACTGTTTGATTTTCTGAGGCTCAAGTTCCACAACTTCAAAATGATGATGATGTGTATTTAGCTCACACGGGTGTCATGAGGATTAAATGAGTTAACACTTACCAAGTTCTTAGATCAGTACACGCACACAGTACATTTATCTAATACCACAACACAACAACAAACCCAGCAAACATTCCTACAGCTTTGTTTACTGCTAACTTTAATAGCATCCTTGGTAAGAGAATGCTCTGAGAATTCTGCATCATGGTTATCTGTGAAATAGGATAATCCTAGAACCTACCTCAGTAGGCCTATTGTGAGGACCAGTAGGGATGACACAGGTAAGAAGACAGTGCTTGGGACAAAGCCAACCCTCATTAATCTTGACATTTCACTGTTGCTTCCTTATCTTGATCACCACTTGCAATAAATGCCTGGACATTTTTCTAACAGTGTGAAAGCATCTAGGTTTCAGTATTAGACTGCCTTTTATTGAGTTTAACTCTTAATTACTCCCTGTCTTCACAATAAATATATGTCCCTGATGAACCTTAACAAGTGCTTATTGTTATAAGTACTTATTCTTTTTGCACACAAGGAGAGCATGAAGAACACTGTCTACATCTGCCAAAGGAGACACAGAGGAATAACCCGGGTATTTTTGCTCCGAGTCACCTGAGTAAGAATACGTGATTGCATTAGGCAGCTGTCAACGCCATGGGAAATGGAAAACTAGGAGTTTTGTAACTGGAAAAGATCATCTTCGATGCTAAGAGGCAGTTCTGACCACACTGCTGTCCCTCAAAGTTTGCCTTCCTAACCTTTATCTCCTTGACCCCCTTTGGAGAAAGTTATCCTACCTGATTCTGATTCTTGCTTGACCCTGTAAACAAATATCACAACTGGGAGGTCTGATGACGCATATTCCCCCTTCATAGTGCTAAATGAAATGCAGCTGACTTAGCCAAAATTTCTTTCAAATCCTTTTTTGGATGCACATTTCTGGAAACATCAGTGTGCCTGTGGTTAGGGAGCCACTGCAGGGTCAGCTGCATACACCTTTCCACGTCCCTATTTTGTTCTTCTGGCCTCCTGCTTCAGCCTCTGCATTCTCAACTACCATCAGGAATCCCTCTAGAAAGGATGCTGCTGCTGCTGCTGCTGCTGCAGCTGCTAAGTCGCTTCACTCTGTGTGACCCCATTGAAGGCCCTCAACTGAATCCACCAGGGAACCTCAGAATGGCCAAGAATTTACTTTTTAAGCAAATATATTTTCATATCTTTTCCTAGAAATCATTGAAGATGTCAATCTCCTCTTTTGCAAAATGGAAAAGGGAAGTTGTTTCTAATTTTAAATGTTAATTTCAGTAACTGCTTAAGTGCAGATATTTATCATTTGTAGTGTTTCAAACATAAATCATCTTATTTTTTACCCGATCTCTTCCTCTTAAGTCCTATTTATTGAGAACTGACATAAACTTTACTGGAAGACTTTAGGGAGACAGAAGGGTTGGGGGAGTTCTCTTGAGCCTTAATAAATGAAAAGGCACTGTCATAGCCTCAGAACCTACAATAATAATCAGCAACCATACAACATAAATGGCTTAAACAGACTTGTTTAGACGGGTGTGATTTCTCAAAGGAGGGTAACCAGTCAGAGAGTCGACAGATGCTTTAGATATGAGTCACCTTAAAAATGAAGAAAGCCTAAAATAATAACTCCACACCTTTTAAACTTTTCATTAAAAATGTATGGCAATATTGTGTGGCCAGGACTAAGGAGAACTTGAGCTTCTCACAGAAAGGATAAAAATCATTCACAAGATTCCAGGAAGAGGCTAAGGAATACAAAACCAAAAGACTTCCTTATTAATTGTTCATTCTTCAACTATTTGTGCTGATCCTAACAAGCCAGGCTCTCATCCTCCGGGCTTATTGGGTGCGGGGAGATTTGACTGTGAATTGTTATTGTCTGTCTTCATGGAAGAACTGGCTAGGAGGAAGTGTTAGGAGGAGCAGGAGGAGGAAGCCTGGTGTTCAAAAGAGAGGCTGCTGCTGGAGGAGGGGAGAATGCCTGGTGCACCAGGCAGGGGGTGGGCGCAAAAACAATGCAAACAGTCAGACTGCAAGTTCAGAAGAGGGACTAGGCAGAAATGAGAATAAGAGGCATTATGCTGCTTTATGGAATTGCTAATGAGAATACTGCCAGATATTGAAAGTAAGCCTTAAAAACAAGTTATGCCCAGCTTGAGCTCATGGGAATGTCTCCCCCTGAACACTCTTCCACTCCTAAAACATACCCATCCCCAGAGACAGAGCTCATGAGGGAGCAAAAGTAATTAAGGAGCTATATCACAGTAACCCTTAAAAGGCTGCAATGTTTAGCTAGTCATTGCTGTAATGGAAAGTTACACTGGATAGAAACCTAGCATTGAGGTGGAATTCAGCCTAACCACGAGCATGTTAAATGCTCATAAATGTGTAAATTTTTAGTATACTGGAATAGTTCAAGTTTAGCCAGAGAAAGACTCAGTTAAGGATAGTTCCATGACTTCTCCAAAAGTATGTTGCCTGGCATGTTTACTTTGCCTTTCAGCCATCGATCTCAGGATATGAATTTAAATTTCAAGATGATTTCCTAGCAAATGGATCTTTTGCTGGTCAGTTTCAAGTGTGATTCCTCTGGGAATTCACACCAATAAAATTATATGCCTTGAGGCTCTCTCTGCTCCCCCATTCAGGTCTTGTATATCTGCACTGTCTTAAACATTGTTGAGAATAAATGATTGTATTCAATAATCTTCTTTAAATATACCAAATTCATTTTCTTAGTAGACTCTGTGATTAGTTTTCATGGATGGGTTTTTATTTTCAAGATCATATGTTCTGGGAAAATTTTCTATTCTAAAATATAATTCTATACAGCCCTCGTGGACAAACTTTATGTGAGCAAATTCCCTCTTTTTGCAATGACTATGTGTTGCCTTAAAAATGCACAGTAGTAAGACTCCAGGCTGGTGTTTCTCAATCTGAAATTGTAGGTTCACAGATATATTCATAGGCCTATACGGTATATGCATACACTGTGCGCTTTGGGAGCTATTGTAGACATCAATTTGAATATATTTTAGAAAGTATCAACTGATATTTGTGACATTTTCTGTGGATGCTCACATGCTAGAGCAAACCAAACAGAGTAGATAAAATGTCAAAACATCAACTGAAGCATGCTTCTAGATTTCATTTCAGAGTGATTTCAGAAACTCAAAACTTGGTCTCTTCATTATGTGCAGTAACCTATTGAGGATGAAGGGTGTTAGGGAAAGAATCAGATTTAACATAAATGATACATTTAAGAATATTCACAGCTTATTGCCTAGAATTTATCTTCAACATCACAGAAACCGTCCTCTCATAGGTCTCTCAGATGGCCCACTAGCATCTAAGGAATCTCTTTATATCAAAAAGTATAAGAAGGAATTTGTTGAAAGCCATGGTTGACTATGTTCTTGATTAGGCATTAAGTGTACAAGTACATACAAATTTCAAAAACCACAAATTCATATTTTTCCTTAAAACTTTTCATTCATCATTGATGATTAGATAAAGCTATCACACATTGAACTTTAAAGCTGTTGTTGTACATTAATGTGTCAAAGAAAGTAGTAGGGCAGGGAGGATGATTAATAAGACCACCTAAACCATTAGACTGATGGACTTGGCAAAGAGATAATGATTCCAAGGTAGTGTTCTACAGAGAGTACCTTAGAAATCAACACAGTAGTGTCAAATATCACAAAGAGTTCATATTGTATCAGTGAAACTTCTTACACTCTGAGTGGTAGAAAGGATTTGCCCAATTGAACCTAAAAAGGAGGGCTGTTCTGAAAAAGGGATTTGCCAGGGCTCTAAAGCTCACAAGTGAATTTGGGGCAAGCTTCTACTGACAGTTCAGCATTAGTGGGACCTATAAGGTAGAGTCCTGTGTTAGCAATTGTATTCTTGTTTAAGAGAAATACATCCCAACAAATTTAAGCAGAATAGGAATTAAATGAAGATTCATGAGTGACTTCCAAACTCTCTAGGAGGGTCAGAGGGCCACACTTGGAAACTTAAGCTGTGAATGATGCTCAGATTACTCAGAACCATCCCAGAAGAACCATCTACTACTACCACTATTTGCCCCAACTAGAACCTCTGATGCTAGTCCTCAAGATTCCTCTAGAACATCTGCTTGTGTGCAAGGTGTTTCTGCTGAGTGGAGTGCACTTCAAAAATGTTTTGATCTGAATTGTGGCATAGATGATTTTGACTGGTGGAGAGCAGGGCTCAAGCATGCACTTGAGGATGCAAGGCGGTTAGAAGTGAATTTTAGGTGCCTACCTTGAGAAACTAATGACTTGCAGGGAAGGAAATCGCCAAATTTAGGACAAGTGCTCAAAATGCTTGGAAGGCAAAAAGAATGGCATATTTCCACCACACCCAGCAAACTCAGAATTTGTGGCGAGCCTCATCAGGTAACCTCCTGGTTTTCAGACAAAAATAAATCAAGGCAAATTTAACTGTAGCCTAGGAGAGTACTAGAGTTCATAATGATTGACTTACTCCTAGCTATTTGTTTCTTTACATTTTGTTCTTTACTATATCTGGATTTGATTTGTCAAATGAAGGCAATAATGTGATATTATTGCTGTTCAGTTGTTCAGTCATGTCAGACTCTTTGTGACCCCAGGGACTGCAGCACTCCAGGCTTCCTGGTGCTCACCATCTCCCGGATATTGTTATTTATAGTAATTTAGTAGTTATCTTTTTATTTATGAATAATCACATATTGTGTGATTCACTGATATGAAATGTTCAGAGTAGGCAAAATCATAGAGACAGAAAGTAGATTCAGTTCAGTCCCTCAGTTGTGTCTGACTTTGCGACCCCATGGACTGCAGCACACCAGGCCTCCCTGTCCATCACCAACTCCCAGAGCTTGCTCAAACTCATGTCCATCGAGTTGGTAATGCCATCCAACCATCTCATACTCTGTCATCTCCTTCTCCTCCTGCCTTCAATCTTTCCCAGCATCAGGGTCTTTTCCAGTGAGTCAGTTCTTCGCATCAGGTAGCCAAAGTATTGCAGCTTCAGCACCAGTCCTACCAATGAACATTCAGTACTGATTTTCTTTAGGATTTACTCGTTGGATCTCCTTGCAGTCCTAGGGACTCTCAAAAGTCTTCTCCAACACTAGAGTTTGAAAACATCAATTCTTCAGTCCTCAGTTTTCTTTATAGTCCAACTCTCACATCCATACATGACTACTGGAAAAATCATAGCTTCGACTAGATGGACCTTTGTTGGCAAAGTAATGTCTCTATTTTTTAATATGCTGTCTAGGTTAGTCATAGCATTTCTTCCGAGGAGCAAGCGTCTTTTAATTTCATGGCTGCAATCACCATCTGCAGTGATTTTGGAGCCCAAGAAAGTAGATTACTGGTTGCTATTGGCCTGAGAGAGTGGTAGGTGGTGGATGGAGAATGAGTACTAATGCAAAGAGGCTTCTTTTTGTGTTGGTGAACATTTTCTGTAATTAGATAGCGGTGAGTTGTACAGTTTTGTGAATATACTAAAAACCACTAATTGAACATTTTGAAAGGGTTAATATTATAGTATAGGAACTACATTTCAATGAAGAGAGGAAAGATGCAAGGATATTTCTCAATTTTTTTGCCAGATAATCTAAATGTAGGTCTGGAATGGAGTCTGGAAACATATTTTTAATTTGGAGGCAGCTGGCCTATGACCCATACTTCGAGAAAGTTTATACCTGAGCATATGTTACATGCATAACTCCTAAACGATAACACTCCAGAAGTACTCATAGAATTCACTTCTTCCGAGGAGCAAGCGTCTTTTAATTTCATGGCTGCAATCACCATCTGCAGTGATTTTGGAGCCCAAGAAAGTAGATTACTGGTTGCTATTGGCCTGAGAGAGTGGTAGGTGGTGGATGGAGAATGAGTACTAATGCAAAGAGGCTTCTTTTTGTGTTGGTGAACATTTTCTGTAATTAGATAGCGGTGAGTTGTACAGTTTTGTGAATATACTAAAAACCACTAATTGAACATTTTGAAAGGGTTAATATTATAGTATAGGAACTACATTTCAATGAAGAGAGGAAAGATGCAAGGATATTTCTCAATTTTTTTGCCAGATAATCTAAATGTAGGTCTGGAATGGAGTCTGGAAACATATTTTTAATTTGGAGGCAGCTGGCCTATGACCCATACTTCGAGAAAGTTTATACCTGAGCATATGTTACATGCATAACTCCTAAACGATAACACTCCAGAAGTACTCATAGAATTCACAATTCTTCCAATTATACTCCACATGGACAACACTGGCATGGCACCCTCCTTTCTTGCATTTGAGGAAAGGCAGCGGTCTCCTAGTACCCTGCGTCAGGGACTCAGTAGAATTCAGCTGTGCTGGGCTTTTCTGCCACAGTGATTAGCTACTCAACTGGATCCTTGAGTTGTTAGTTTTGTTAAGGGTTTATACATGTTTACTCACATCAACTGCAGAGTGATTTTTCCCCAGAGTGTTAAAGCCCATGTCCCAGATAAAGATCCTCTGTCATCCCTCAATTAAGTAGTCACTGAACATCAGGGAGGACACACACTAGACAACTGCTAGGGAACAAACTGAAAAGGAATTTTCTTATGGAGCAAGAGGTGCCTGTTTCTCTCTTATTCCTAATAGAACTCTGGGCGTTGGATAGTTACCACCTACTTATGTCAACAGACACTGCTTTGGGCTCCTAGCCCTGTACTCTTATTATCTTTAAAGTCTGATTACCAGACAAATACAGGTGGCTCTCTGGTAAACAATCTGTGTGTTATTTCCAGAGGAATATTTGAGGCTGTAGGGTGATGGTCTTTATCTGATGTGGTGGAGTCAGTGATATGATAGCATATGTTATCGTCTATTGAGTCTGAGTGATCACGTCTATAAAGATCTGAAAAGAGCTTCCATCTCAGCAAAGGTTTAATACCCCAGTGCATGTTAGCACAGGGGCCAGGCCTTCTGATGGTTTTTCTTTTTACATATCTCTACTGCCAAGTTGTGTACACTGTAGCATAGCTTCTGAGATCCTCTCACAAAGCAGCTTACTTTCACCTTAGGAGATTTATAGGGAGATTCAAGAACTGGTTCGAGGTTAGAGTCATTGTGTCTTACTTGGAACAGGCGGAAAGACACTTAGGCTCCAGTTCCTCGGCGCAAATGAATAGTCCATTGTCTGCACGGTGTCTGTATTTGTCCAAACAGTCTTGCTCTCCATTTTTCGGGATGGCTTTATCCTTCTTTGTTTTCACAAAGTATTTTAAAGCACACACAAGCATACACACACCCTCTGTAGTATCTTTCATTTAACTCCAACATTTCATATACAATCATACACTAACTGATTTGTATTATTTTAATTTTTTCCTATTTTGAGTATCTAATGCTGCAGATGTTGTGTGTGGAACTGAATGAAGATTATTTACCTCAAAAATTTTCATGTACACTTATGACATTTCATTCATGTTACATTTTAAAATAAGCCATTCTTTCAAAGGCATTTTGCTTGGTCCTTGCTCTATAACTCCAAAACGTAATCAACAAATACTTGGCCAAAGGTCAATAATACAAAAGTATATGAATTTTTAAATTTCCTTTTTTTCCCCTACCTTTTCACTACTTATGTCAATAGCACTTAATTGCTATAGCCCATAACATAGAAAAACACATGTACACTGTTTAGAGTTGGGATGATTTTGTTTCTACAAAAATATGATATTTTATATGCATCACTTTCCATTTATATGTATCACCTTTTTCCCCTTATCAATAAATCACAGGCATCTTTATAATTTTTTTAATGATACACTCTTAAACTAGTGAATTTTTCAACAAGAAATATTTTAATCTAAATATATTTAACATTAAAATGTCTCATTAGCTTTCATATCATACTTCTCATGCCCTCTGGTCACCATATGGCTGACATTTTTTCAAACATCCTTTTATCCTCTCATCCCTATAATACACGTACATTACATATGTCTATACACACACAAAGTCCAAAGAGGCAAAGTGCTCACAGTAACACTAAGTGATGACTAAAGGCTAGTGGTGTACTGGTGAATGTTTACCTAACAGCTCTTGGGAGAGGGGGAGAACCCCAATTTATAGTGTTTGCCTATTTCAGTGTTTAAAGTAAGTATTCCCCCCACCTTGGCCCTTTTATGCTGAAATTTAACAACTTGCTCTCTCAAGCCTATATGAGCTGGCTCCAGAATGCCACTGACAAGGCCACAGTGCTAACAGTAGACAGTGCTGGAACTTCTGTAGGGCAACCTGAGGCTAGTAGGGACACCCCTCTAAGGACCAGCCTCTTAAGAAATCCAAAAANATGCTGAAATTTAACAACTTGCTCTCTCAAGCCTATATGAGCTGGCTCCAGAATGCCACTGACAAGGCCACAGTGCTAACAGTAGACAGTGCTGGAACTTCTGTAGGGCAACCTGAGGCTAGTAGGGACACCCCTCTAAGGACCAGCCTCTTAAGAAATCCAAAACTCTTCTTAGCCCCTTTTCTTGATCCAATTCTACAGGAGGTTAGGAAACTCATCTTTCTAAGGCTTCCACACACCTCTTCTAAACTCCATAAGGATCTTTAATGTGGGATTGGGCAACCAGGTTTTCACGGACTTTATGGGTTTAGCTCTATTTTACCAATGTCGGAGCTAAAATTTTATCCATGTATATTGTAGGAAGTCATAAAGCCTCCTTCAGAACCTACTGTACCTGGCGTCTGTAATTCAGAGTGAAAGACAAGAAGGGAACTGGAAAGATTAGGTACCTCTTACATAGTCCTTAAGCCCTCTGGTGTTTAAAGAAGCTTTCCTAATGGCTGTTTCCTCCATGGCAGCATGGGTATAGCTGCCATAAGAGATTTCACATGCAAGATGGTACCCAGAAACCACGGAGCAGGTGGGCTAGCACAGAATTCAGTCAATTATGAACCATACTATAAAACTTGATTCTGAAACAACTATACATATTTCCCAAGCTCTACTGGCTACCTTGGTTTCAAAAATGTAAATCAAGGGGATGGTTAAGGGAAGACTTAAATAAATTGAAATCTAGAGACAAGTCAATCCCTACTGGACTCTGGCCTTTTCTAAACCACATTTGAATCACTTGTCCTGATGCTTTTCCCCTAAGGATAAGAAAATTGCCGGTGCCACTCCAAGGACAATATTGAAAGCATGGTAGGACCCTTCACTTATCACCTAATATCACCTAATTAAGAAACACTGCAAACTGCTTATTTCCTTCTCAGAGTGAAAAGTCTTTCACTTTGTTCCTTGGGTATACTGTTTAACTTTTATACTCTGGTCCCATTCAGGTTACATCACCTGAAAAGGAAAAAAAAAAAGCTTTTCCCATCTGTCATTCCCTTGATACCCAAACTGCCTATGAGTCTGAGGAAACTGAGAGAAATCAAGAGTTAAAAGTTCTGCTTAAGAACTCACTCATTTATTTCCCAAGTATTCAAAAGGATGCTTATGGTAAGAAATAGCAGTCAACAAAACAGACTAAACCCCTTCATGGAACTAATACTGTAGTGGAATGATAAAGGCAAAAAAAAAGCACTAGCTATCCCACGTTGAAGGTCAGGAACGGTGGTGGTAAGGAGATACCTCTCGTCAAAGGTAAGGAGCAGCGACTGTGCTTTGCTGGAGCAGCCATAAAGAGATACCCCACGCCCAAGGTAAGAGAAACCCAAGTAAGATGGTAGGTGTTGCA
>SJYX01017081.1:410428-428817 GCA_006410675.1 Oreotragus oreotragus
TTATGACCAACCTAGATAGTATATTCAAAAGCAGAGACATTACTTTGCCGACTAAGGTCCGTCTAGTCAAGGCTATAGTTTTTCCAGTAGTCATGTATGGATGTGAGAGTTGAACTGTGAAGAAGGCTGAGCACCGAAGAACTGATGCTTTTGAAGTGTGGTGTTGGAGAAGACTCTTGAGAGTCCCTTGGACTGCAAGGAGATCCAACCAGTCCATTCTGAAGGAGATCAGTCCTGGGTGTTCTTTGGAAGGAATGATGCTAAAGCTGAAACCATTACTTTGGCCACCTCATGCGAAGAGTTGACTCATTGGAAAAGACTGTGATGCTGGGAGGGATTGAGGGCAGGAGGAGAAGGGGATGACAGAGGATGAGATGGCTGGATGGCATCACCGACTCGATGGACGTGAGTCTGAGTGAACTCCAGGAGTTGGTGATGGACAGGGAGGCCTGGCGTGCTGCGATTCAGGGGGTCGCAAAGAGTCGGACATGACTGAGCAACTGAATTGAACTGAACTGATTGTGCAAAATGGCTTATGACAAAAGGGGAGTAAGGGGATCGGGTGGATCCTAGGAGAGGGGGTTATTTTATACAGAGTGATAGGGAAAGGTCTCACTGTAAGATAGTATCAAAGCAGAAATGAGAGGGAGCGAGGGAATGACCTCTGGCAATGACTGGGAAAGGACATTCCACCAGAGCTCTGGGAAAAGCAAAGCCCACATGCCTGGTTTCAGAGCACAGATTTCTGCAGACGAAGAGCAGCAAGACGGCCCTCAAGCATGAGCGGCTGCTACAGGGTTAGACACTATACCAGGTGCCCGGGGCTCTGAGGCACAGTGACTGACACCTGGCTTCAGGCTTAGACTATGTCTGTGTTGCGGCCTAGATGCCATCCTTGGTGCCAGGCCTCAAGGCAAGACGTCCAGGGAGAAAAGGAACCGGAATCACTCAATGCTCTTCACAAAGTGCCCAAACCCAGAGAAATATCTTGCCTATCGGCTCTGCAAAATTCCAAGCAAAACTGCCCCTCCCCTAACGGTGCCTATGAGGGCATTTGGTGGCTTTTGTACTTGTGCTCTGAATTGTTACCACAGCGCTGGGCCAGATGGTAATCCCACCACACAGGTGTTTCTCCCACACTTTGTATGAGGAATGTTTGCCTTTTCACATCTGCGGGTACAGTTGATATTGACAAAGCCTGGGGCTGTTTGCAACCACACCTCTTTCCCCTACCATCTGCCAGGTCTACCTCTGTCGGAAAGAGGCCCTCGCTTTTTATCACTGAGCGTGTTTGACCCATACGCCCTTGGAAGAGTCCAGAAGCCTCCATATGCCTCCTTGTTAGAATTCACATTTAATATGTTATTAAATGTTAAATATGTTCTGCTCCTCTCTCTACTAATTTTCCCAGTTCAGTTCCCCACCCTGAAGATTATTTTACTAGTGAACCACCCTCCTTCCATCATATGGGTTAAAGGCCACAAAGCTACAATGGGCCAACTTTTCCCCATGTTGGCCAATAAATTCTATTCTCAAGTCTTGTTGAGGTCTCTGCCTTACTTCTAAAGCAGCCAGTGAGAACACAATGCTTTCTTTGGAAAGAGCCATCCCCAAAGTGCCATTTGTCTCTGACCTCTAGGGTCACCCTTAGAGTCCTTCTTATATGTTCCAAAGAGGTCATAGGATTTTCCCCAATGCTCCTTTACAATCAGGTTTCAGAGTGTTTTTTTTTTTTTATTAAAACTGGTGAAAGGCTTTCTGTTCCATCTATGCCCACACAAAAGAATCATTATTGATCTGCTCTAATTGCCAACTAGTCAATTTTTTCTATGCTGATGGAAATCATGGGCATTTCCAAAATGCTCAGTCCTCATGCCACCTGGCACACCAGACCAACGAGGTGGTCACAACAGCATGCGCTTCCAGCCAACAGCAACATTCCTAATCGTGAACATATTCAGAAGAGGAATGAGAGCCAACCGATGGAAGAATTGAGATGTCCACTACCACCTCTTGCTCTTTGAGAAACTGTAACACCTAAAAGAGCCTATCTTCAGGGACATGGCCAAGGGGGAAAGCTGCGCCTCACTTAAGAAAAAAACTTAGCAGCTGTAGGTTTCTTTGAAACATTAACAAAAATATCAACAACTTCTTTCGTAGCCACTCAAAAGGGAAGGACAGAACAAATAATATAACCTTTAGTTTTGATTGAGAAAAGGACTGGAATTGCTCAATGTTCCATGAAATTTATTTCAATGGATCCTGTTTAAGTGTGCCAGCTGGAGAAAGTATTATTTATGAAAGCAAACAAGCAACTTTGAGAAAGGAAGGAGGACCTGTGAAATAATGTGGAAAATTTTTCTTTCGAAACCCCTGTTCTTAATGTTTTCCTCACTGGGGGTTCATAGAAATTCAACAGGTTTTGTTTGAGCATTTCCAAAACTCTCCACATCTTTCACTGAATGAAGTTCTTTCTGAACACTTTTCTCATGGAGTTTCACCGAAGCAAGGACAAAGATACAATTGCCTAGATTTTAGAGAGCATTAATTTTAACACTGTCTAAGATCGATCAAGATGAAATCTGTCTGTGTTAAAAAATCAATTGTGATTCATGGAGACGGGAGCCCTGAGCACCCTACAGAAAGCCGGGTCACCGCGTAACTCACCCACCTTCTGTCCTCCTGCCCCGCGGGAGATGTTGTCCTCCAGTCAGGGCCACTGTCTCTTGGAAAAGAGAACCTTCAGGAAGTCACACAGCTTCTTATAAAGTAGCTATTTTTTCACCACCTATGTTAAAATAAACAAGGCTGCATTGGTGCCAAATCTTTGAATTCAAACATACTTGTTTCAGGACAAACAATGCAAGTTTTCATTAAAAGGCTTTAAATGGGAGAGGACAAACTGGGTAGTTTTCAAGTCCATGAGCTGACCTTTAAGAGAATCTGGATATCCAGACAGGAATACCACAATAGGACGGTCCTGCTCTTTGACCAAATTTTAATACTCTTATAAAACTAAAGATTCGTTAAGTGTTTGCCTGAAGAGCCACGTGAAGGATTAAGAATGCATGGTCGCTTAGAAAGGGATTGCTAATAGTACTGCTTCTGTTATCTGTTAAGACCCATTCCCAATTTACAACGAGTATGAAAACAAGTTATCCACAATAGCATCAGAGGAACAGTTCTGAGACATAGCCCAGAAGCCAGCAGGTCGTACGTGTGGTATCTCTCCAGAACATGAAGAGTACTGTCTGTGAAATAAACTGCTTAGCAAATAAAGCTCTGAGCAGAAACATCTCATCTGCCATAAATAGTGACTCCCAATGTCAGCAGGACCCTTGGAGGCCATCAGGTTCAAAGCCCATAAGCAGCTGAAGTGTGCCAGCAGCACCCTGGTCCTTGAAGGATGGCCAGATATACCCCATCAGGCACATTTCTGGCTCTCAGCGGCTCACCAGCCTTTCAAGTTACAGCTCAGGAGGCCGCAGCTCCTCTACGTTTGTTATACCTAGGTTTCCGAAGAAATAGCCCACAGTCTCAGGTTCTTTTGAAGGCCTCCTGAAGGCCTTCAACCAATCCAAAAATACAAGTCCTTTCTTCTATTTATTGCCAAAGATATACAATTTCACACACACTTTCAGTTTTATGAAAAATTAAAGATTTTTCTAATAGTTAAATAGAAGATAAGTTAGGACGCATGACCAATATTTGAGGTTCATGAACTAAACTTGGCAGACATTAGAATTTCAGGAAGAAGGTATTTTATAAGCAGTCAGTCTGTGACAATTTCTGCAATGCTGGAGAGCTAGTGGGATGCATGTAAACAACCAGTGTGCTGTGCTCTCAGGGCTTCATCAACCTTGTGACTTATCTTTGCTTTGTAATTACAAATTAAAGTCAGTTTATCTTCATACTTTTCCATTTAATTTATTGAGGATTTTCTGGTTCCTGAGGATCATTTGGTTAAAGCTTACTTGGTTATTGTTAGTGAATATTTGCATTATTAGCTTATATCTTTCAAAGAACTACTTATTAGAATATGCACATGTTGAAGTTTAAATAGGAATCACCCAAGTCACTAATGCTAGAGAAAATAAATACAACCCATACGTCACCATTTCAATCCACCTCCATGAAACGGCTAATTATATGCACCCTGTGGGTCAGTTCAGTTGACACGACTACATGACTAACATTTTCACTTTCAGTGCTTTGAGAGCACCTAATACACCCTTACAGCATAACACCAAATTGCTATCACTTGTATGCCTGACTATTTTTATCGTTCACTCTCTATTCCTTATGCTCACACACTGCCTCTTCATAGGAGACATTCAAAAAATCTGTAGAATAAATATATGCAAGAATTGTTGTTACAATTTAAAAAATGATGGTATTATATTGAAAATAAAGTGCTAGGAACAGAAGATATTCAGGTGAGAAGCAGAGAGACAGAAAACTATTATTGTAAAAGTGAGTAAATTACATATGACAGTGAATTGACTATTTTGGACCCAGTGAAACAGATGTTGTGTTGTCTAGTATACTAGATTGGTGTAGACAGATATACCATGGCTTTTTCTTCTTGGTCTAAATCACTGCAATAACTGCCTCTGCTCTCCATTTTTTCTTTGCTCCCAGAGATATTGCCTGTTCATCCAGCAGCTTCTGTCCTCCAAGTATGTCTTCTGAGATTACCATCAGCTAAATATCGCATTGTCTTTGGACGATTTTCCTACATTGTAACTCCCCATCACATTTTCAGTGCTTTTCTAGTTCCAGACATGCTACAGACTGTTAATTTACCCTTGCCTTTGCCTTGCTCAAGGAAATTGAAAATAAACTTTAATTTCCTAGTCGAGGGACATGAGTGCTTTTTGTAGCTCAGAAAAAAAAAAAGAAAGATTATTATTCGATGGAATTAGGGAATATTAGAAGAGTTCCTTAAGTTAATGAAGTTACACAGTAATTGGTCATTTGTCCACATATTTGGACTTCATCCCAGTGAGCAGAGGTTTTGCTTGAGAGACCTTGAGGTCCATTTTGACACTTGGCCTCAGTCTGTCAGTCAGTCCAGTAACCATATTCATAGACTTCAGATCTGAATTCTGAATTTCATCAAAAGTTTTCAAATGGCCTTGAAGATGCTACTGAAGCCATTCTTAGTTAGTTACCTCTCTGACTACATAAAAATGAAAGAAAAAATTCATTTGGGGCAAGTCAACAATCTCTGGAAGGACAATAAATGCTTTCAGAATTTCAGAAGCCCAAACCTGAGCATCTGGGAGCAAAAGTGGATGGATAAGTCTTTACTGTTAAGTGTGAATGCCTGAAGGAATTTAACAGATGTCTCTGGAGTTGCTCAGTGAAGTACTAGAATGAGTCTAAGTGTGATGCTAAACTGACTGGAGAAGGCAGAACGAATTGTTATTTCTGTGAACACATTGACTTTCAGCAGTTTGGTTTTTTTGTTTTAGTTTTTATTCCCTCTTTGGGGAACTATTTTACTGTAAAAATATATAAACTAGCAAAAAATAGTCAACAAAAATTTATTGTGTATCTGCTATGTGATAAGAACTGGATTCCACATACTAAAAAGAAATGGCCCCCACATGCACACAGATATTTATGTACTTTGTGTCTTTTTTACACCTATTTGCAATCATTTCTTGTATATAAATGTTTTCTTTTCCCTCAACATTAGTATGTGTCACATTTTCCAGTGTTTCCTCACGGTTTTCATGGTCAAAAACTTAATTCTGACAAGTGACCATTACTCTTCTAAAGGACAAATTGCTGCTACAGTAAATGAGACCAAGGAGAACACTTTTGGCATATAGCATTTTTTTTCTCCCATTGTAATTGTTTCCTGAAGTAAATCCTTGGAAATGAGATTCTTACATCCCTGAAAAATCAAATATAGTAGATGTATACTGCTCCATTTTGATGACACTGGAATTCACTGTAGCACTGCTTCTGGATGAGTCTAGATACTGCTTCAGAATCTTTCTTAACACAATATTCCAAGCACTCTTTAACATTCAGCCTCAGTAACCAGCCCTAGAAAACAAATTTATGATTTTGATATGTACATCATACCAAAATATTACCTTGGAGATATGTCAGGGGGCAATTCCACTTTCATTTACTTTCCCTTCCTAGGAAACCAGCAGATTTCCCTTTAACTGACTCAATCTTCCATGTGGTTCCTGTGGTCACTCTAGTGTTTCTAAATATTCAACACCCGCCTCCCTGAACATGGTGTTCCATCAGAGCTCAACATACCATGATGCAAACTGCCTTTCTAGATGCAGTGAATTTCTCCAGGGTTTAAACAAGAGCAGTAAATTTCCTTTAGCTAAACTGGCAGCCTTCCTGAAAGCTCAATGACCACCAGCAATGGGAAAGAAATTTCCCAGAGGAGTGAGAAAGCGGCCCTGACATCTTTGTTATTTAAGTTAGAGAAAACGAGTTTAAACCAAGAGGCCACCAAGGGTCAGGATCAAGCTCCCTCCGGCCTGGCACAGTCCATGACCTTCACATAGGAAGAGGCATGACTGGCTCTTGCAGTTACTTTTCCAGCAGTGTCAGGGCCTGGCCAATGCCCAGCTTCCTCTCCATCCACACCTAAAGCCTCTAGCACCCTAAGTATTGCTGTCTACTTCAGAATTTCTCCATGCTTTGCTTCTTTTCACTCCAAATTTTATTACTCATTTTTTCTGATTTCCCTGGTGTGGGAGACATCTGTTACTTTGCTTTATCTAATCTTTCTCTCCTCTGGTTCATTGGATCACAGCCTCCTTGTGCACACACCGCCATTCATGGCATTGCTGCCACTTCGTTAGGCTTCCCTTGATTATCGGTGGGACTNATTTTATTACTCATTTTTTCAGATTTCCCTGGTGTGGGAGACATCTGTTACTTTGCTTTATCTAATCTTTCTCTCCTCTGGTTCATTGGATCACAGCCTCCTTGTGCACACACCGCCATTCATGGCATTGCTGCCACTTCGTTAGGCTTCCCTTGATTATCGGTGGGACTGCCAATCCACTTCCATGCTCATCTCTCTGAATAATTAGTATATGGCTCATCGTCATCTCCCTGGCTGGAGAGATTGGTTCAAATGCAGGGCAAGAGACCCAAGACAGAGTAATAAGTCTCTTCCAGAGTTCTAAGTCTTCTGAACTCAAGGTCCTCTGTTTTTCTCCCAAGGTTGCCAGACTTGGTTGCTATGAATTTGGAGGTGACTGTGGCCATGACCCTATGTCCTCAGCCACATGGTAGAAGCTCAGCCACAGCAGAAGAGAAGGAGGCCTATCTACAGAGATGGGGGAATGGTCTATTGGCAAATGCAGAGCTCTGCGTCTACTACAGCCAAGAAAAAGGAACAGGTTCCAAGTGCCTCCTTTATCCGAATGCACTCAGAGCCTGTCCTTGCCCCAGCAAAAGAAGTGAGGTTGGCATGACCACTCTGAGAAATACTAGGTCACTGGTATAGGTCACTAGGTCACTCCATTCCACTGGGTGGAGTAAAAGGAACATGGTCTGAGGTAGAGCCAGCTGGTCTTGTTGGTATTTAAAATGCTGGCTTGTGTGTGGAGGTTCCTCAGAAAACTAAAAAGAGAACTACCATATGATCCAGCAATCCCACTCCTAGGCATATACCCAGACAAAACTATAATTCAAAAAGATATATGCACCCTTATGTTTGTAATAACACTACTCGCAATAATCAAGACATGGAAACAACCTAAATTCATGCTCATTGACAGAAGAATGGACAAAGTAGATGTGGTACATATATACAATGGAATACTACTCGGCCATAGAAAAAAGAATGAAATAATGACATTTATCAGACCACCTGACCTGCCTCTTGAGAAATCTGTGTGCAAGTCAGGAAGCAACAGTTAGATTTGGACCTGGAACAACAGAATGGTTCCAAATAGGGAAAGGAGTACGCCAAGGCTGTATATTGTTACCCTGCTTGTTGAACTTATGTGAAGAGTACATCATGAGAAATGCTGGGCTGGATGAAGCACAAGCTGGAATCAAGATTGCCGAGAGAAATACCAATAATTACAGATATGCAGATGACACCACCCTTATAACAGAAAGTGAAGAAGAACTAAAGAGCCTCTTGATGCAAGTGAAAGAGGAGAGTGGGAAAAGTTGGCTTAAAGCTCAACATTCAGAAAACTAAGATCATGGCATCTGGTCCCATCACTTCATGACAAATAGATGGGGAAACAGTAGAAACAGTGACAGACTTTATTTTGGGGGGCTCCAAAATCCCTATAGATGGTGACTGCAGCCATGAAATTAAAAGATTCTTGCTCCTTGGAAGAAAAGTTATGACAAACCTAGACAGCATATTGAAAAGCAGAGACATTACTTTGCCAACAACGGTCCACCTAGTCAAAACTATGGTTTTTCCAGTAGTCATGTAGGGATGTGAGAGTTGGACTGTGAAGAAAGCTGAGCACCGAAGAATTGATGCTTTTGAACTGTGGTATTAGAGAAGACTCTTGAGAGTCCCCTGGACTGCAAGGAGATCCAACCAGTCCATTCTAAAGGAGATCAGTCCTGAATATTCATTGGAAGGACTGACGCTAACACTGAAACTCCAATACTTTGGCCATCTGATGCAAAGAACTGAGCCATTTGAAAAGACCCTGATGCTGGGAATGATTAAAGGTGGGAGGAAAAGGGAATGACAGAGGATGAGATGGTTGGATAGCATCACTGACTCAATGGACATGCATTTGAGTAAACTCTGGGAGCTGGTGATGGACAGGGAGGCCTGGCATGCTGCAGTCCGTGGGGTTGCAAAGAGTTGGATATGACTGAGCGACTGAACTGAACTGAACTGATGGATGCAACTAGAGATTATCATACTAAATGAAGGAACTCAGAAAGACAAAGACAACTACCATATGAAATTACTTATATGTGAAATCTAAAATATGGCACAGATTAACCTATCTCCAAAGCAGAAACAGACTGAAAGGCAATGAGAACAGACTTGTGGTTGCCTAGGGGGAGGGAGATAGGGGAGAGAAGGACTGGGAGTGTGGGATTAGCAGATGTAAACTATTATATATAGAATGGATAAACAACAAGGCCCTACTGTATAGCCCAGGGAACTATATTCAATATCAATGACAAACCACAGTGGAAAAGAATAAAAATAAAAAAAAAAAAAGAATGTCTATACGTGTATAACTAGGTCACTTTGCTGAATAGCAGAGATTGATACAACATTATAAATTAACTATACTTAATAAATAAATACACAGTTGGCTTCTTAGCAGAGGTCTAAACTGAGTGGGTCAGCCTCAAAACTGTTTTTCATAAGCACACAGAGGGACAACTTGTTAGTCATTCACAAATTTTAGGAATATCCCCTGCTCCTGCTGCTGCTGCTGCTGCTGCTGCTGCTGCGTCTCTTCAGTTGTGTTCAGCTCTGTGTGACCCCATAGACGGCAACCCACCAGGCTCCCCCATCCCTGGGATTCTCCAGGCAAGAACACTGGAGTGGGTTGCCATTTCCTTCTCCAATGCATGAAAGTGAATAGTGAAAGTAAAGTCGTTCAGTCATGTCTGACCCTTCGTGACCCCATGGACTGCAGCCTACCAGCCTTCTCCATTCATGGGATTTTCCAGGCAAGAGTAGTGGAGTGGGGTGCCATCGCCTTCTCCAAGGAATACCCCCTCAGTTCAGTTCAGTTCAGTCGCTCAGTCGTGTCCGACTCTTTGTGACCCCATGAATCGCAGCACGCCAGGCCTCTCTGTTCATTACCATCTCTCAGAGTTCACTCAGACTCACATCCATCAAGTCTGTGATGCCATCCAGCCATCTCATCCTCGGTCGTCCCTTTCTCCTCCTGCCCCCAATCCCTCACAGCATCAGAGTCTTTTTCAATGAGTCAACTCTTCGCATGAGGTGGCCAAAATACTGGAGTTTCAGCTTTAGCATCATTCCTTCCAAAGAAATCCTAGGGTTGATCTCCTTCAGAATGGACTGGTTGGATCTCCTTGCCGTCCAAGGGACTCTCAAGAGTCTTCTCCAACACCACAGTTCAAAAGCATCGATTCTTCGGCACTCAGCCTTCTTCACAGTCCAACTCTCACATCCATATGTGACCACAGGAACAACCGTAGCCTTGACTAGACAGAACTTAGTCAGCAAAGTAATGTCTCTGCTTTTGAATATACTATCTAGGTTGGTCATAACTTTTCTTCCAAGGAGTAAGCGTCTTCTAATTTCATGGCTGCAGTCACCATCTGCAGTAATTTTGGAGCCCCAAAAAATAAAGTCTGACACTGTTTCCACTGTTTCCCCATCTACCCCCTAGCCACCCTTAAATTCTTGTCAATAAGCTTCTTCCCCTAAGAAGCCAGTTTCTCTGGCACACCAGCATCAAATGCTTCCTTTTGGCAGAGCAGCAGAGTGATTAATGAACAGATTAACTCATCCGCCAATTGAATGTGTTCACCATCCCCTGGACATTTCTTCTGCATACTCAGTTCTTTCACTCGGTGCCCTTCCTCCTTTCTGCCATTGATTCCAAGGACATTCATTTTTTTAACTGTGTCACTTGTCATCCAAAATCCATGCGTGGGCATGGGCTGGCTGCTGGAGTGATTTATTGATCAGAATGGTATTTAAGCCAACTTTTTCTCTCTCCTCTTTCACTTTCATCAAGAGGCTTTTCAGTTCCTCTTCACTTTCTGGCATAAGGGTGGTGTCATCTGCATATGTGAGGTTATTGATTTTTCTCCCGGCTAATTGAATTTGTGCAGATTAAGTGAGTTACAACACACTATCAAGATAAGTGTGATAAAAATACATGTACTATTTTTTGGTTTAGAGAGCACTGTTTAGAGCACATGTGTATAAGCTCAGACTATAAGTTGTTTCTTTTTTCCTTCTTTGTTATCACTGAGTTCTTTTTAATTGAAAAGGATAAATAAGTAGATGGACTAGAGATTTTGGCTTTCTCCATTCCCCTTCATTGAAATGGTTTATGATTAAAAAAAGAAAAAAATGTAGGAACCCGTGCATTAAATCACAACATACTCTGAAATGTATTAAAGTCAGAGTGGTATAAACATGAGTCTTTTCTTTTTTTACTGGGGACACAGCTGACTCACCAAAGAAACAATTTTAGCATAGATGAAACTAAATAAGTGACAAATTCATATCTACTTTTGGCTGTCCCATGTCCAATCTCTGTGTTTCTGAAGTACAGATAAAATAGACTTTGTTTATCTTTTAAGAGTACTTTAAGATTAGCCAAAATTTGGCTTCAAGAAAATCTGGAATTTGTGTCTTCAAAAGACAACTGTCTCCAATTCTTCTGTGGTTTAAACCTAGTCATTCTTCTCCTTGCTGAATTTTGACCCATCATGATCTTGAAATAAATTTTGTAATGCACTTAGAACTAAGTATGTTTTACTAGAAAACAAGAATAAAGATCACCTCTCAAGTTTTTCTACCTCCAAGTGTCCTGATGACATCGTGGTGATAATTTTAATAATTTTTTAAAAGAAGCATGTTTTTTTTTATCAGTATATCTTTTTACAGATAATTTGAAGTCAACTATTAAAACATTTTTACTTAGTTTTAAAATATGATAGATCAAGAGAAAACAGAAATGCTGAATAACACATCAGTGAATTATGCCACTTAGGTTGGCTCTCCAAGGCCTGTGTTCCAAGGTATTGGCAGTGGAAGAAGCAAAATATGAGGAGGACTGGGCAGGCTTTACAAATTAAGCCATGAAAATTCCCAGAATGCAGAGCCCTTTCCAGAACACTTGAATTGTGTCTTCATTCCTTCTAGGAAGAGTAAAAGGAGTACAGGTTTTTCCGCAAGCACCAAACACCCATTTGGTCTGTCAAAACCCTGAATCTTGGTAGTAAACTTCAAAGGCAGCTTTGAGCACTTTCTTCTAACACCTGCTTTTTGTGTGTGTGTGTCGGGGGGGGTTGCAAAGANTTCTAGGAAGAGTAAAAGGAGTACAGGTTTTTCCGCAAGCACCAAACACCCATTTGGTCTGTCAAAACCCTGAATCTTGGTAGTAAACTTCAAAGGCAGCTTTGAGCACTTTCTTCTAACACCTGCTTTTTGTGTGTGTGTGTCGGGGGGGGGGGTGGTGTTGGGATATAACATTCACTGTGTCCTTTGGGAATAAATCCTAAAAGAAGAAGAATGTTGCCCTGAAGTCTCCCCCACTTTAGATATGCTTGATGGCAGCATAGAAAAACTCAGTTTCAGATTAGAAAATTTTTATTATTCTTATGGTGAATCATTAGCCCAAAGTCTTAGAGCTGTCTGACATTTTAAAACTTTGATTTACACTGGCATGGTTTATTGTCTTTAAATACGGAACCTTTTGGTTCTTAAATATTTAATCAGTATAAAAGTATTAGGCACGGTCAGCAGAAGAACTCTTTGTGCTGCTGTCATTAACACTGGCAAGCCTCTCCTGCACCGGACACAGCTGTGCAATGTACAAGGACTGTATTGAAATACTGGACCAACATATAAATGTCAAAACAATAAAGGAACTCTTTCCGCCAACTTGATCTAATCTGTCAGATAGTAACTTCTCACTCCTTTGGAGTAGTCCTAATAGTTCCTGGAAAAGAAAAAACAAGAGGCATACATATACCTGGACTCTCCCTGTCTAAAACCTTTGACCAAGCTCAAGAATTTCCCACCCATTATTTGCTAATACTTTGCAGGTTTGATTCATCATTTTAAAAATCTCTATCCAATGTTTTAAAGACATTTATTCTTCACTTTTGATGCACGTAGTCTGGGGGAAAAAGCTAGACTTCCCCTGAATAATTAGAAACCATTGGGAAGACCACAGTACACTTGAGAAGAGCAGTGAGTCATGGAGCTCACTTATTTGTTCTATTGTTCAGTTACAGGAATAGACAAGAGAGTCAATGTTGTGATCCGTCTGGAGTCAGAATCATTTAACTTTCTCCCCTGTCATCACACTGTCCTTGAGACTTGTATGAGGAATAAGGAATAATAAGGAATAAGACTCCTTATGGGAATACCTTAATCTTCAAAAGGTAATACGATAAATGTTCCTTTGCTTCCCTGGTGGCTCACATGATAAAGAATCTGCCTGCAATGTGGGAGACCAGGGTTCAGTCCCTAGGTTGGGAAGATCCCCTGAAAAAGGGAATGGCAATCCACTCCAGTATTCTTGCCTGGAGAATTCCTTGGACAGAGGAGCCTGGCAAGCCCCAGTCCATGGGAGTCACAAAGAGTTGGACAGAACTGAGTGAATAACACTTGGCATAAGGTAACCTCTGGATTTTTCAAGCACATTTGAGTAATCTGTTACACTTCTAACAAACAGAAAGACAAAACAAGGAGTCCATCAGAAATAGTGTGAATTTTGTTTTCTAATTACTTTTTATCTGTCCATTTAATAAATACTTATTCATCATCAGTTATGTGCCAGGCTCTGTGTTCACAGAACAATTTTACAACATAAAGATTGCCTCTGTCCTCTGGCACTCTCAGACTGGTGGATGACTGAATCAAGTTAAAAGGCATTTGCAAAGCAGTATGAAGAGTGCTAAGGTAGGGGTAAATACACCCCTTTGTGACAACACCTGACAAGAGTCCTTAACTGAGGCTGGGAAAAGGTGAGGGATTTTCCTAGAAGAAATGACGTATAAATTGAGACCCAAAATACACATAAGAGTACAGTTGACAAGACTATCAAGCAAAGGGAAATAACGTTCATTCCTTCAAAAATGAGCATAGGCATATTTTGGAATAGAAAGATGTCCAGAAATAAGTCTACCAAGGTAAGTATGGCTAAGAGCAGATGGTAGCCACTGAATGGTTGTAGATATAATCAGGTTGGTATTTTAGAAATGTCAGACTGAGGGCAATGTAGAAAATGAACCAGAGAGGATAGACCCAGGATATGTACTGCAGGAACCTGGGTCAAAGGGGATGGCTTTCTGTGGATGGAGACAACAGGGAAGGAAAAAAGAAGGTCAACTGTGAGAAATGGTGACATGCAGAGGGAATGGGGAGAACCCCATCAGATGCAAAATCTTGAGGATGGAGTGGAAGGTAAGTGACATTCCCAGAGGGAGGAAGCTACTGAAGAACAGGTGGGGGAAAGAGAATCAATTTCATTTTGAACACACTGCCTTTGACTTGCCTATGGAGCATGATAAGTACACTTCGTTAGAAGTAAGTTGAAACTGCAGATCTGAAGTGAAAAGTGAGAGAAGGGTGGGTTGGATAAGTCTCAAGTGCAAATCCAGCGAATAAAATGGGAAATTTAGATTCTCCTGTGCATGTTTTTTTTTTTTTTTTTTCAGAATTGTTTTATGGTAGCTAACTTCAGAAACATTTTCTGGAGTCTGCAAAGAAGAAAACACAAACTACCTCCCACCTTTTGTCCTTCAAATAGGTGTGAAAGCACTACAATTTCTAAAGTGTTTGTTTATTTTTAACATCATTGCTGGAAACCAAAAAGAAGAGATAGGAAGGAACAAAAGAAATTGCTGGAGGAGGAGCTAGGTGAAGAATAGCAAACACCATAAAATGTATTTTTAAAATTATCAAAGTAAAAATTATCCAATTTCTTAAAATATCTGCAATAAAAATTAGATTAATGAAGAAATACAATGTTTTACTGGGTTTTTAAGGTTTTTTTTTAGGGTTATTTTACTTCTTAGATAAATAATTTCCAGAATCAGGGCTTTGTGTCTTTGTTGATTTCTATGTTGTTCTTGCTGTTGTTGTTCAATTGCTAAGTCATGTCTGAGTCTTTGCGACCCCACGGACTGGGGCCTGCCAGGCTCCACTGATTTCTATAGACACATTAAATACTCTTGAATATAGCTGCAGTACGGCTTCCCCAGCTGTAACCCCTGCAACTGTATCCTGATGGCAAAATAGACATAGACAAGGATCTCTGACAAGTGAGAAAACATACTTCTGGTTTTACCAGGCAGGAAGGGAAAAAAGTGTACATTTTTGCAACAAATTTTCCATTTCCCTGGAAAAAAAAATCTGAAGTGGAACAACAACAAAAAATGTGAATTCCTATTTCTTACCTACCTTTTATTCATTCCAAATTTATCTCTCAGGCTTTTTTTTTTTTACATTCTATATAGCAAAGAAATAAAAATAGCAAAATGCTCACATCCAAGAGATATTCAGTTGCCTTTTCAGCCTCTAGAGAACAAAGGTTTCCTCTAATGTGATGGTGTGTTTTGTCTTAATTTTTTGTCAATGGATACACGCTTGTCCTTTTCAGGCCTTAAAGACTAGGAATGAAACTGAACTCTGGCACAGATTTCCAGTAATAATTAATTCACAGTAATTAGGCTGTGGAGACTGAGAAAAGGAATTATTACTCTGGTATTAGTTTGCTAAGGTTGCCATAACAAAATACTTCGGACTGGGTGGCTTAGGTAACAGAAATGTATTTTCGCATACTTCTGGAGGCTAAAAGTCCAAAATCAAGGTGCTGGCAGGGTTGCTTTCTCTGGAGATCTTCCTGGCTCGAAGACTGCTACCTTCTTGCTATCTCTGTGGCTCTTCTCTTTTATGAGTGCATGTTGTTCTAGGACATCAGTCAGACAGAGTTAGTGGCCACACTAAAAATCGCATTTTATCTTCATTACCTCTTTAAAGACCTTATCTCCAAATATAAAAGGTTATATACTGAGGGTTAAGACATCAACATATGAACTTCTGGACAATTCAGCCCATATCAATGCTCAAATTTATAGGGTCAGAGGGCTTGGGAGGCAAAGGAAACAGACAGTGTTTCCTCCTATGACTTTATAATCCACAAATGAACTTAAAAAAATTATTCTTTATGGAAAAGTAAAAATTTTAAGTTATGTAAATATAGAATGCTAAATGATAGTTTAAGAATGTAGTTTGGCAGCCCACAGAAATCGTAATTGAGTACCTGTTAATCCATTGTTTTCAGTAAACTCACCTAGCAAGCCTGGCTCAGAGGCAAAACCTCCAGGGCTGCTGAGTTGTTTACAATTAATTCTGAGGGATGCCACGTCTAAATCTGTACAAGCTGACATGCGTGCTTTTTTTTTTTTTCTTTTTTTTTTTTGTATTTATTTTTTTACACGAACTCCCAAACATGAACCCCCCTCCCACCTCCCACCCCACATCATCCCTCCAGATCATCCCCATACACCAGCCCCAAGCGTCCTGCATCCTGCATTGAACATAGACTGGCAATTCATTTCTTACATGATAGTATACAAATTTCAATGCTATTTTTTTTTCCCTTTTTTGTAAAAGGGCTAGAGGTTTTCTAAATCTAATTTGACAGTTTGGAAAACAAATCCTAATAGCAAAATAAATGTTTTCCCCCTAAAACCTCAGTTATTTCTTCTATCTCAAAGTTTCTGTATTTATGCTGTCAAAAATTAATACTGTATTTTTTAAAGTTCATAAGCATTTAGCACTAACTGTAGTAAAAAATAAAAAAGAAATGAATTTAAAATCAAATCTAATTATAAAAATGAATCATGCTTTAGAATATTGTGTGTGTATGTATTCACACATATATACCTATGTATACATATATTAATACAACTCCAATTATAGAATTAGCAAACATTGTATGTGACATATTTTTATAGGGTCTGAGTTTTCTCACATAACTTTACTACCATCGAAATCAACGCTCACACTGTATGCACAGGTTTTTTCAGATAGTTGTTATTAGGAAATCAGATAATGCCAAAAAAGGAAGTGATTTCTTGAGGTCTTAATCACTGAATGTAACATACTGATTTTTAGGAGTCTTAGAAATAAAACAGTAACTATATAAAAGTAATTCCTAATGGTAGGATTTCAATTATTATGACATAGTGGTAGAAACTATATCCTTGATATTCTTTCTCAGACAGTGACATTGTCAACTTCAAGTTTGTTTGCTTGTTTTTGTTTTTTTGAAGATATATCTTCATTAAAAAAAATAGACTGAAGTAGTAAAAATGGGCATTATCAAATAAGAAGAAACTTATTCCACCTTAGAATTAACTCCCTTAGCAGACTTTTGGGTAAAGAAGTTAACTGGAAGTGAAAACAAATGACAATGACCCAGGACTTTGCACCTTTAAAGAAGACATATCAGATGCAGGAAATCTCCCAAGCTGCTGTGAAGATGTTGAAATGTTGGGTTACAACAATCCCCCCATCCCATTTTAAAAAACCTTGAATACATAGTCCAAATTGGAACTGAAAAAAAAAAAAAGAGGAAATTTTCAGATGTCAGCTGTGCAGTATAACTCAAAGTGAAAGTGCCGAGCTGAAGTTGATCCCAATAAGCTCAATAGAAATTAGGGACAAGTTATCAATAAATGGCTGAGGACTTGGATTACCTGCAGAAGATAAACTAGACCATAGGACTCTGGGAGCAAAGAGCTAGAATGGAACCTTCATGTGTGAAGCGAGGGGCCAGGAAAATCTGTTTCACAAATGAAACGGAAACAAGAAATTTCTGGAATAACTAGGAGGAAGTTTCTATCCACCATTGTATGTTGAAATATAATCAGCCACAAGAAATTGAAAACCTAAGCTTGCTCTGTTCATGGATAGAGGTCTGACTATGTGTGATACACAAAGCCCTATATCCCCAAGCTGGGAAATTAACATTAAAAATCCATCAAAGACTAGCGCAAATGGTACTACCACAGAGATAAACTGCAAGAAAGAGATTATAATATAACATGATGACTATGCTGAATAAAGTAACCATCATAAGAGTGAGTTGGCAAGCAAATGGACGATTTGCATCGCATACTGGAAATGGAGATAATGAAGTAATTTTAAAAGGACTTCAACTTATTTACAATGTTCAAAAAGGAAAGGAAGGAAAACATAAAACAAAGGCAAGGTGGTATGAAAAAGAATAAGATCTGAAAAATTACCTAACAGAAATTCTAGAAAGAAAAAAATATAGTAATTAGAATTTTTAAACGCTTAAAAGAACAAATTTAACATTAGACTAACAGAGAGAATAAGTATATTGGAAGAGAGAAGATTCTCTCGGATCACACAGAATCCAGCACAGAGGGATAAATAAAAAATATGAAAGAGAATTTAAGACATATGGAATAAAAGAATGAGAAGGTCTCAGAATACGGACAGAGAATAGAGAAGAAATATTCAAATAATAAAGGTGAATATTCTTGTATATAAGAAACATAGCTCCAAATTGAAGAATTTCATCAAGTTTTCAGTAGAAAAAATGTAAGTAAATTCACATATAGGTACACTGTAGTAAAATGTCAAACAGTAATAATGTAACAACAAAATTCTGTAAAGCAATTATCCTTCAATTAAAAAA
>SJYX01017082.1:10294-110585 GCA_006410675.1 Oreotragus oreotragus
TGAAAAGGACATCTTTTTTGGGTGTTAGTTCTAAAAGGTCTTGTAGGTCTTCATAGAACCGTTCAACTTCAGCTTCTTCAGCATTACTGGTTGAGGCATAGACTTGGATTCCCGTGATATTGAATGATTTGCCTTGGAAATGAACAGAGATCATTCTGTCATTTTCGAGATTGCATCCAAGTACTGCATTTTGGATTCTTTTGTTGACCATGATGGCTACTCCATTTCTTCTGAGGGATTCCTGCCCATAGTAGTAGTGGATATAATGGTCATCTGAGTTAAATTCACCCATTCCAGTCCATTTTAGTTTGCTGATTCCTAGAATGTCGACTTTCACCCTTGCCATCTCTTGTTTGACCACTTTCAATTTGCCTTGATTCATGGACCTGACATTCCAGGTTCCTATGCAATATTGCTCTTTACAGCATTGGACCTTGCCTCTATCACCAGTCACATCCACAGCTGGGTGTTGTTTTTGCTTTGGCTCCATCCCTTCATTCTTTCTGGAGTTATTTCTCCATTGATGTCCAGTAGCATAGTGGGCACCTACTGACCTGGGGACTACCTCTTTCAGTATCCTATCATTTTGCCTTTTCCTACTGTTCATGGGGTTCTCAAGGCTAGAATACTGAAGTGGTTTGCCATTCCCTTCTCCAGTGGACCATGTTCTGTCAGACCTCTCCACCATGACCCGCCCGTCTTGGGTTGCCCCGCAGGCATGGCTTGGTTTCATTGAGTTAGACAAGGCTGTGGTCCTAGTGTGATTAGATTGACTAGTTTTCTGTGAGTATGGTTTCAGTGTGTCTGCCCTCTGATGCCCTCTTGCAACACCTACCATCTTACTTGGGTTTCTCTTACCTTGGGCGTGGGGTATCTCTTCACGGCTGCTCCAGCAAAGTGCAGCCACTGCTCCTTACCTTGGATGAGGGGTATCTCCTCACCGCCACCCTTCCTGACCTTCAATGTGGGATGGCGGCTCCTCTAGGCCCTTTTGTTTATATGTATTGCTCTAATTTTTCTAATTAGAATAATACATATAAACAAAATTTTAAATTTAAAATAAAGATGTACTACTGATGCAGACTTGAAAGGACCCCTGAAGAAGGAAATGGCAACCCACTCCAGTATTCTTACCTGGCAAATCCCATGGACAGAGAAGCCTGGTAGGCTACAGTCCATGGGGTCACAAAAGAGTCAGACACAGCTTAGCAATTAAACAACAACCATAACGATAAAGAAATACAAGAACTGCAAGGCTGTGGCACCAACACTACTTTTAACTTTTGTCTTCTGTCTCTGGAGCACTTATATTATGTGCTATGGTCATTTTATCATATGAATTGGGTGTTGCATTTGTGCAAAACCCTTGTTTGGATTGTGTAAATGTCAAAAATACCAAAATAGTTGTCAAAGGAAAAATTAATCTGTGATCCCGAACTGAAGATGATCTGGAGAATTAGTACATTCATCACATAAAGTGAAATACGTTATTATACTCTGACCACCTTAAATAATCTGTGTTTTTATGTGTTTCTCCATTGCACTTTTACGCTGTTCATTTGACTATGGAATCCTGTTGCTTGGTCTTGGAGACATTTTTGAAATAGAGTTGAAATGTTTTCTTCTTTGTTCCAGATGTTTGCAATAATGTTTGACTGACTTAAATTCTAACAATTAAAAGATACTTTCTCACAGGGGGGAAAATACTGAATGGAGACAGAGAAACTAGTACTATGATGTCTTAACTGGTTTAGGCTGCTATAACAAAAAATACCACACGAGATGGCTTAAATAGTCAAATTATTTGTCACAGTTCTGGAAGCTGGTAAGTCCATGATCAAGGTGCCAGCAGATTTGGTGTCCATAGATGACCAGCTTTCTGGTTCACAACAGCTTGTCTTCTGCCAGTGTTCACATATGACAGAAGGCGCAAAGGGAATCTCCGGGGTCCCTTTTAGAAGGGCACTAGTTTCATTCATGAGGTCTCCACCCTTGTGGCCTTATCACCTCCCAAAGCCCCCGTCTCCAAATACCACCAACACTGGGAATTAGGTTTCGAAGTCTGAATTTCAATAGCATATACTAGAAGAGTTTTTTTTAAAAGACTGGAAGGAGGTATGTTGCAAATTTCACAAAGAATCGCAGTTGCAATTTGCTACAGCAGAACAAAATGAAAAGGATGTTTATTGTGTAAAAAGAGACATATTAAGCCAGTAATCATGAAATTTCCTCTTACAAGTCAAAGGGAAAAAGCCCTCACAATGTTAGTTATCTGAAATCAAAATTAATGTTCAAAATGATTTTTAATAATTTTTAACAGGATTTGAACTTGTAACTTTGAACTCTCGCATGTGCACATAAACATATACATAAATATTTTTAGGTGGAGAAATGGTTAAAAAAATATTTCAGTTATAGAAACTTTGTTAGGAAATTATGAGAAGCCAAAAAATACTTTATACAAGTTAAAAGATCTTGAATTAAACAAATTGCCCAAAGAATTCAAGACTTTTTAATAATATCAAAGATCAATTAATTTATAATTTGAGAAGTGGCAAGTACTTTTCTTTAGTTTTAAATGAATCATATGCTATAAATGATACTACCCAATTGTACTTTGGGTTCATTCTGTGTCAAAGGACTTTCATATTTGTGGAGAAACATCAATTTGTAATTTAAAAGCTTGTGGTATAGATATTTTTAAAGAAGACTCTCCCCCAAATAAAAGATTTCTATCACGATGGATAGTGTTCCAGCTTACATTAGATCAAAAATTTGGATTCACTGTAGTTTTTTTTCAATTGAAGTATAGTTGTTTATTTACAATTTTATATTAGTGTCAGGTGTGCAGTGTCGTGAGTCAGCATTTTTACAGATTGTGCGACATTAAAAGTTATTACAAGACAATGGCTGTAATTCCCTGTGCTATACAAAATATCCGTGTTGCTTATCTTTCTTTACATAGGAGTTTGTACCTCTTACTCTCATATCCCTAACTTGCCTCCCCCTCTTCAGTGTGATAAACACTAATCTTTTTTTTTTGCTTTCTTTTAAAATTTTTATTGGGTTTACAATGTTGTATTCATTTCAGAATTCAGTGCGGTTTTATTATGAGAGATGGATGGTGCCCTTATTGCTGCATTCTGCTGTATGGTGTTGACAGTGCTGAACTTTATCTGAGCCCTGTGTCCCTGGAAAAGGATACCATAAAGGACCCTCATACTCACAGTTTCTAAGACCTACCTGCACCCTTGCTCACTGACTATGACTCCCCTGTTCACTTGGTTCTATAATCCCCATTTGCTTTCTTCAAAGGAAAATAGTTTTTTTTTCCTCCAGAGAAAGGAAAGGGGCCTTACTTTTTTCCTTCATACAATGAAATGTCAAAAAATTTGATTGTAATGTACAAAACTGTTCAACATGCAAAGGGTAGTATTTTGCTGTATCTTCATCCAACAGAATTTGGCATTTTTGTTAATGAGGATCACTGTATTTTATTAGACCTCCAGAAGTTAACATCTTTCTCTACAGCACTGCACAGTAGTCAAGGGCACTGGAAGGTCAGAGCTCTTCAGAATCAGATAACCCTGGAAGGTGCTCTAAATACCTCACATTCTTTTGAAGAGACACTCAGTAGTCTTTTTCCCATTACACAATTTTTCACAATTTGTTTTAACATGTAAATTGTATGCATTTAAAATCTACAAGGTAAAATTCTGTATAACAAGAACTTGGTAGAGAATATAGCTGTCCACTATCCAATTATTATCGAATAGAAATTTTATATAATCTCTCCCTAAATATGTGTATATATATTTACACACATATATACCTACTTGGGGTACTTAGACCAAAAAAAAAAAAAAAAAAAATGCATTCCATTCATTTTTCTCCAAGACAGTGTAAACTCAGGCTTTGGAGCTAGACAGGCTTCTCCCAGAATGTTCTGTCTGGTGCACAGTATTTCAGTCCATGTAGACCTGTGTTCACTAACTTACATCCTCAGCTCACCCCTAGGGACACCACTAGAAGCAAACATACAAAATTGAAATCATGTGACTTGTAGGGATGTCTTGTACTATGATGCTCACTTGGGTCTAGCCACCACTGCCCTCAGCCCTATCTATCGCATCCTTGAAAGACTCGAAACGCAAACAGAAGACTCCCATCCCTCCTCATTTACGCTCCCACCACAGGGAAGGCCATGTCCTCCTTGTCTGTCTTTGCCTAGATTTCCTGAGAGTCAGAGTTTCTGAAGATGGGAGCCCAGCATCAATGTTTTTAAAGATAGCAGACCATTGTGATCTGCAATAAAGGATGAACAGTGTTGCATTTAGTTTGTAAACCTTCTCAGAGAGCAAAGGTTTCTTTGTTACCCTTAATCAGGACACATCCTATAAAGTTAAGAAGGTGTAATTTGATTGTGGGGGCAGAGTATAGGATATTAGAGTTAAATGGAATTTGTAGTCCAAAAGGGACAAGGACTTGTCCAGTCACTCATCCACTCAGTGGTACAGCCAAGAATAGCTGTATGATGGGCAGAATTTTTAAGATGATGTCTATGACCTTTGTTTGCTGATGTTACTTCTGTGATGGTTATGTCACATGACACAAAGGAGATTACCCAAATGGGCTTAATCTCATCCCCAAAAGCTCTTTAAGAGCAGTGCATTTTTTCTCCAGCTAGGGGCAGGAGAAGACGTCAGGAAAACTGAAATACAAGGCAGTTTTGACAGGAGGGCAATTCTCTGTTGCTAAGATGGAGGAGGCCTTGTGGAAGGATCTTTTAATGTTATGATATAATAAATATACATTTTGTTGTCATCCCTGATTCCTGGCAAAGAGCTTCCAAAACCTTTATAATTTCCTGAGTGATAGGGGTGAGAAGAGTATTTTATGTTAATCGAGCCCCTTTCAGCCACACTGAAGGTTATGCTAAGGAGGTGATTCTTGACGGGCCTCTGGATAGCATCAGGATGCTGGGAGGTTCCTCTGGGATTAGAGGGTTGGGCTTTTCAATTCCATTCTCCTAACCTCCAGGGAGGAGAGAGGGACTGCCTATCAAGTTACCCACTAATGGTTGGTGATTGAATCAAGCATGCCTCTGTAATGAAAAAGGAAGAAAGTGAAGTCGCTGATTTGTGTCTGACTCTTGGTGGCCCCATGGACTGTAGCCTGCCAGGCTCCTCCATCCATGGGATTTTCCAGGCAAGAATACTGGAGTGGGGTGCCATTTCCTTCTCTAGGGGATCACCCTGACCCAGGGATTGAACCCAGGTCTCCTGCATTAGAGGCAGACCCATTACCATCTGGGCCACCAGGGAATCTAGCTTCCTCTGTAATGAAACCTCCATACAAATCCAGAATCCTCTAGGTTGGTGAGCTCATCCTGCTACTGGGAGGCTGACTCACCCTCCAGAAGCCTACGTGCTCAGGGCTCTTCTCAGTTTTACCCTACATACCTGTTTAGGCTGCTTTCTTTTCATCATTTTTATAACCTATATAATAAACCAGTAAACACAAGTAGTGTTTCCCTGAGTTCTGTGAGCTCTTCTAGCAGATTATCAAACCTGAGGAGGGGGTTATGGGAACCCCTCAACTTTATAGCTAGTTGGGTGGCTAGAAGGCTTGCCTGGGCTTGTTGCTGGAGTCTGAAGTGGAGGCATCTTGTGGGGCTGAGCCCTTAGTCTTTGGAGTCCTCCACAGGTAAGATAGGAATTGAATTAGACTGTTGGACATCCAGTTGGTGTCCACAGAAAACAAGGGAATTGCTTGGTGTGGAAAACCTACAGGTTTCATGACCCAGTTGCTGTCACTAGAAACAGATCACAGGCCTTGAGGAGCTGAAAGTGATCCCTAACCAACAGCCAGGACAAAGCTAGGAAGCTTAGTTCCACAAAGGCAAAGAACTGGATGTGGCCAACAATTACAATGAGCTCAGAAGCAATTAATACACAGAATGTCCAAGAAAGAGCCTGCCCTGGGCAGCATCTTCATTTTGGTTTTGTGAGACCCTAAGCAGAGACTCCAGCCAAGTTCTTCTGAGCTTCTGATCCGTAGAATTGAGATGGTAAGTTTTCAAGCTCCTGAGTTTGTGGCAGTCTGTTATGTAGCCAAAGAAATCCACTATACTTGGGTCTTAGAGCCTTTTGCCTACACAGCATTCAGTATCTTCATAGACTGACGGTTCTTCTGTGTTGCTCATGAGGGTGTAGGGTTTAGAGAGGTGAAGGAATTCGAGCTGAGCTATCATTTCTTTTAGTGAAAGCCGTTGTTAAGTGGCTACCAGGAGCCAGGCATTGTAACTGCGTGCTTTGCACTTGTTACTTGCTTCTCAGTCACTATACATAAAGTGTATGGAATTTCCCATTTTACAGTTAAAAGCCCAAGGCCCACTATGGCACCTAAGTGGCCCAGGACATGCTGTTGGTAAGTGCAGAGGTTCACATCAGGTCTGTCTGGCCCTGTGGTTTTGTGCTGATGACGCCAAATGCTCTTGTATTAGTTTGGTAGGGCTACTCCAGCAGAGTGCCACAAACCAAATGACTTAAACAATGGAAATGTATCTCCCTAAAAAAAAAAAAAAAATGCATTCCATTCATTTTTCTCCAAGACAGTGTAAACTCAGGCTTTGGAGCTAGACAGGCTTCTCCCAGAATGTTCTGTCTGGTGCACAGTATTTCAGTCCATGTAGACCTGTGTTCACTAACTTACATCCTCAGCTCACCCCTAGGGACACCACTAGAAGCAAACATACAAAATTGAAATCATGTGACTTGTAGGGATGTCTTGTACTATGATGCTCACTTGGGTCTAGCCACCACTGCCCTCAGCCCTATCTATCGCATCCTTGAAAGACTCGAAACGCAAACAGAAGACTCCCATCCCTCCTCATTTACGCTCCCACCACAGGGAAGGCCATGTCCTCCTTGTCTGTCTTTGCCTAGATTTCCTGAGAGTCAGAGTTTCTGAAGATGGGAGCCCAGCATCAATGTTTTTAAAGATAGCAGACCATTGTGATCTGCAATAAAGGATGAACAGTGTTGCATTTAGTTTGTAAACCTTCTCAGAGAGCAAAGGTTTCTTTGTTACCCTTAATCAGGACACATCCTATAAAGTTAAGAAGGTGTAATTTGATTGTGGGGGCAGAGTATAGGATATTAGAGTTAAATGGAATTTGTAGTCCAAAAGGGACAAGGACTTGTCCAGTCACTCATCCACTCAGTGGTACAGCCAAGAATAGCTGTATGATGGGCAGAATTTTTAAGATGATGTCTATGACCTTTGTTTGCTGATGTTACTTCTGTGATGGTTATGTCACATGACACAAAGGAGATTACCCAAATGGGCTTAATCTCATCCCCAAAAGCTCTTTAAGAGCAGTGCATTTTTTCTCCAGCTAGGGGCAGGAGAAGACGTCAGGAAAACTGAAATACAAGGCAGTTTTGACAGGAGGGCAATTCTCTGTTGCTAAGATGGAGGAGGCCTTGTGGAAGGATCTTTTAATGTTATGATATAATAAATATACATTTTGTTGTCATCCCTGATTCCTGGCAAAGAGCTTCCAAAACCTTTATAATTTCCTGAGTGATAGGGGTGAGAAGAGTATTTTATGTTAATCGAGCCCCTTTCAGCCACACTGAAGGTTATGCTAAGGAGGTGATTCTTGACGGGCCTCTGGATAGCATCAGGATGCTGGGAGGTTCCTCTGGGATTAGAGGGTTGGGCTTTTCAATTCCATTCTCCTAACCTCCAGGGAGGAGAGAGGGACTGCCTATCAAGTTACCCACTAATGGTTGGTGATTGAATCAAGCATGCCTCTGTAATGAAAAAGGAAGAAAGTGAAGTCGCTGATTTGTGTCTGACTCTTGGTGACCCCATGGACTGTAGCCTGCCAGGCTCCTCCATCCATGGGATTTTCCAGGCAAGAATACTGGAGTGGGGTGCCATTTCCTTCTCTAGGGGATCATCCTGACCCAGGGATTGAACCCAGGTCTCCTGCATTAGAGGCAGACCCATTACCGTCTGGGCCACCAGGGAATCTAGCTTCCTCTGTAATGAAACCTCCATACAAATCCAGAATCCTCTAGGTTGGTGAGCTCATCCTGCTACTGGGAGGCTGACTCACCCTCCAGAAGCCTACGTGCTCAGGGCTCTTCTCAGTTTTACCCTACATACCTGTTTAGGCTGCTTTCTTTTCATCATTTTTATAACCTATATAATAAACCAGTAAACACAAGTAGTGTTTCCCTGAGTTCTGTGAGCTCTTCTAGCAGATTATCAAACCTGAGGAGGGGGTTATGGGAACCCCTCAACTTTATAGCTAGTTGGGTGGCTAGAAGGCTTGCCTGGGCTTGTTGCTGGAGTCTGAAGTGGAGGCATCTTGTGGGGCTGAGCCCTTAGTCTTTGGAGTCCTCCACAGGTAAGATAGGAATTGAATTAGACTGTTGGACATCCAGTTGGTGTCCACAGAAAACAAGGGAATTGCTTGGTGTGGAAAACCTACAGGTTTCATGACCCAGCTGCTGTCACTAGAAACAGATCACAGGCCTTGAGGAGCTGAAAGTGATCCCTAACCAACAGCCAGGACAAAGCCAGGAAGCTTAGTTCCACAAAGGCAAAGAACTGGATGTGGCCAACAATTACAATGAGCTCAGAAGCAATTAATACACAGAACGTCCAAGAAAGAGCCCGCCCTGGGCAGCATCTTCATTTTGGTTTTGTGAGACCCTAAGCAGAGACTCCAGCCAAGTTCTTCTGAGCTTCTGATCCGTAGAATTGAGATGGTAAGTTTTCAAGCTCCTGAGTTTGTGGCAATCTGTTATGTAGCCAAAGAAATCCACTATACTTGGGTCTTAGAGCCTTTTGCCTACACAGCATTCAGTATCTTCATAGACTGACAGTTGGTTCTTCTGTGTTGCTCATGAGGGTGTAGGGTTTAGAGAGGTGAAGGAATTCGAGCTGAGCTATCATTTCTTTTAGTGAAAGCCGTTGTTAAGTGGCTACCAGGAGCCAGGCATTGTAACTGCGTGCTTTGCACTTGTTACTTGCTTCTCAGTCACTATACATAAAGTGTATGGAATTTCCCATTTTACAGTTAAAAGCCCAAGGCCCACTATGGCACCTAAGTGGCCCAGGACATGCTGTTGGTAAGTGCAGAGGTTCACATCAGGTCTGTCTGGCCCTGTGGTTTTGTGCTGATGACGCCAAATGCTCTTGTATTAGTTTGGTAGGGCTACTCCAGCAGAGTGCCACAAACCAAATGACTTAAACAATGGAAATGTATCTCCCAGTTCTGGAGGCTAAAGTCCAGGATCAAGGTCTCAGCAGGGTTGGCTTCCTCTGATAGCTATGATGGAAGGTTCTGGTCCATGCCTCCTTTTTCTTAAAAAATTTCTTTCATATTAAAAAGTACATTTACTCATCTTTGTCTGCATTGGGTCTCAGCTGCAGCACAACAGGATATTTGTGGCAGCCTGTATGCTTTTCCCTAGCTGAGGTTCCAGAGTGCAAGAGCTCTGTAGATGCAGTGCTCGGGCTTAGGTGTTCCATGACATCGGGGATCTTAGTTCCCCAACCAGGGATCAAACCTGTGTGCCCTGCATCGGAAGGTAGATTCTCAACCACTGGAGGTTCTGGTGATTTGTTGTCAATCATTGGCATTCCTTGGCTTGTAGAAGCATTACCCTGATCTTGCCGTCACATGGCATTGTCCTTATGTGCATCTGCTCTGTGTTCAAATTTCCCGTTTTTACATGGACTCAGTCATATTGGGTTAGTGCCCACCCTAGTGACCTCCACCTGGGGCAGACCTCAACTGCAGTTCTTCAGAAACACGCCAGTGTGCAGATGTGTGTTGCCTTGCCCCCTTAACCCTAGAGGTGCAGATTGAAATCATCAGGATCCAGGCCCCAGCAGAGGGATTAAAGGGAACTCTGGGTTTCTTTTCCTGCCCTTTCAGTCTTCCTGTTCCTTATCACTCCATCCCATGCCTTCTGGCGGTCTCTGTCTCCTCAGATCCCCGTGAGAGGAAGTTGTCAAACCCTCCCAACCTGTTGCCCCTGCTTTGCGATCAATCCTGCTTGGTCTCTGCAGTGTTACCTAGAGCCCGCCAATTCCCACTGGGTGAGTCGTGCTGGTGGGGAAGGGACGGGGTGGGTGGAGGTGTGACAGGGCATCGATGGGGCTTCCTGCGCAGCGGGGCCCAGGCTACACGTCAGGAAACACCTACTGCCATCACTTTTCTTGCTTGTTTCTTCTTTTCCCAGAGGTGAGCTTATCAACAGGGGAAAAAACCCCACTGCCATTTGTGAACCTTATATTGTGAGCCAGGCGTGTTCTAGGGACTTTATATACAACACCTCAGTTTATTTTCCTTATGTTACTCAGTGTGTTATAGTTTCCAAAGTATATTTTCTCATCTGAACTTCACTGCATCCTTTGAAGAGTTTATTTCCACTTTTGGATGGGAAGTCACTAGACTGATGTCACCCGATATGTGATATAGGTAGGACTGAAACCTAGTTCACAGAGGCAGCCAGGCTTTCCCGTGGGAACAACTGAAGGTTCCTCCTGTTCTGTGGAACTTTTCAGAATTTGCCTCCTTCTAAGACCCCTGTCGGAGAAGGCAATGGCACCCCACTCCAGTACTCTTGCCTGGAAAATCCCATGGATGGAGGAGCCTGGTAGGATGCAGTCCATGGGGTCACTAAGAGTCAGACATGACTGAGCGACTTCACTTTCACTTTTCACTTTCATGCATTGGAGAAGGAAATGGCAACCCACTCCAGTGTTCTTGCCTGGAGAATCCCAGGGACGGTGGAACCTGGTGGACTGCTGTCTATGGTGTCACACAGAGTTGAACACGACTGAAGCGACTTAGCAGCAGCAGCAGCAAGACCCCTGTGGAAGACGGCCACATCTACGAGCCCTGCCCCATCCTGACATTTGTGTGTACGTTCCTCTCTCACCTACATTCATGCAGGCACACACATGAGCCCTGTGATCTCACTTTTGGGAAGAAACTATGATGTGAACTTGACAGGCTCTCTTGGGGGTTCTACGTCCTCCCCATCAGCACGTACCACCCTCTGCTCCCAAGAGACCCATCCAAGGTATGCCTCAACCCAGGGCTGTCGTAATTCCTAGCTGCTGCTTCTGTCTTGAGTCTTTGCTATCTATTCTTTGTGGAGCACAGGTCTGGCATGCAGTGGGTGTTCTGTGAAGAATGGTGGTGGTCTGTTTTTACGTATTAGAAAACTATTGCTGCATAAAAAATTACCCCAAATTTGGCAACTTGCAACAACATGTATGTGCTATCTCCTAGTTTCTGTGGGACAGGAATGCAGGCAAGATTTAACTGGGTGCTTCTGGCTTACAGTCTCTTATGAGGTGGCCATCAAGCTGTCACCCAAGTCCTGCCATCATCTGGGGCTGGTGGGTCTACTTCCAAGTTCATTCCTGGGATGGGGTTGTTCATAGGCCTCACTTGCTGTGTGGCTAGTGGCTTGGATTCCCTCACCATGCAGGCCTCCCCCCTGAGCTTCCTGATGGTCCTCAGAACATGGCAGCTGGCTTCTTCTAGAGCTAGTGACTTGAGAGAGAGCCCAAGGCAGAAGGTGCAGTCTTCTGTTACCTAATCTCAGGCGTGACATAGCATCGCTTCTGCCTGTCCTGTAGATCTCATTGATCAGTGCTGGGATGGTGTGGGAGAGACTAGGCAAGGGGTGGGGTCATTGCGAGCCGTCTTGCAGGCCTATCTGCACAATTTGTCTGTGTAAGTATTTAGTATTTTCAGAGAACTTCTCATACATGTCTCATTAAAAAAATTTTTTATCCTCATGGATTTAATCTCATTTTCCTAGTAAATTAAAAGCTTGTCAAAGGAAGAGAATGTCACATTCTTACATCACTTCCCCTTGCTGCCCCCAATCCTCCCAACCCATACTAGTAAACAAAACAAAATAAACTGAGCTTCTGTGGATTTGGAAAGAGTAGTTTTGCATGAATTAGGTAGGCTGCTTTTCTTTTGGCCTCTGTGAAACGGGATGCAGAGAAGAAAGGGCTGGACCGGATGTTCTCTGAGGACCCTTCGAGCTGCAAGATCTTGTTCTAAAGTGGATGGGACTGTCCCCATGTGACAGGTGCAAAAACCAAGGCAGAGAAGGGGGGCAACCCAACTCCCCCAGCGAAGTCTGTGGCAAAGCTGGGGGCGGCACAGCGGCCTCAGGACCCCTGGGACTGGTTAACTCCGAGCTGGCCAGCCCTTCAGCTGCGGTCTTAGCCGTGTTACTAGTACCGCTAGTTTTCTGACCGCCACCAGCATACCTCTGCCATTCGTTCGGTACTTACTAGTGGCCACATCCATTTCAAGGGCTTATGTGATTCACCTGAGTCACAATAATCCTAGGCCGTGGGAATGATTCTCATTTCCCAGGGAACTGACCTCACCTTCAGTGAGTTTTCCCAAATGGTTGGCCCCAAGTCACCAAGGAATGAGTAGAAAGCAAGGGTGTGACATTTCGAGGCTGGGGGGAGGGTGTAGGGAAGCAGGACGCACCAGACGCTAGGGGCCTTCCTCCCAGCCTCCCTTCCCCTCCCTACCCCCTGGAACCATCTGGCAAGGCAGCTGCACTGCTAGCATCTGCCATCACCCCATCACCCTATGCTGAGAGGGTGAAGTGACCCCTAGGGACACCCGTGTGCAGGATGACTTGGACTCTGGAACTGTCTGACTGTGTCTCATGCGGGTAGACTACTATCCTCTGAGCCAAATACAAGACAGGGAAGAAAATGTAATGTACTCCTTTACAGAAAATGTGACTTCAGGCTGCAGAAGCAGCTGTCAGTGTTGTGGGCGGAGACAGGAGTGAGACCTCCAAATGCACTCTCTGGGCTGCCGTCCTCCGCTCCCCGAGTCAGCCTTAGGACGAGGCTAAGCCTCGCCATTCCCTCACAGACCCTGGGCCTCCTCTCCTCCTGTCTCAGGATGTTCACCTCTCATTCCCTGGATTTAGACTGCTCATCTTGCCCTCCTCCTTGACATGCTCTGGCCTACCAGACAGAGGCCTGAGTGCATGCGTGCTAAGTCGCTCCAGTCGTGTCCAACTCTGTGCGACCCCGTGGACTCTAGCCCCTGCCAGGCCCCTCTGTCCATGGGACTCTCCAGGCAAGAGTACTGGAGTTGGGTGCCGTGCCCTCCTCCAGGGGCTTGGCCCAATCCAGGGATTGAACCCATGTCTCTTACATCCCTTGCATTGGCAGGCGGGTCCTTTACACCAGCACCACCTGGGAAGCCCTTAGTAGCAGCCCTGAAAACTTCCAAAAGAAGTTCCAGCTTCTCCCTGAGGCCAGGGGCTCTGAACACAGAGGTCTGGTGATTCACTTGAGAGACTGTTAGAAGAAGAAAATTACCTTGTTATGCTCGGGAGTCTTTTCCAGTGAAGAGAAGGCAAAACTTCACAGCTCATTACATCATCTTTCATGTATTTCTTCCAGACACCTTATACTTCCGGAATTACTCTCCCAATCTCATGTGCAGGAAACTGAGGCTTGGAGAGGTTCAGCAACTAGCCCGGGTTAGACATCAGTGAGCAACAGAGTCAGGATTTGGACTCAGGCATGTGCAGCCTGAGCCACTGGCTGTGGGCCTGACAGCAGTGAGCGCCTATCACACACTGGGCTAGACACTTTCTGGCTTTGATTTTAAGCCTTGCAACAACCTTGTGAGATAGGTTTTGGGGGCCACTTTATGGATGAGAAAACAGGCTCAGCTAGGTTAAGTAACGTGCCCAAGCACACAGAGCTTAGCCTTGGCAGGAATCGAGACATTTGGAATGCCCTTGCAGGGCCTCCCTTCCTCCAGTCTTCAGGGCCAAGAGGCAGTTCCAAGCTCTAGGTGCACCAGATTAGAACAGCCCTTCGTGAGACTCCACAGTTGCATCAGAAGGATGCAGAGTGGATCCAGGACCGCATGTCCCTACCTTCTGCTCAGGGCTGCATTACCACACCTGCCCCGAGACCAGCAGGACCATCTCCCTGCCCCTTCAGCCATGGTTATGACAGTCACCACAGATTCCCTGGAGGAGGAACACTCCAGTGTTCTTCCCTGAAAAGCCCCATGGACAGAGGAGCCTGGTGGGCTACAGTCCATGGGGTCGCAAAAGAGTCAGACACGACTGAAGCGACTGAACCGCAGCAGCACAGAAAGCCTAGGACTGCTGGGGCATTACTCAGCCCTGACTTCCACTCTGATGCCCTCTTTTCTACAGGAAGCCTAGGACTGCTGGGGTATTACTCAGCCCTGACTTCCACTCTGATGCCCTCTTTTCTGATCTCGCCTCCTCCCCTTTCCAAATTCTACAGTATTTCCTGGCTAGTCCCTGGAATTGGTATCAGCAATGCCCTCTGCGTGCTTAGCCTTTCCTTTGAATGTTGAATGCTCTTGCCTCCATAATCAGATTACATGTTTCGCCATGGGGGCACTATTGGACGAGATAGATTGTCCTCTCATGGGACTGTTCTGTGCTTTGCAGGGCTTTTAGCATCCTTGGCCCCTCTGCACACTAAATGCCAGTGAGATGACAATGAACCTCACTGTGACTTGACTCTCCTGAAAGATCCTGTTCACCTGCACTTCAATCAAGTGGTTTCTATCCAACAGCCCTTCCCTACTGGGCCTGCTCTCCTTGCTCCTTATTGCTGCCTCCAGATCACTCTGCCTGCCTTCTCCCTAACTGCTCCGAACTAAATGTAAATTGCATGTCATTAGACCTCTTCCCCTTCTGATCACCACCATCTACTGACCTCCAGGCCCTCCCTCTAATTCCTTGTAGAGGGGACCCTGGTTCCCTCTCCAACACCACTCCTCTCTAATTCCTGGTGACCCTAACATTTCCATAGATGAGACTTCCAAGACTTCTCTGGCAGTCCATTGGTTAAGATTCTGAGCTTCCACTGCAAGGGACCCAGGTTCAATCCCTGGTCAGGTCACATGCTGAGTAGTGTGGCCAGAAAAAAAAATGCTTTTTAGCAATGAGACTTCCAGGGCCCTGTCTCTCGGGTCCTTCACCTAATCTTTAATGGTTGTATCTGCTATCTTCAGACACTCACTCCCCTGGTCTTATCCTAGAATGTGTCATTAAGGGAACTGCAGCCTTTCCCTAAAGTCAGGTTCAATTGTCCCATATTTCGTTCATCACTGTTTATTTTTCCAGTTCATGTCTCAACTCCTAAAATCCTTCACCGCACCAGGGCTACACTGCATGGAACCGTCTGCCTTTTGCTGGTTCCTCATGCCTTCTCTAGGTGTGTTCTTGCCCCAGGGCATTTGCTCTGCTCTTCCCCAGATACCTATGGGTTGGGTAACTCTTCACCTCCTTTTGAAGCTCTGCTTCAGTAGCATCCTTCACAGTGGGACTTCCCTGGGGACCCGGCCCCTGATATTACTACTCCTTATTCTCTTATGGTTTGTTTGTCTCCATTGTACTTAACACTAAGATAATATAGATTTCCATTTTTATTTATTCCTCTAGGGTGGACGTTTTATGAGGGCAGGGAGTTTTGTTCACTGTAACCCAGTGCCTATAACAGTGCTTGGCACACAGATGGTTATCCATAAATATTTGTTGAAGGGAAAAAATGTGCTAAGGCTGCATTCTGAACTCAGTCCAGTCAGACTACAAAGTTCCTCCTCCTACTCCATGTTCTTTCAAAATGAACTCTGGTTAGGGATTAGACTGTGAAAGCTACTGAGTTAGTAGCTTTTCTCAGGATATGGGGAGGAGCATAGGGAAGGGACACCAGGAAACACCCAGATGTGGGTGATTGGCAAAATAGTACCAACTACAGTTTTGAGCAAAGGTGAAAATTCAGAGGGTTTGCTGATCTCATGAAGGCACAGAGCCAGTCTCACTGCTGCTTTATTCTGTTTTCTGTCTTCTTTTTCTTTCCTTCTTAATCTCCTGTCTTCCCTATTCGATTTATTGTTCTATTTTTCTTTCCTCTTTCCCTCTCTCCCTCACATTTTCTTACCTCTCACTCCTTGACCCCTTTTCTCCTCTCCTTAGCTTTCTCAAAGAACAGAGCACATCATTTTTTTGGAAAGAATTTTAATTTTCACGATGTGGGAAGAATGAAATTGCCCCCTTTCTGGAGAGTCCCTTGAGCAGCCTGCTCTTTAATGAAATAAATGGCCTGGAGGAAGATGTGGTGAGTGGGGGATGATTGGTGGGTCTGTCCATGCTGAGGTTCTTTCTCTCGCCCTGTTTGGCCTCTGATGTCCTTGGGAGATGGACAAGGCTGGGCAAACTTACCACTGGTCCTGGGACCTGTGCTACTTCTGGAAAGAAAGAAATGACAGCCTAGCGATGTTGAAGAAATTTGAAAGCCCTGCTGACGGTGACTCTTGCAGCTGGTAGAAAAGCATAACCCTGTTCCTGAATGCCAAGCTTTCGTTTCCTTGGATAAGTTGGCCTAAAGGATGCTGGTTTCTCTGCCTTCTCAATGAATTAGGCTCCAACTATTGCAAGTGGTGGAACCAAGGGGTATAGTTCTGATGGTATGCCCACCCCCCCAGGGGGAAGTGGTGGGGCCCAGGAATGTGCACCACACAGAATTTGGTGGGCTTCATCCGGATGTGTATGCAGTAGCAAGGGAAGAATAAGGACCAGTCTCCAGTGAACTCGAGTGCAAATCTTTGCCGTGCTGTTTTCTGCCTCTGAAGCCATGCTCATGTTACTTAACTGCTTTGTGCCTTAGTTTCCTCTTCTATCGAGAGGAGATCTGGACTGGAGATGATGTGTGATAACGGTAATGAGGGCAGTGATGCAGATGAACGTGAATTAGCACGTTTACTCTGTGCCAGAACTGTTCTAAGTGTGCCCATTAGTCCCCATGAAGTGCCCAGAACACTGTTTGGCACATAATGGCCATTTAATACATTTTAGGTAGCATTATATGCAGTGCTGTGTAGCAGAATCACTTTGGGGATGTGACCCTTTAAGACACATGGTTATTTGAAGTCATTTCTCTGTGGTGAAATGGAGAAGTTCAGCTTCCCTGGAGCCTTGATAGAGAAAAGAGTATTCATCTAGGTGGATTAGGTTATGGCTGCAGAAAGAAACAACTACAAAATCTCAGTAGCTTTACCCAACAGAAGTGTATTTCTTACTACATGTCAAGGGGGGTCAACCCAAGTTCTTGCTGGTCATTGTCACTCAGAACTATGAGCTGATGGATACTCCATCTTGAAATCTGTTTCCATAATTACCAAGTCAGAAAGAAAGGAAGACTGGAATACAGATGCAGCAATTAAATGCTTCTGTCCAGAGGTTATATATGTCTCTCTTGCTCACATGTGTTTGGCCAAAGCAAGCCACTTGGCCACACATAACTTGAATGTGGTGGAGAAATACAATCTACCATGCATCTATTCCAGGAGAATGAAAGCATTTAACAGCTCAATGACATGGACCCTAATGACCACCACAGAAGGGCATGCTCTGGATGGTGGATGTTAATGGCATTGTTTATAAAGAATGGATAAGAGCTGCCATGAGCTGAGTACCTGCCAAGGACTTAGCATTCATGTATCAGCTAATCATAATCTCATTATGGTAAGGTAGAAATGGAGGCTCACGCATGTTTCCATCATAGGTATTAAGGATAGCACAAACATGGTCTGCTCAGGTTTTCTGGATTTACAGAGAAATCCTTTAAAAAGAACAGTGTACTAGGAGACTCAGAGACTGGTTTCTAGTCCCACTTCCTAATTTTTAAAGTCTGAGCATGTGTGAGGATGGCAAACATGTCTTGAGTGTCAACTCTGACAGATTTGTGTTGGCTGCTGGAGAGCTGCAGTAAGAAGGCTTTCCAATGGGAAAGAGTACAGTGAGATTGATTAACAATGTCTGCTGTGGGCACGGGGTGAATGGCGGCATGAAAAACAGGTGTTTGCCATCTCTGGGCATATTCTTAACTTCTCTGTGTTTCAGGTATATCACTTACGAAGCAACATTAACGAAGCTTGTGTGAGGGAAGGTAGTAGATTGTTCAGGATGGTTTCTTGATGTCTTCAGAGGCCACCAAAATGTATGTTCCTAGCTGCAAATATTGCAACTTATTGTATGCACACTGTTCCATCATGAAGTCATGAGAATCCATTTATACGTGTGGGATGGGACTGAGGAAGGCAATTCAACAGACTGAGTCATTGAAAATTGCTCCTAAGGAGAGTCAAGCTGGAGGCCTTTGGCGGGAAGAATGAATCACTTATTGGCAGCTAAGGGAGCCAATCATCACTGTCCTACCAGACTTCTGTAAACTGGACACGCCTCCTAGTCTTTAAATCCAAGGGCTCTGTTTCTCAGTCTGCAGTGATATGTTGGGGAGATTCAAATCCTCAGATAAACATCTCATCTTTTCAACAGTGATTTAGGAAATATGAGCAATGTATTTTTCTTAAGCAAGGTGGATTAGGATCCAGATGGAAAATAGATGACACACTCAAAGATTTAATCAAAGAGGATTTTAATAAAGATTCTTTTAAAAGATCCAGTGAAGCATACTATAAATTGTATTTTTTGAACAAAAATAGGTTTGAACTGAGCAGTGCCAAACCAGAAGTGATGATTAGGAGTCTTCCACCAATGAGGTTTCCCTAGTGGCTCAGATGGTAAAGAATCCATCTGCAGTGCAGGAGACCTGGGTTCAATCCCTGGGTTAGGAAGATCCCCTGGAGAAGGGAACAGCCACTCCAGTATTCTTGCCTGGAGAACCCCATGGACAGAGGAGCCTGGCGGACTACAGTCTATGGGGTCCCAAAGAGTCACACATGACTGAGCGACTTTCATTTTCACTTTCCACCAGCAGGAGATAGAGAAAAGACTTAAAGAAAAAAGACAGAAGCAAAGCAAGGACATTATTTGGCTGGGTATAGCCTGAGCCTTGTTTGGAAAATGCTAGCTGGCTATTTGTGATTGTGCTTAGATTTTTTTTTTTTTTTTAACTTTGAAGCTTTTATTGGCAGAGATTTTGGTTTGTATGCATAGGCTGATGGGGTATTAGAACCAACTTGTTCTAATATCCTCCTTGTATCATTTAACAGTTCTGTTTACAGATATGTGGTCAGGATTAAGGAAGCCACCAAGGGGTGATGAGATGTTCAGGGATTAGCAAGAGCAGGAGAACTCTATCACTTGTAGGCCCTCCGGGTGAAGGCTGGGAGTCACTAAAGGATGATGATGGTCCTTTTAGATCTCTTTTTTAAATTTATGTATCTATTTGTGGCTGTGCTGAGTCTTTGCTGTTGCGCGGGCTTTTGTCCAGTTGCGGCGCACAGGATTCTCACTGTGGCTTTCCCTGCTGTGGAGCCCCGGCTCTCGGCACGCGGGCCCTAGCAGCTGGGGCACGCGGGCTCTAGAGCACAGGCTCAGTAGCTGCGGCGCACGGATTTAGGTCTCTGTGGCACGTGGAGGCTTACTTGGCATCAGTAGCTGCGGCGCGCGGACTTAGGCTTAGTTACTCGGCAGTATGTGGGATCTTCCTGGATCGGGGATGGAACCCATGTCTCCTGCCCTGGCAGGTGGATCTGTTACCGCTGAGCCAGCAGGAGCGCTCTTTTGTTGGTGGTGTGCCTGCTTTAGAAAATTTTACCTTCTTTTCTCTTTAACAAAAGAGGCCATTCCAGCCCACCAGTTGAACTGACAACCTCTGCTTCCAGTTCTGTCTGTGTTGTCCTGGAAACCCCTCTAGGCTTCTGGGCCAGAACAGGGGGGTTGTCCTATTTTCTTCTCTTGGTACCACTTTCCCACCAAAAGCTGCACAGTCCTCTTGACCTCAGAACAGATGCTTCCATGAGGGTGAAAGAAGAAATGTTTTTAACTGCATTGCCAACTATGGCAGCCTGTAGCCGTATGTGGCTGTTTATGAAATTAAGTACCCACTCATCTGATGATGGACACTTAGGTTGCTTTCATGTCTTGTTTATTGTAAATAATGATCCTATGAACACTGGGGTATTTATATCTTTTTGAATTAGTGTTTTTGTTTTCTTTGGTTAAATACCTAGGTGTGGAATTGCTGGATACTTCAGTGTTCTTGCCTGGAGAATCCCAGGGATGGGGGAGCCTGGTGGGCTGCCATCTGTGGGGTTGCACAGAGTCAGACACGACTGAAGCGACTTAGCAGCAGCAGCAGCAGCATGGTGGTTCTATTTTTAATTTTTTGAGGAAACTCCATATAGTGCGCAAGTGTTCCCTTTTCTCCTAAGTCTTGCCAGCACTTGTGATTTCTTGTCTTTTTGACAATAGCCATGCTGACAGGTATGAGGTGATACCTCATTGTGGGATATATAGCCAGTGGAATGTTACTCAGCCATAAAAAAGAATAAAATGTTGTCATTTGTGACAATGGATGGACTTGGAAGGTATTATGCTTAGTGAAAAAAGTCAGAGAAAGAAAAATACTGTATGTTTTCACTTGTAGAATTTAAAAAACAAAAGCAGACTCAGATACAGAGAGCAAGCTAGTGTTACCAGGGGGGCAGGGGTGGGGGAAGAGCCAAGCAAGAGGAGGGGTTAAGAGGTACAAACTATTAGGTATAAAAGAAACAAGTTACAGGGCTGTAATGCATAGGGAATATAGGGAATATAATTACAGGGAATATAATCAGTATTTTATAATAACTGTATGAAGTAGAATCCATGAAAATACTGAACTACTGTGTTGCACACCTGAAACAAGTATTATTTTACTAGTCAATTATACTAAACTAAATAAAATGAAAAATTTAGGTCCTGAGTCACACTGGCCACATTTCAAGGGCTCAGTAGCCACACATGGCTTGTGGCCATTATGCAGTATTAGTGTGTTAAGTCTCCATCATCATTGATGATTTTATTGGACAGACTGGTCTGGATTCTTGTGCACAGCCCTGGATGCCAAGATGGCTGGCGACAGGATTCTGACTTCACCCACAGAATTCTGTCCCTGATGATAAACAACCGTCTTTGGGCTGGTACAATTTTTCTATTACATATTTTTCTGTATATCCAGCAAAATAACAGAGATAATGATAATTGCACCCACATGTATTTAGCTCTTAATATGTGCTAAACAGGGTGCTAAGGTTTTCAAAGACATTATGTCCTCTAATCACTTCCACAACCCTAACGCTGCAAAAACTGAGGCTCAGAGAAATTAAGTGACCACACAGCTATTCAGTTACACCATATGAAACTGCCAATATTTATCTTTTTTTTTTTTAAAGCAAATAGCAAATTTATATTGTTAAACTTCATAGTGGTTGGCGGAGTCAGATTTTGAATCCAGTTTCATTGTCAAGGTTAGTGTGGCTGAGCCTTTTTAAGGGACCACCTGGAAAGCTGCTTTCTTAGGACTGTTCAAGTATTAAGTGAAATAACACTGATTCTGTTTCTGGTGCTGGTTGGGCTCATGAAATTCTACTTCTTTTTGTTTTTTCACCCTTTGATCAGTCCCACTGTCTCAGGATACAGAGCACAGCTGTCTAAGCAGATAGGGCCAGTGAGACTGAGAGGAGGAGGCCTCTGCCATTGACCAGATTCCCTCCCAGGGACCTGGAAAAGTTCATCTTCCTCACCAAGACCTCCCCACCCTTCCCTCTGCCACTCCTGTCCCTGTCTCTCACGGAGCCTGCTCTGCTCAGAACGATCAGGGTCAATTCCTCTGGGTCTTGAGCAGAGGGAGGGGTGATGAACACTGGCGCTTCCTATCCCTCATGCCCTCAGCAGCCCCAGAATATACATTTCATCAGCACAGCCCTCCCAAGGAAGGGCTGGCTGCTGCGGTGAGCATGTCAGCTGGTTCTGTAAGCCATGCACCAGACCTCCTGCACGCTGTAACCCTGTTTTCATGATTGTTTCTGGCAAGGAGCCCGATCTGAAATTCCTCCCTCTTTTACTTGGCAAGAGAGGAGAGAAGTCCCCCTTGGCTGAGGGGCCTGATGTTTGGGTAGGGTTTTAGGACCTGGAGGGTAATTTTCATCCACATGAGAAACCTTTGTCTCTCTAAAGCAATAGTATAGGGCTGCTGGATTTAGCAGATGAAACTACGGGATACCCAGTGAAATTTGAATTTTAGATAAACAACAGATAATTTTTTAGTGAGCATATAAACCGTGCAATATTTGGAATGCATTTCTACTAAAATTATTTGTGGTTTATCTGAAATCCTGTTTTATTTAGCTGCCTTCCAATAGTAGGACTCCTGTCCACCCTTTAGGTCCCAGGTCATCATAATGATGTTAAGGATGTGTTCTCGTTGCTGTTTTAGTAGCTAAGTCATGTCCGCATGGACTGTAGCCCACCAGGCTCCTCCGTCCATGGGATTTCCCAGGCAAGAGTACTGGAATGGGTTGCCATTTCCTTCTCCAGGGGATCTTTCTGACCCAAGGCCAGAACCTGTGTCTCCTGCATTGGCAGACTGATTCTTTACCACTGAGTCACCTGGGAAGCCTCTTAAGGATGCTTAGGACTGAAGAAAGCTGATCTAGTTTTCACCAGATACACCCTACTGTCATATTGAGAGCATCTCATGGGAGGGGCAGAGTGGAGTGACTTAGACTATGGTTCTCCTATGTGGTCTGTGGCCCGGCAGCAATCAGCATCACCTGGAACTTGGTAGAAAAGCACATCCTTGGGCCCCACTTGGACCTCTTGAGTCAGTCTGGGGGGTGCCTGGCACACTGTGTGTAACAGATCCTCCATTTGCTGCTGACGCAGTCTGAGAACCAGCAGTTTTGACTCAGCAAGAGCGTTAGGGATCAGACACACCTGGGCCAAAGCTCAGTCCCACCATCTACTGCTTGTGTGAACTTGGCCTCATTACTTAACCTCTCTGAGACTGTTTCTTCCTGAGTATAAAAGGGAATATAACACTTTATGTAGGGATGGATGAAGGAGTAAGTGGAGTTATATATTCCAAAGTGCAGTCCATAGTGCCTGTAAGAATGCACAAAATGTTTACTCTTATTTTTTTTTAACTTAAAAATTTTTTTGATGTTCTGGTCACATCATGTAGTATGTGGGATCTTAATTCCCTGACTAGGATTGAACTCATGTCCCCTGTATTTGAAGCATGGAGTCTTAACCACTGGACCACCAGGGAAATTCCTTTTACTCTTATTTTGACAACACAAGTGGAGCTCTGATCATGCCCTGAGACAAAACTGATGGTCAGCATGGCAAGCCCCTTGTTACAGAGGAAATTTCTTTCTGTTCCATTCAAAAGTGTCTCAAATGCCCAGGACTTTACTTGCCAACAGTCCTGTGCAGGGAGGAAAGAATTAAAAGGACAAGGGGACAGGGAGAGAAAGAACCTGTAGGAATCGGTTTTCTGACTCACAGACTGCACCCAGAACAGAGGGCCATGCTCACTTAATTCACTTTGTTCAGTGCTTAGCTCAGAACAGTTGTCCAAAGGCAGAGGATTTTTCTGTTTGCTTTTGCCTGTTCACGGAAAGGAGAAGGAAAGGAGGCTCTGAGAGGTGAGGACACATGGGGGCTCCTGTCAAGGGAGGGGATTAACACCCTCAGGCATGTTTCACAAGTCAAGTCGGGGGCGCCCACATCACAGCTCGCCCAGGCTTCTCAACTCTGGCACTACTGACGTTTTGGGACAGATAACTCTTTGTGCTAGGGCTGTCCAGAGCATGTTGAGCAGTAACTCAGGTCTCTACCTACTAGTGCCAGTAGCCCCTCTAATCTTCTATCACAGTGTTGACAGTCAAAACCATCTCTAGACTTTGCCAAATGTACTGGGGCAAGGGGTGAGGAGGAGTTGTCAAAGTCTCCCTTGAATGAGAATCGCCAGTCAAGAATTGACCACATGATACCTGCTCTAACAATTTTAACATCTATCGTTTATTGAACATTTATAAGGATCATCTACAATCCCCATGCTGATATTGTAAGGAAAGCTTTCCATTTAAAGTTGAAACTGAGGCTCTGACAGTTAAAAGTAACTTGTCCCAAATCGAACAGCTGAGAGACCTGGATTTCTGACTGAGGTTGGTCTAACTCCAAAGCTCAGAGAGTTCCTGCTGCAACACTCCCTCTCTCTGGACAATTAGGAATGTTTTTTTTATTTCAACCAGGAAATTCAAGTCAGCTCAAGTCCAAAAGTATTTACTGAAAAGCCACAAGAAGCTCCAAGAGAAATACAAGGAAGTGTTGCTCCTCTCAAGGAGTTTTCAGTATCAGTGTCATTGAGCAGGTCAGACTCTTATACGACATCACTAAAGAATAGCAGGAGGCAGTCCGAGTTTGGGCCAAATGAACATTTCTGGAGGTAGAACTTTGTGAACTGAATGCCTTTTGTGTGTGTCTGCTTCACATACCCTTTCACGTCAATCCTATAATAAAAACAAACAAAAAAAGGAAAGTGGAATGAAGCCTTGAAGTTCATGGCTTCAACCAGCCAAATGTACTAAGAAATATTAATTATTTAGCCTTGGGGTGGCCTGTGAGTTGCTTCCAGCCAAGCACTCTGCTATCTTCTTTCTGGCTCTTTGCAAGAACTCCACATTCCCCCTCTCCCTCCGTATGGCCGTGTACTCGTAAGCCTTGAGCTTGCTGTAGTAATCAGAGAATTTATTGTAGAGGATGGATATGGGCATTCCATTGAGGATGATTCCAAAAGCAATGCAGAGGAAGGCAAAAAGCCTGCCCAGGTGGGTCTCTGGGTACATGTCTCCATAGCCCACAGTGGAGATGCTCACCTGTGAGGGAGGGAAAGTAGAAGAATGGTTAGCATCGAGAGGGAGAAGTAGGAAAAGAGAGAACCAGGTAGGAAGGTGTCTTCCATCCCGTTGAAGGTGCCTGTGGGTCGTGTAACAGCTCCCTGTGGAGCCAGCTTTCGAAGGTACCAGGAGTTTTGCCTGCAAGACTCGTGTCATGGAAAGAATACAAGCTTTGGAGCCGAAAGTCTTGGGTTTAAATCCTGACCGTCACTTATACGTGTTCTTACAATACAGAGGAGGCAACACCTACTCTAAAGAGTTGTTGTGAAGGGCACAGAGGAGCATGCGCATGAAGCTCCCAGCGTAGAACAGGCTCAAGGAATGTAGGTCTCTGCCTCCTTCATCTGGGGCCAAATTTAGAGCAGGGTCCTTGGATTTGCCTACATGGTACANGGAGGCAACACCTACTCTAAAGAGTTGTTGTGAAGGGCACAGAGGAGCATGCGCATGAAGCTCCCAGCGTAGAACAGGCTCAAGGAATGTAGGTCTCTGCCTCCTTCATCTGGGGCCAAATTTAGAGCAGGGTCCTTGGATTTGCCTACATGGTACATGTACTAAAAAGAGCTTGGGCTTAGAACCAGTCAGACCTAGGTTCCTCTGATCTTTCCCAGCTGAATGATCTTGGGCAAAGCATTCAGAATTTCTAAGCCTTGGTCCCTGCATCTAAAACAGGAAGATAGAAGGTATGGTAGTGATAAACAACGGAATAGTACTCAACCATAGAAAGGAATGAAATTGAGTGATTTGTAATGATGTGGATGAACCTAGAGGCTGTTATAGAGACTGAAATAAGTCAGAACGAAAAACAAATATCATATTATATATTAACACATATATGTGGAATCTAGAAAAATGGTATAGCAGAAATAAAGACAGAAACATAGAGAACAAACACATGGACACCAAGGGGGGAAGGGAGGAGGTGGGAGGAATTGGGGTTGACATATATACACTGCTGCTGCTGCTAAGTCGCTTCAGTCATGTCTGACTCTGTGCGACCCCATAGACGGCAGCCCACCAGGCTCCTCCATCCCTGGGATTCTCCAGGCAAGAACACTGGAGTGGGTTGCCATTTCATGCAATGCATGAAAGTGAAAAGTGAAAGTGAAGTTGCTCAGTCATGTCTGACTCTTAGCGACCCCATGGACTGCAGCCTTCCAGGCTCCTCCGTCCATGGGATTTTCCAGGCAAGAGTACTGGAGTGGGGTGCCATTGCCTTCTGCAATGCATGAGAGTGAAAAGTGAAAGTGAGGTTGCTCAGTCGTGTCCGACTCTTCGGACCCCATGGACTGCAGCCCACCAGGCTCCTCCGTCCATGAGATTCTCCAGGCCAGAGCGCTGTATAAAATGGAGAACTCATGAGAACCTGCTGTGCAGCTTTGGGAGTGCAGTGCTCTGTGGTGACCTAGAAGGGTGGGGTGGGGGGTGGGCAGGAGGGATACTCAAGAGGGAGGGAATACATGTATACTTATGGCTGACTCTGTACAGCAGAAACCAATACAACATTATAAAGCAATTATACTCCAATTAAAATTTTTTAAATAATTTAATTTTAAAAATAGAACAGAAGGATAATAACTAAGTCTCAGGGTTCTCATGAAGGCTACATAAAAAAGTGATTATATGTATATGCATGGTTGAGTCCCTTCACTGTTCACCTGAAATTACCACAACATTGCTAATTGGCTACACCCCAACACAGGCTTCCCTGGTCGCTCAGATGGTAAAGAATCAGTCTTCAGTGTGGGAGACCCAGGTTCCGTCTCTGGGTCAGGAAGATCCCCTGGAGAAAGCATGGCTACCCACTCCAGTTTTCTTGCCTGGAGAATTCCATGGACAGAGGAGCCTGGTGGGCTACAGTCCATGGGGTTGCAGAGTTGGGCATGACTGACTAACACTTTACTTCATACCCTAATACAAAATAAAAGTTTAAAGTTCAGGGAAAAAAAGATTATAAAGTGCTTCATGCTATCAGCCACACAAAAGACATTAAAATCAGCCTCCTCTGTTGTCCTCTTCTCATCCTTAAAATAGGGGCAACTTTCATACTTCTCATACAGCATATTAAAAAGCAGAGACATTACTTTGTCAGCAAAGGTCCCTCTAGTCAAAGCTATGGTTTTTCCACTGGTCATGTATGGATGTGAGAGTTGGACTGTAAAGAAAACTGAGCGCTGAAGAATNAGGCAAGAGTACTGGAGTGGGGTGCCATTGCCTTCTGCAATGCATGAGAGTGAAAAGTGAAAGTGAGGTTGCTCAGTCGTGTCCGACTCTTCGGACCCCATGGACTGCAGCCCACCAGGCTCCTCCGTCCATGAGATTCTCCAGGCCAGAGCGCTGTATAAAATGGAGAACTCATGAGAACCTGCTGTGCAGCTTTGGGAGTGCAGTGCTCTGTGGTGACCTAGAAGGGTGGGGTGGGGGGTGGGCAGGAGGGATACTCAAGAGGGAGGGAATACATGTATACTTATGGCTGACTCTGTACAGCAGAAACCAATACAACATTATAAAGCAATTATACTCCAATTAAAATTTTTTAAATAATTTAATTTTAAAAATAGAACAGAAGGATAATAACTAAGTCTCAGGGTTCTCATGAAGGCTACATAAAAAAGTGATTATATGTATATGCATGGTTGAGTCCCTTCACTGTTCACCTGAAATTACCACAACATTGCTAATTGACTACACCCCAACACAGGCTTCCCTGGTCGCTCAGATGGTAAAGAATCAGTCTTCAGTGTGGGAGACCCAGGTTCTGTCTCTGGGTCAGGAAGATCCCCTGGAGAAAGCATGGCTACCCACTCCAGTTTTCTTGCCTGGAGAATTCCATGGACAGAGGAGCCTGGTGGGCTACAGTCCATGGGGTTGCAGAGTTGGGCATGACTGACTAACACTTTACTTCATACCCTAATACAAAATAAAAGTTTAAAGTTCAGGGAAAAAAAGATTATAAAGTGCTTCATGCTATCAGCCACACAAAAGACATTAAAATCAGCCTCCTCTGTTGTCCTCTTCTCATCCTTAAAATAGGGGCAACTTTCATACTTCTCATACAGCATATTAAAAAGCAGAGACATTACTTTGTCAGCAAAGGTCCCTCTAGTCAAAGCTATGGTTTTTCCACTGGTCATGTATGGATGTGAGAGTTGGACTGTAAAGAAAACTGAGCGCTGAAGAATTGATGCTTTTGAACTGTGTTGTTGGAGAAGGCTCTTGAGAGTCCCTTGGACTGCAAGGAGACCCAACCAGTCCATCCTAAAGGAGATCAGTCTTGGGTGTTCATTGAAAGGACTGATGTTGAAGCTGAAACTCCAATACTTTGGCCACTTGATGCAAAGAGCTGACTCATTGGAAAAGACTCTGATGCTGGGAAAGATTGAAGGCAGGAGGAGAAGAGGACGACAGAGGATGAGATGGTTAGATGGCATCATCGACTCAATGGACATGGGTTTGGGTAAACTCTGGGAGTTGGTGATGGACAGGGAGGCCTGGTGTGCTGCGGTTCATGGGGTCGCAAAGAGTTGGACACGACTGATCGACTGAACTGAACTCATACTTCTCAGAGCTATTAGGTAGTTCGAATGAGATATTTTATCTTTAAGGTGCTTTAATTGCCAATGTCTGGAGAAATACACTCATTATTCTTTGAAGGGACTTTTGTAAGACATCACTGACCACAAATATGTTCACCCTGCATGAAATCCTTCCCATCACACTTGTCACTGCTTTAAATTCCACTAATTAGAGATTTATTTAGGTTAACAAGCTTCTGTTTTAAAATGCAGATACCCACGGGATTAGTTATCAGTTAGTGTAGCCAGAGAAAGCCCAGGAAAATCTCTCGGGGCCTGTTTTTTATGCCTCATATACTAAGACTCCCGTTAGTCCCCAGACTCTTGGCAGAATTGCTAGAAGTCTTTTAGGCAGGGCTGTTGATTACAGTTGAAAAGACTGCCTCGCACAACTCTATGAGGCAGTGTCAGCTTCATCAATTTGTGTTGTTGCACAGTTTTCCAGCATACGGTTATAAATGTACAGATCTGATCACCCTGTGGGTCTGTACAGAGACAGCCTCTAGCTTAGAAACGTAAACCTTTTGTTTTGATGACATAGGATCAGTTTGAACTTAAAGTGTGATTGATGAGTTAGAATGAAATGGACAAGTAGGCCAGCTGGGCAAATCTGGTGGCCCTGATAAGAACCAGAGCTTCATGCAGCCCATCAAAGCGAGAGGTTGCAACTCCTCTTGGGACAGGTGACACGCCACCTCTCACTACTCCATCTCCAGAGAGAGACCTGCAGAGGGTGTGTGTGTATTGGAAGGGGTGGGAGGTGCAGGGATGTTCCTCCCTCCCCTAGTGGGAAAATTCAAGCCTGCCTCCTGTCTCTTATACACATCTGATTTTCCAGGCAAGAGTACTGGAGTGGGGTGCCATTGCCTTCTGCAATGCATGAGAGTGAAAAGTGAAAGTGAGGTTGCTCAGTCGTGTCCGACTCTTCGGACCCCATGGACTGCAGCCCACCAGGCTCCTCCGTCCATGAGATTCTCCAGGCCAGAGCGCTGTATAAAATGGAGAACTCATGAGAACCTGCTGTGCAGCTTTGGGAGTGCAGTGCTCTGTGGTGACCTAGAAGGGTGGGGTGGGGGGTGGGCAGGAGGGATACTCAAGAGGGAGGGAATACATGTATACTTATGGCTGACTCTGTACAGCAGAAACCAATACAACATTATAAAGCAATTATACTCCAATTAAAATTTTTTAAATAATTTAATTTTAAAAATAGAACAGAAGGATAATAACTAAGTCTCAGGGTTCTCATGAAGGCTACATAAAAAAGTGATTATATGTATATGCATGGTTGAGTCCCTTCACTGTTCACCTGAAATTACCACAACATTGCTAATTGACTACACCCCAACACAGGCTTCCCTGGTCGCTCAGATGGTAAAGAATCAGTCTTCAGTGTGGGAGACCCAGGTTCTGTCTCTGGGTCAGGAAGATCCCCTGGAGAAAGCATGGCTACCCACTCCAGTTTTCTTGCCTGGAGAATTCCATGGACAGAGGAGCCTGGTGGGCTACAGTCCATGGGGTTGCAGAGTTGGGCATGACTGACTAACACTTTACTTCATACCCTAATACAAAATAAAAGTTTAAAGTTCAGGGAAAAAAAGATTATAAAGTGCTTCATGCTATCAGCCACACAAAAGACATTAAAATCAGCCTCCTCTGTTGTCCTCTTCTCATCCTTAAAATAGGGGCAACTTTCATACTTCTCATACAGCATATTAAAAAGCAGAGACATTACTTTGTCAGCAAAGGTCCCTCTAGTCAAAGCTATGGTTTTTCCACTGGTCATGTATGGATGTGAGAGTTGGACTGTAAAGAAAACTGAGCGCTGAAGAATTGATGCTTTTGAACTGTGTTGTTGGAGAAGGCTCTTGAGAGTCCCTTGGACTGCAAGGAGACCCAACCAGTCCATCCTAAAGGAGATCAGTCTTGGGTGTTCATTGAAAGGACTGATGTTGAAGCTGAAACTCCAATACTTTGGCCACTTGATGCAAAGAGCTGACTCATTGGAAAAGACTCTGATGCTGGGAAAGATTGAAGGCAGGAGGAGAAGAGGACGACAGAGGATGAGATGGTTAGATGGCATCATCGACTCAATGGACATGGGTTTGGGTAAACTCTGGGAGTTGGTGATGGACAGGGAGGCCTGGTGTGCTGCGGTTCATGGGGTCGCAAAGAGTTGGACACGACTGATCGACTGAACTGAACTCATACTTCTCAGAGCTATTAGGTAGTTCGAATGAGATATTTTATCTTTAAGGTGCTTTAATTGCCAATGTCTGGAGAAATACACTCATTATTCTTTGAAGGGACTTTTGTAAGACATCACTGACCACAAATATGTTCACCCTGCATGAAATCCTTCCCATCACACTTGTCACTGCTTTAAATTCCACTAATTAGAGATTTATTTAGGTTAACAAGCTTCTGTTTTAAAATGCAGATACCCACGGGATTAGTTATCAGTTAGTGTAGCCAGAGAAAGCCCAGGAAAATCTCTCGGGGCCTGTTTTTTATGCCTCATATACTAAGACTCCCGTTAGTCCCCAGACTCTTGGCAGAATTGCTAGAAGTCTTTTAGGCAGGGCTGTTGATTACAGTTGAAAAGACTGCCTCGCACAACTCTATGAGGCAGTGTCAGCTTCATCAATTTGTGTTGTTGCACAGTTTTCCAGCATACGGTTATAAATGTACAGATCTGATCACCCTGTGGGTCTGTACAGAGACAGCCTCTAGCTTAGAAACGTAAACCTTTTGTTTTGATGACATAGGATCAGTTTGAACTTAAAGTGTGATTGATGAGTTAGAATGAAATGGACAAGTAGGCCAGCTGGGCAAATCTGGTGGCCCTGATAAGAACCAGAGCTTCATGCAGCCCATCAAAGCGAGAGGTTGCAACTCCTCTTGGGACAGGTGACACGCCACCTCTCACTACTCCATCTCCAGAGAGAGACCTGCAGAGGGTGTGTGTGTATTGGAAGGGGTGGGAGGTGCAGGGATGTTCCTCCCTCCCCTAGTGGGAAAATTCAAGCCTGCCTCTGAGAGAGGCAGGAGGGTGTAGACTAGGTTAGGAAGCAGGTGTGGCCCTAGGCCCCATCTGTGGGATTGGGGTAAGTGGCCTGAATGCTCTCTAACTCAGTTTCTACTTTTGAAATGTGGAGAGAGAATCATAGTGTGCACCTCTGAGGGTTGTTAGGGAATTAAAGGAGTGGCTGCTGCTGCTGCTAAGTCACTTCAGTTGTGTCTGACTCTTTCTGACCCCATGGACTGTAGCCTGCCACACTCCTCTGTCCATGGAATTTTCCAGGCAAGAATACTGGAATGGGTTGCCATTCCTTTCTCCAGGGGATCTTCCCCACTCAGGGATTGAACCCTCATCTCTTACATCTCCTGCCCTGACAGACAGGTTCTTTACCACTAGCGCCACCTGAAGGAGCGTCTGGCACTGGTATATAAGGGATAATGTTAGCTGTGCTTGTTAGTCCAACAGACTGGGGAAGAGACTCATGCTGAATGCTGTTGGGGGAGACTGGATGGGACACCATGTCTCCAGTAGAGAATCTCCTTTTCCTACCTTCCGATTAAAGGGTGATGAGAGACAGTGATAAAGAAGATCATGGGCTAATCTTAAAAAAGAAAAGAAAAGTTTGCATTGTGTGTGTATGTGTGTGTGTTTCTTGTCATTGGCCTCGCAGAACATAAAAGAACCTGAATAGTTAGGGAGTTTGAGATGGATGTGTACACACTGTTATACTTAAAATGGATAACCAGCAAGGACGTACAGCACAGCACATGGTACTCTGCTCAGTGTTATGTGGCAGCCTGAGGGGAGGGGAGAATGGATGCACGGCGACCTATGGCTGAGTCCCTCTGGTGTGCACCTGAAACGATCACAACATTGTTAATCAGCTGCAAGCCAATATAAAATATAAAGTAAAAAAAAACTGCATCAGCTCTCTATCCAGGTGTGTGAACAGCTTCCATATGTCACTAACCCTGTTACTCACATCTCTTTGTGTTTAGTCAGTCAACTTAGCTGGAGTCTGGATGAAAGGGTGAGTGACAGGAAGGGGTATTTCAGATCAGGAAGCACCCATGAAAGGCCAAAGCCAAGACTTTGGTCTAAACCAGCCCCTCAAGGATCCAGGACTGGGATGGGTGGGGGCGGGCTGGAAACATGAGGATTCACAGGAAGGAAGATAACTGAGACAGAGTGCCTGGTGTAAACCTTTGCTCAGTCTCCACAGTCGGCTTCGATTCTCTCCCAAGCCCAACTTCTCTCTTTTTAAATTTTTCTTGGCTGAACTTTGAGCGAAAAGTCAGAAGCAAAGAGAATTGGCTGAAGAAAGATTTAATATTTGATGTGCATAATATGGTCTAAATATTTTTGTCTTGGATCTCTATTTTTAGGCAAGAGATCTCTTCTGCTAGGAGACCGTATGACTGATTCTGAAGAGTTCGTTCAAAATGCAGAGCTAACTTATGCACTGCCTGTTTGGGGGATAATCTGACTTAGCTGGTGATCTGGTTCTTGCTTCTTGGCTCCAGAGGAACCCAGGATTCCTTGGCTTATGGAAACTTCTCCACATTCCACAGACCAAACCGTTTCTCCCTGAGAGAGCATTAAAAATGGAAGGTCCCAGAATGACTCCAGTGACCTCACAGAGCAAGTCTCTCATTAGCAGGATTTGGGTTTGGACATGTGACCGAAATTTCCACCATCCATCTTAATACACTGAAAAAATTGACTGGCTCAGCCACTCTGCCATTCTGTTGAAAACTTAGATATTTTTCCTAGCTCTTGGGTTCCCAAAGCCAGAATGTAGCCTTTCCCTAGCAGCTCAGCCACTGGTCAGCAAATCCTGACCTGCTAAATGTTACAGAAACTTTAGAATAACTATAATTGAACTTCTCCTTCAGCAAGGAATGTTTAGTTCCTTCATAGTGACCTCATCATAAATTACATCTTGTGTTCAGTCCCTCAGTTGTGGCTGACTCTTTGTGACCCCATGGACCATAGCCCACCAGGCTCCTCTGTCTATGGAATTTTCCAAGCAAGATTACTGGAGTGGGTTGCCGTTTCCTACTCCAAGATTATGTCTTAGCACCCAGTAATCCCTACATCCAGGAATAATGATTTCAATTTGAGGTAGTCAAGACTAACGTTTTCTGGCTCAGATTATTGCATACTTCATGTTGTCCTTTAACGAATTTAGCTTCAAAGACTATACTTAGCCTACTCATGCGGCTGTGGCTACTACAAATATTTCAGGAATTCCTTCTTGGGATTATAATCTATACAGAGAATTCAGTGGTATGATCTTGAAACAAGTGTTCTTATCCACCTTGAGGATTAACCTTAGGGCTGGTCTTAAAATCAAGGGTCTTGACTATTTAAAAACATTAAATCCAGCCTTATAAAGGGAAAGATTTAATCCCACTATGAAGAAGGAAGTGGACGTGTCACAGATGTTGTGACACGTGCTCAGTGGAACAATTCCTCAGTGGAATTCAGAAAATGTTTTGATCAGTGGAAGCCCTGTTAGAATGAGGTCATGGGTAATCTTGAAGAGCACAACCAGTCTCATATGTGTATGAAAGTTCTGAGATGTGCATGAATTGTACCATAAGGGGGAGGCTGTCCAGAAGCTAAGGCCAGCTTGGACTCTGTCCCTAGAAAGGCATACAAGAATGATGATGCCTTCATATTCTCAGCTTACTTGGCACTTCTCCCTGTCCCCTAACAATTCTATCAAGTCCCACTCGAGTTATATTGGCCAACGGGGAGAGCTTACAGAGCTAAAAGGCGACCACCTCAAAATCAGGAGTCCACCAGACCAAAAATCACAGGAGTGCCTAAGAGCCTCTGCCCAGTTGACGGCTCCTGTGCTATTTCTGAAGGAGCCAGGAGAACTTCAACACCTTCTGTGCCAAACCTTTACTCCTTATTTCTCGGCCTCAAGCCCCAGTCCCTTCTGTGCGCTTTTCTGTAAGTCAGCAACTGGACGCAAACCACATTTTCCAGGTTCCCTTGCCTGCTGTCTCGTGGTGAGGTTCTGCCAGTGAGAGACACTGTTGGGAGACTAGAAGATGGAATGAGGAAGCGAGGGTCTCTCTTGCTGCATCCGGTTTCTGTCATCATCCCACAGCAATGACAGAGAGCCACAGCTCAGGCCTCTTTCGGCACACCCAGCACCAGCCTCGTGGGGCCATCTTGGGTGTCCTGTCATCACTCACAGCCATAGCGGCTCCTCTGTACTGATGCTGCTGCTGAGTCGCTCAGTCGGGTCCGACTCTGCGACCCCATAGACGGCAGCCCACCAGGCTCCCCCGTCCCTGGGATTCTCCAGGCAAGAACACTGGAGTGGGTTGCCATTTCCTTCTCCAATGCATGAAAGTAAAAAGTGAAAGTGAAGTTGCTCAGTTGTGTCTGACCTTCGTGACCCCATGGACTGCAGCCCACCAGGCTCCTCCATCCATGGGATTTTCCAGGCAAGAGTACTGGAGTGGGGTGCCATTGCCTTCTCTCCTACGTTCCAATAACTCTGCTGCTGCTAAGTCGCTTCAGTCATGTCCGACTCTGTGTGACCCCATAGACGGCAGCCCACCAGGCTCCTCCATCCATGGGATTTTCCAGGCAAGAGTGCTGGAGTGGGGTGCCATTGCCTTCTCTCCTACGTTCCAATAACTTTGACCCCATGGACTGCAGCCCACCAGGCTCCTCCATCCATGGGATTTTCCAGGCAAGAGTGCTGGAATGAGGTGCCATTGCCTTCTCCAGTAACTCTACCCTCTCCTATTTGCTCCCCTAATTCTGGGGCCAATATTGTTTCCTATACTTATGAATCTTTAGGTTATCTCACTTTCCCCCTTTTGCTCTTCCAGCCTATGTATCAATCTGTAGAAATGCCCTCTGTTTAAAATACCATGGTTTTGTTTTCTGTTTTCCTGATTCACCTTTCAAATGGGCCTTCTCTAAGCAAGCAGTGATGAGAATAAAATGAATCTCAGTGATCCTGTAAGAGCCACCTATTTGCAAAGAAATGATAACAGACTTGAGGAAAACAGAAACAAGAACAAAGTCTATGGGCACAATTATGTGATGCTTCAGCCAGAGATAAATTTTCTTTTTTTAAGAGATTTTGTTAGTTTTTAAAGACACGAGTTTATGGTATAATTTCCTATCTGGTTTCTGCAGCTTTAACTTGCTCTGCCAAGCTCAGAAGGAAACGGTCTGTTCAACCGTCCCATTGTTGCTTTTCTCCTCAGAAACACAGCTGTAACGGAGGCCGATGCTTGCAGCCTAATCACAGAGCTAACTGTGCTTGTTAAGCTGCGCCATGCATTTCCCACACGCAGGCAACCCAGGGAGCCTCCAAATGGCTGGAGCTCCTCCGGGCCTGGGCCTGTTTATCTGCATGCTCAGAAGCTCTCCCAGGATTGAACAGCTGACCCTCTTGTACATCTTATAGTCTCTCTCTTTTTCCCAGGAGAAAAGGAATCACTTCTGTTTTATTTTCCCCTAAATGAATCTGGAAGCAGAGATGATTGTTTCCATGTGATAAAGACTATCAACTGGTCAGATATGGTAGCTTCTATTTACTGTGGATAGCGTACAGGCTAGTACTTTACATATGTTTCCTATCACATTATGCTTACAAATAAGCTACATTTGACAGATGAGCAGGGTCTGTCTTCTACTGCATGAGCATCTCCAGACATGAGTGTCCATGAGGGATTTGTTCTGCAGCTGTAGGAGAATGCACAATAATGAAAACTGCCATGCTTCTCTTAAAAACCCTGAGTTGAATTACTGAGGAAAGTTACAGGATCCTTGGCATAGAGACAGAGGAGATTATTAAAAACAAGTCAGATGCTGGGTTGTCCGAGAGCACTAAAAACATACGGAAGGAGGGATTAGAGAACCCGTTCCTAACGTGGGTGAATATACCACAAAGGCCACAGCACTGCAGTGGGCAAGAAAATATCAGTACTATTTTTCTTTACTTCATCTTTACATTTTCAATGTGGGAGTGTATGTTTTCTGAACTATACAATATATTTGAGAAGTAATATCTTAATGCAGTAGGTTGATTATATTACAAGACTCTCTGTCTTCCTGTATCCAGGCTCTTTGCCACACGACTTTGTGGTGCTTTCCTACAGTGAGTGGGCTAATTTGCTCTGCCCTTCGACTTGGAGTTTGGCTTTGTGTCTTACTTTGGCCAATGTGTTGAGCATGTGACAAGAACAAAAGCTTATCAGGGTTTGCATGATTGGGCTTGCACACTCTCTCTCTTGCCCTTTGCCACAGCCATGGATACATGCTGCCTGGATGAGGAAAGACCTAGTCACCCTCTTCATCCCAGATGTCAGCCAGCTGGCCATCAGACTGGGACATGGGTGGCTGACACCAGTCCAAATGACAAGAATCCTGTGGTTGAAACCAGCCCGTGTTGCTGACTTGCAAACTTGTGAGCCAAGAAGATGCTTGACATTTTAAGCCATAGAATTTTGGGGTGGTTTGTAATGCATCATTATTACAGCAACAAATAGCATATAACTTACAAATAACTACACATTTATCATGGGTGAGCGCTCAAAATTCTTTAAGTTATGAGATGTCTGATATCATAATCATACATTGGGATTCTGCTCCTCGGATTCTCCTATCTGCTTGGCCATGCCTGTTTAGATGAGCTGCTTCTGTACACACTGTTATATTTATGCACTTATTTATTTTTGGCTGTGCTGGGCCTCTTGCTGCGTGAGGGCTTCCTCTAGGTGCAGAGAGCGGGGGCTTTCTAGCTGCAGGGCACGGCCTTCTCACTGCGCTGACTTCTCCTGTGGGAGAGCAGAGGCTCTAGGCTCCTGGGCTTCAGTAGCTGTGGCACCTTGCTGATTCTAGGGCCTGGGGCTCAGTAGTCACAGCTTGCTCACCACTCATTTTAATAAATGTCCTCTTTTCCAGGAAGGTTGCTCTGACTATTCCACTACTATATCAAAAGTAGATTCTACCACCCAGATCACTCTCTATCTTATAAAAACACACTAACATCTGAAATGATTTATTATCTCTCTCCATTAGGATGCAAACCCCATGAGGGGAAAAAAAAAATCGTGCTCAGTGAATGAAAATGGATTTTTGAGGGTTACATGAAGATTTGATCCTAATCTTATATATCTTTTTACTTTGCATCTTTTCTCTTTGCTTTATTGCAAATAAGGGCCCTTACTAAACAATATGCAATGTCATCAGAAATATATAGATGAATTGGGTTAATAATATACTGGTCCTGAGGAATCTTCAAGGGGAGCTGTTCCCATTGTTTTCATAGATTAGTTCAGAAACAAATACAGGCAATCAGTCTTTTGGCTAATTCATAATGATTTTTATTAGTATAACTAATTCTTAGAGAATAAAATGGATGAATGCCATTGGTAAAGGTTAAGGTTGGTTAATGGTAAGTTGACATGTGCAAATTCTGGCCTATGAAAACCATGCCTTATAGAGATAACAAAAGAAAAATCACACTGGTAAAAGTAATAATTGGTAAACTTTGTTACAGATAGAAACTGAATGATAATTCAATTTTTATTGTCAAATCTATAGAAAATACCAACTTTGAAATGATTTTAGTTAATATAAAAAGAGGGATAAGTTGAAAAAATTTTAAGTATTGTACATCAAACAGATTAAGACATTAAAGGAGATTATGAGGCATTCACGTCAGGAAATTTTTTAAAGAGAAAACTCATTATTAGCAACAGACTTCTTATCACAAATTTTATATTAATATACAAAAGGTAAAAAAAAAAAACTTTTGTGCATTAAAAATACAATAACAAAGAGTCCACAAAGTCCAGCTTACATACACTAGCCTTCTAAGATATTTGGCTGAATGAAAACTTGACTTTCTACAACTTGGTTTTATGCCATCAGCCTGTGGATTTTTTCTTTTCCCTCCTTGCTTTACTCATCTCTAACATCAATGTTGTTTGCCAATGCATGTTTTTGGCCAAGGCATTGGTCAAAATTTATAAACAATTTTTTTATACATAAAAAATGTATTTATCCAATAAATTGGATGAATCCATTATTTATCTGATAATGGATAAATCATACTCCATTAGTTCCACCTGTACACATGCCTATCTACTATGGGGATGACCTTTCATCATTTGGAATATGATCAGAGGAGCAGCATTTGGCTCAAATGCTTATTTGGAAGAGCCGAACATCATCCTGTCACCAAGAAAAGCTCACAAACCCTGTTGTACACGTGAGTGCTCTGCTTTCCAGGGAAGTGAGACTCATTGAACTGTAGCGCTCTACACCCTTTCCTCTCGGAGATGAGAAGACTGAGGCTAGGAAGAAAGGGGGCGAGGTTTCACAGTTAAAGAAAGGGCCACACATTATGCAGGGTCACAGTTAATTATTAGCAGATCTGTGACTGGAACCTAAACCTCAATTTTCCATCCTACTATGCTACACTATTAGTAGGATCCCTGAGTAGGTTCACATCAGAACTTTACACCAGATTGTGGGTTATAACATATCCAATAGTAATGTCAAAAGTATCTATTTTCTAACACAGCAAAAACTGTTGCTTAATGTCTTTAAAGGCATTACAAGCTAATTAAAAAATAAGGAAAGCATACACCTAGCTCTTTCCTATGTGTGCATGTGGCCTCTGTGTGCTAAATCTGTTTAGTCATGCCCCACTCTTTGCAACCCTATGGACTATAGCCCACCAGGCTCCTCTGTCCATTGAATTCTCCAGCAAGATTGCCGGAGTGTGTTGCCATCTCTAGGAGATCTTCCTAACCCGGGGATGGAACCTGCATCTCCTATGGCTCCTACATTATAGGTGGATTATTTACCACCGAGCCACCAAGAAAGCCCCTTCCTATGCACATAAGTCAGTTCATTCATTGACTTAAGACCCAATCAACATTTCCAGGAATTCAGGGATTTTTCCAAGGATTTAGTCTAGCACATGAGAAACAGATATCTGAGTAAATGGCATAACTTATTATAAAAGGCAAACACCAAAGAAAATAATGACAGAAATAACTCGTGCACTAACTTCAAATTAAGCAAGGAATGCAGAAAAACTCAAGCTTGAGAAGGGCAGTCCTGGGGTGTGGAAAGTGTGTTGGTTTTGGTAAGGAAAGGGCATGGGTTTTGCAGTTGGGCAGGCTTGCATTTCAATCCTCACTTTGCTATTATCTGTGTGTCTACATTCAATTTCTCTGTACCTCAATTCCTCTAGCTGTAAAATGAGGCAATAATGCCAAGTCCAGAAGTAATTTTTGTGATACCAGAGCAAGTTTCAGTGTGAGATGCTCAGATTTAGCTAGAGCTGGTGACATTTCAGTGAGGGCTGACACTCTTCAGCCAAGTCTTGTTTCCTCCCCTGCAGACATCAACAGTTTCCTTCAACACTTGGAGGAAATTTTTCCTTTTAAAAAATAGTGATCCTAGCCACTTCACATGGTTGTGATGCTGAAATAAGTTAAGCATTATAAACCACTCAGGACAACAGGTGTTCGGTAAGTGACAGATAACACAAGTGATGATGATGAAGTTTCTCAGGCTTCATCCGTGAACAATCACTGTTCCTTAAAATCAGCCTCTCACGGGTATTAAAACTAAATCTAGCTTTGGAGATTCCTAGAAGCACGTCAGGACCACGTCAAGCTTCTTGGACTTCGTCTTTCTTCTTGGACTTTGTCTTTCGAGCCTTTTAACACCCAACCTATTTTGCTGCTACTGCTTTATATTTTCTGGTTGGGGACAGTGAGAAGGAGAAAGCAATGACCATTAAGCAAGGCAGGGGAAATACGATGGAACAAACAAGGAGGGCGGCAGCTTCTGCCAAGTTGGGGAAGCGAGAGGGAAGGCTCACGGGCCGTGGTACTCACCGCGGCCCACCACCAGGCGTGCGGGATGCTGGTGAAGTTAGTCCCCTGCACGTCGTGCTCCACGGAGTAGACGGCGGCGGCGAAGGTGAGGATGCCCATGGTGATGAAGAGCATGAGGCAGCCCACTTGCTGGTAGCACTGGCGCAGCGTGAAGCCAAAGGCGCGCAGACCTGTGGAGTGGCGCGCCAGCTTGAGGATGCGGAAGATGCGAAGGAGGCGCATGACGCGCAGTACCTGGCCCACCTTGCCCACGCGGCCCATGGTCTCAAGATCGTGCTCCCGCGGCGAGCCCTTGATGTGCAGCTGGTCCTCGCTGGTGAAGCACTCGAGCAGCAGCTGCAGGTAGAGCGGCAGGATGGCCACCAGGTCCACCAGGTTGAGGGCGCTGCGCGCAAAGCGCCGCAGGTCGGGCGTGGAGGCCAGGCGCAGCAGGAACTCGAGCGTGAAGAAGGCCATGCACAGTGTCTCCACGTGCTCCAGAAAGGGCCGCGGGTTGCCGCCGCCCTCGCCGCGCTCCGGCTGCTGCTGCATCTCTTCCACCGTGTTGAGTGCCAGCGCCACGACGGAGATGAGCACGAAGAGGCTGGAGGCCACCCCAATGGCCTTGGCTGCCACCGATGAGAAGGGCTTCTCCATGAGGTTCCAGAGGCGGCGCCGCTGCACCCCATAGAAGCGCATGTCCTGGAAGAGCTCCTCTGCCTCCTCTGCCTGCGCCTGGGCGCGCAGCTCGCGCTGGATCTTGAGTTGCTCGCTCAGGTCGTCGCGCCGCTCCTCGAAGCAGATGCGGCAGCAGCGCGGCGTGTACTTGAGACGCACGCCCCAGTAGCCCAGCTCCTCCAGGAAGCTGCGCGGGCACAGCTCGTCGCGCACCAGCAGCACCCCGGACGAGTAGAAGTTGTAGATGAGCTGGAATACTTCTGGGTCGCGGTCGAAGAAGTATTCGTCCGTTTGGACCTCGTAATCGTCGCACAAGCCCAGCTGGCGGCTGCGGCTGGTGGACGTGGCAAGGCGGCCCAGGCGCGTCTTGGGGTAGCAGGCCAGCTCTGTGTAGTCCAGGTGGTAGCTGTGGCCGCCCACGTTCACGTTCAGCGTGGTGGACACGAGTGGCGCGTCGGCAGCGCGGCCTTCCGCTCGCTCAGTGGTGGTGGCCTCCCCTGGCTGTTGGTCCTCCTCCCCGGCCGGCTCGTCCTTCCACAGCTCCTCCTCCTCTTCCCCATCCTCGTCCTCCTCGATGTAGTAGTTATAGTTGCCCTCGGTCCACGGTGGGATGCTGGCCTGGGAACCCGAGCGGCCGCCCACAGAGCAGATGCTCCTGCGGTGGGATTGACTCCCTGCCTCCTGGGTCGCGTCCTCACCCTCTGTAGTATTCCAGGACCTGTAGCCCCAGGACCGCCTCCTCTCAGTCTGTTTCAGCATAGCTGGAGGAATGGGGGCCCTGGCTTTGCCCTCCTGGCCGTGGTCGGGTCCCTAGCCTGCTCACTGCCCCTAGGAGTTGGTCACGTGCCCTCTACTGTCTCGGAGAGACACGCCTGGACCAACAGACCTGGGGTCCCCAGCATTGCCCTGAGAACTGGCCTTCCTCAGGCTCTGGACAGCCCAGTCCAGCCTGTCTGTTCTGGGCACATATGCCCACAGCTGTTCAATGCTCTAATCTTGCTGGTAGGGAAGAAGCAAGTGTTAGGAGGGATTTAGAGACTCTTAGTTTCCACCCACCCCCCTCCTCTCTGTGACGCAAGGGATGATTATGTGGCCTTAAATCTGCAGATAATCAGAAGGTGGCAGAGATGATTGCTAATAAAAGTGTCTGCCAACCCTGCCCTTAGGAAATGAGCAGTGTTGGTGTGCTGAGATGGCATCAACAGAATTTGCTATAGAATGTAGACACCTGTGTCTTGACACTTAACTGTTGAGGTTGCAGCCTCTGTCCTAGGTAAACCCACCATGAACAGGGACAGAAATGACAACAGAATGCTTAAAAAGTGGACTTCCTGACAAGTTACTTTTCATCTCAGCGTTTACCTTTTGTTCAGATTATCAGTTTAGTTCAGTCACTCAGTCGTGTCTGACTCTTTGCGACCCCATGAACCAGAGCATGCCAGACCTCCCTGTCCATCACCAAATCCCAGAGTCCACCCAAACCCATGTCCATTGAGTCGGTGATGCCATCCAACCATATCATCCTCTGTTGTCCCCTTCTCCTCCTGCCCTCAATCTTTCCCAGCATCAGGGTCTTTTCCAATGAGTCCGCTCTTCACATCAGGTGGCCAAAATATTGGAGTTTCAGCTTCAGCATCAGTCCTTCAAATGAACACCCAGGACTGATCTCCTTTAGAATGGACTGGTTGGATCTCCTTGCAGTCCAAGGGACTCTCAAGAGTCTTATCCAACACCACAGTTCAAAAGCAACAATTCTTCGGTGCTCAGCTTTCCTTATAGTCCAAATCTCACATCCACATATGACTACTGGAAAAACCATAGCCTTGACTAGATGGACCTTTGTTGACAAAGCAATGTCTCTGCTTTTGAATATGTTATCTAGGTTGATCATAACTTTCCTTCCAAGGAGCAAGCATCTTTTAATTTCATGGCTGCAGTCACCATCTGCAGTGATTTTGGAGCCCAGAAAAATAAAGTCAGCCACTGTTTCCACTGTTTCTCATCTATTTGCCATGAAGTGATGGGACCAGATGCCATGATCTTCATTTTCTGAATGTTGAGCTTTAAGCCAACTTTTTCAGTCTCCTCTTTCACTTTCATCAAGAGGCTTTTTAGNTTTTTCAGTCTCCTCTTTCACTTTCATCAAGAGGCTCTTTATGGAAGATCTCAAATGATCTCCTTCCCATTGAGTCACATGAGCATACTTTCCTCCCCCCCCCCACCCCCGCAGATGTATTCCTCCTAGCAGCACTGCTCTAAAGTCTAGTCTGATCTTTGAGTCTGTCTCAGTTTTTCTCTCTCTTTTTGTGTCTCTCTGCTTTTCTTTTTTTCTGTCTTTCCCTCCCTTCTTTTAAAGAATAAAGACATGTTGCAAGGTAGAATGTTCTTAAGGTCTTGCAGCCCTGCTCAGCTGCTGTATCAAGGAACCAGACTTCCTTCCATGAAAAAGTCTTCATCAGTCTTCAAGACATCACTTTAAAAAATTCCCCTGCTGTGTGTAAGACACTGTGCTAGATGCTGGAGATAGAAACCTGATAGAGACAGAGTTGCAGCCCTCAAGATGTTCTTGGTTTTGTAGGTGATTTGTAGAATAGCATTGAAATTTGTATACTATCATGTAAGAAATGAATTGCTAGTCTATGTTCAATGCACGATGCAGGACGCTTGGGGCTGGTGTATGGGGATGACCTGGAGGGATGATGTGGGGTGGGAGGTGGGAGGGGAGTTCACGTTTGAGAGTTCGTGTAAAAAAATAAATACAAAAAAAAAAAAAAAGGAAAAAAAAAAGGGAGGGGATATATGTATACTTATGGCTGATTCATGTTGAGGTTTAATAGAAAACTGCAAAATTCTGTAAAGCAATTATCCTTAAAAATAAAATAAAATAGCTATAAAAAAAAAAATTCCCCTGCTGTGTGTAAGACACTGTGCTAGATGCTGGAGATAGAAACCTGATAGAGACAGAGTTGCAGCCCTTAAGATGTTCTTGGTTTTGTAGGTGATACTAATACATATACCAGCACAACAAATAAGTGAGTGAAAAATACAGGGGTAGCAGAGAAGAGGAAGGCATTAGTTTCAAGCAGGAATTTGTTGCTGAATCAATTTATTAATATTTTGAATAGCTAATATATGTTCATGACAAAATATTTGAAAAGTACAAAGATGCGTTTTGGCAGAAAATTTCTTTCTCCCCCAACTCAAACTTCTAGCTTGAGTGTACCTCTGAGGTTTTGATTACCCTTCCAGAAATATTCTAAACATATACAAGCAAAAACCTAGCTCCATCTACATCATCTGAATAGCTCTTTATTATTAACACAAATTATAGTAGGCGATTCACTTTGCTTCCCTTGTGGCTCAGCTGGTAAAGAATCTGCCTGCAATGCAGGAGACCTGGGTTGGGAAATCCCCTGGAGAAGGGACCATCTACCCACTCCAGTATTCTGGCCTGGAGAATTCCATGAACCGTATAGTGCATGGGGTCGCAAAGAGTCGGACAAGACTGAGCGGCTCCACGTTCACTCTGCTATTTTCCATTTAACCATATATCTTAGAGGTGTTTTCATATCTGAACATAAATATCTGCCTCATCTTGAAGGTAGCCCCTTAGTAGTTTGATAGTAACAGATTTCAGGTTGCTTTCTATCCTGGTTCTTATAAACAATGATGCCACTAATAACCTGGTACCCACACTATTTTACATGTGTTAGGATGTATGAAAGATAAATTGTTAGAGGTGGAGCTATTATCTCAAAGACCATGTATTTGTAATTTTGATTGATGGTGTCAGATTTCCTTCATGAAAGCTTTCCTAATTGACAGCTCATCAATGTATGAAAGAGTATTATCACACTCCTGTACTCTGCCATTTTATAGATGAAAGATGATGCATGAGTTAATTTTACTTTATATTTCTCTTATTATGAATGCAACTGAGCATCTTTTCATGTGATTAAGAGCTGCTGTATTTATTTCTCTATTTTTCACTGAGTTGTTGGTATTTTCTTACTGATTCATTGGTGAGCTTTCTATATTATGAAAATAGACCCATTGCCTGAGATGTGAATTACAAATACTTTTCCTGTTATCCTTTGGTGAAATTCTTTTCCATGTAAGATATTTATTTTATGACTTCTGGGTGTTATGTCATATTAAAATGTCTTTGCCTCTCTGCCATTCTTAAAAAATTTACTTGTTATAGTTTCATTTTTCATGTAAGAATTCGATCCATCAGGAATTAATTTTGATGTTGACAGTGAAGTAGAGACCCAACTTTATTTTCCGGGATTTTATCTGGATGTTCAAATGCATTAATTGAATAATCTTATCTTCTCCTCATGGATTTGTTGTGTTATCTTTATCATGTAGTTCAGTTCTAACTGTGTTTCAGAGGTGTTGGGACAGGTAACAGTTGCTACAAGGTTTGCACTCAATAGATTAACATCGGCAGATGGTGTTTAGCTTCCAACAGGGCTTAGACTTACAAGCTTCCAATAAAGCCTCAGAGGTCAGGCCTGGCCTCTTGAGTTGCTCAGTGAATTTCCAGGGTTCTCCAGCATACAATATTGATGCCTTTTCTCCAGACATACACTTGTCCAGTTTCCAGCACCATCTCTTCTCTAGGCTGTACCATTAAAAGAATTTCCATGTGGTGCTAAAAGTCATTTTTTTCCTTCAGAATGAATTATGCTATTATGAAAGTGACAGCATCACTGTTTTTATATTTTGTTTCCTCTATTGCAATCATGTGCTACTTTTTACCTAAAACTTGAACATTCTCATGACTTTTTGCATTTAAAAGTTATAGAATTAGTAATGTTTGTAAGGGGTCTCAGAGTCAAGCCACAAACACCACAACCATGCAGTAGATTGAGGAGTGTTGCCTTAATGGACCACACTTGGGTGACTAACACTCTCACGTGTGTGTATTGGTGTGAACGTGTGACTTGGATTTTCTCTGATGTGTATGTATGCAAGTGCAGTGGTAGATGAGTGTTTAAATATGGCGGTGCTTCCTAACAAAGAGAACTATCCAGCCAGAGGATGGATTTGTTCTGGAAGCAGTGAGCTTCTCCCCTGAATGCATGTCAGCGTCTGTAGGGTATGCAGCAGAGGGAGACCCAAGCGGGTAGAAAGGAGGGCTGGCTAATCTTCCAGCCCCCTTCTGCCTTGAGATTCCTAAGATTCTAAGTCTTTGCTTGATGTTCCGTTTGTCTAGAATTTTCCACTGCCCTTTTCCTCTCTACGTCCTTGGTCTTCAAAAATCAACTCAGATTTCACCTTCTCAGAGACCATTCTCTCACATCCCTTTGTTTTCTCAGAATGGGTGAGCTGCCTCTTCTTAGGGTCTCATTTAAGATAACACATACCACTAGCTTACAATATGAAGCACTTCTTTTCATGAAAAGTGATTTTCCCATTATAAAAGTCATGTAAGTGCATTAAAGAAAAATTTAAAAATAGAAAATAGAATGCTAATATATTTAACAGAATACTAATGTACATTACTAACCAGCATGCTGAGACACTTTACTATGATAATGTTTACAACAATCTGTCACATAGGTTCTATAATTATTCCTATTTTGCAGATGAGTAAACTGAGGCACAGAGAAGTTATGTGACTTACCAAGGCTACACAGATAGGAAATGGTGGGGCCGGACTCTGCCCCAGACTAAGTAAACATCATGCTATAAAATAACATGTACATGAAAATCATCTGTAATCTCACTATCAAAAGACTACCACACTTACTTGGACAGCATACATACTAAAAAAAAAAAAAAAAAGACTATCACTATCAGTCTTTCAACTTTTCTCCTTCATTTGATCATGCTGCTGTGCTGTGCTTAGTTTTTCAGTTATGTGTGACTCTTTGAGACCCCGTGGACTGTAGCCCACCAGGCTGTTCTGTCCATGGGATTCTCCAGGCAAGAGTACTGGAGTGGGTTGCCATGCCCTCCTCCAGGGGATCTTCCCAACCCAAAGATTGAACCTATGTCTCCCACATTGCAGGCAGATTCTTTCACTGAACCACCAGGGAAGCCCAAGAATACTGGAGTGGGTAGCTATTCCTTCTCCAGGGAACTTCCTGACTCAGGAATCAAACTGGGGTCTCTTGCATCGCAGGATTCTTTACCAGCTGAGCTACAAGGGAAGCCCTCATTTGATATATATATATAGCACAATTGTGGTCATATTAAATATAAAATTATGTTTCCTGCCTTTTTCATTCAGCATTTTAACATAAGTATTTTCAGTATTTAAAAAAAAAGCACTGTAAGCATTATTTTAAATGGCTACAAAATATTCTGTATTGTGGGTGTGCCCTCCATAACATAGGCAAGTATATTTTACTGAAATAGATATTTTTTACTATTCTACTATTTTAACTAATGATGTGGTAAAAAAGTCTGTCTGTTTCAAAGGTTATTGTTTTGTTTGTTTTGGTATTCTAGGTTATTCCTTAGAGTAGTTTTGCCAGATGTTTTAGGCCATTCTTTCTTCATTTTGAGCCTTCTTGTGGGCCATTCCTGCTGTTTCTTCCATTTAGGACACTCTTTATCCACGTGACGCTGACTCCTTCCTCTGGCCAGCTCCTGTTTATCACTCAGTGGATGGAAGGCTATCTTCCCTTGTCCTCTGCTTGAGGAATGCCTCCCCTAGTTGCCTAAGGCTGAATTCAGCTTTCCTCATACGCACTTCTATAACATCCATACTTTGCCTATCACAACACTTCTCACCAAAGCGTATCTGCCTATAAAGAGGACAGGACAGTAAGTTCCAGAAGGGCTGGACAGTGTCTGCTCTGTTTTCCGTTTTCCCCCAGGGTCTAGCCCAGGGCCTGGCACATATATGCTGCTGCTGCTGCTAAGTCACTTCATTCATGTCCAACTCTGTGCGGGGCTCAAAAGATACTGGCTGAAAGATGGAAATGTTTCACGCGTATTGCCAAGCTTTCCAGTTTGCCTCACTTTACACTCTAACCAGTAAAATATGGGAATGTGTCTGTCAGCGTGCTTTTGCTACTGTGTTACTGCTATTATCCTTATTTGGTAATCGAGAGATGAATATGCATTGCATTTTTGTTTTAACAGGCTCTATATTAATTATTTATTTATGTGTTCCCTGATAGCTTCTAAATTCTTCTAGGATAAAGATAGTCTTATAGCAGATCCAGTCTGTAGAAGATTAAAAATATAAACTGAAGACTTCCCTGGTGGTCTAGTGGTTAAGACTCCACTCTCCCAATTCAGGGGGCATGGGTTTGATCCCTGGTCAGGAAATTAAGATCTCACATGCCCTGAAGTGTGGCCAAAAAATAAAATTAAAAATAAATAAAATCTTAATAAAAAACCAAAGTTTCCACTTGCTACAATTAAAACCCTGTGCAGCCAAATAAATAAATACTAAAAAACAAAACAAAAACATATTAGATATATGTGTGTATATATATATATATACATAGAATATATATACATATATACATATATATATATGGAGAGGGCAATGGCATGGCCCCCCACTCCAGTACTCTTGCCTGGAGAATCCCATGGATGGAGGAGCCTGATAGGCTGCAGTCCATGGGGTTGCTAGGAGTTGGATACGACTGAGTGACTTCACTTTCACTTTTCACTTTCATGCATTGGAGAAGGAAATGGCAACCCACTCCAGTGTTCTTGCCTGGAGAATCCCAGGGACGGTGGAGCCTGGTGGGCTGCTGTCTATGGGGTCGCACAGAGTCAGACACAACTGAAGCGACTTAGCAGCAGCAGCATATATATATATATATACATACACACATATTGAAAAGATATTCATGATCTCTGTCTTAGTACTCACAAATGCACACGAATCTAGGATTATCTCAAAAGGAAGTGTTAAAAAATATCTATTACTCTATATTACATGGCCCCAAGCCCTACTGTGAAGGGAAAGAAAACCAGTAAGCTCTGAGACCCAGTGGCTGGGAGCCTTTACTGGGAGTCCCGTTTCCCTGGTGACAGAGGTTGACAGGGAGCGTGGCACGATTGGAAGAATGCTGGGACTCAAGCAGATTTGAGTTTACACTCTGGTTTCTAAGTTTGGGGCAAACTTCTTAACACCTTTTTGTCTCAATTTTCTCACCTGTAAAATAGGTTACTGGAGGATTTCCCGTGCATATAAAAAGAGAAAGTTGTTAGTTCCTCAGTCATGTCCGGCTCTTTGTGACCCCATGGACTGTAGCCCGCCAGACTCCTCTGTTCATGTGATTCTCTAGGCAAGACTACTGGAGTGAGATGCCGCTCCCTTCTCCAGGGGATCTTTCCAACCCAGGCATCCAACCTGGGTCTCCTGCATTGAAGGCAGGTTCTTTACCATTTGAGCCAAAAAAGAGAATGCCCCTTTATTTTCAATTGGCCTGCCTCTGCCCAAATCAAGGCCTAATATACTTGTCAAAAGAGAGTTGTCTAGACTACTGGAGTGAGATGCCGCTCCCTTCTCCAGGGGATCTTTCCAACCCAGGCATCCAACCTGGGTCTCCTGCATTGAAGGCAGGTTCTTTACCATTTGAGCCAAAAAAGAGAATGCCCCTTTATTTTCAATTGGCCTGCCTCTGCCCAAATCAAGGCCTAATATACTTGTCAAAAGAGAGTTGTCTCTCCCTCATCCAGCCACCTCCTACCCCAACTCTTGATTATATACTTATAACACACAAATATATTCATTTTTAGCACCTGTAGAGTCTCTCAGCCCAGAAATAATGGTCATGTTCGCAACTCACCATTACAATGAATTACTTTATGTGAAGGCAGTGCTGACTAATAGAACTTTCTATGTTGTTAGAAATAATCTTATGACTTAAAACATGACTATAGACAGGAACAGAATTTTAAATTTTATTTAATTTAAATGATCACAAGTGACTAGTGGCTACCTTGTTGGGCAAGGCAGTGTTAAGATACTATCTGTGTCTGAATCAACCTCTTAAATTCATAGAGCCACAAAGAACAGTGAAGAGACTAACCTCATGGTTGCAGGAATTTGACCTCATAAACTGGCCTACCACTTCCCAGACTGAAAGAGAATGAGACAGAGAAAGTAATTTTGAGAGGAATGAATGGAGCCAGGGGATGGGGTGGAGAAGTGTGAGTAGGTAGAGGGCAGGTTTGAGTGTGGGGGGCATGACAGAAGGGATTCAGATGGCTTGGGATGAGAGTAGTATTCAAAGGGAGAAACTGAGGCAAATGGAAAGAACAACAAGCTAGCCGAATACATTTTAGCAAATTCATGCAGACTTAGTCCTAAAAGGCAGGGAGAGAAAAGGCAAGAAGTTTAGGATTTAGTCGGAAAGCTGTTTTTCTTGAAGGTCTTTGAGGTCCCTGGCAGAATATGACTAAGACTGTAGTTGTTCAGTGGAAAGTTGAGGTGAAGCTATGGATGATTAGTACCTGAGCCCAAACTAAGAAATTAAAAAACAACAATCTCCCCAACTTATAAAAAAGAAAAAAAAAGTTTTTATTTTTTAAGGTCTCTGCTAAGCCTGACAAATTTCTTCCAATAGTTGAATAATTGAGATTTTGCTGAACTTTTTCCTCTTTAACTTTACCTGTCTTGTCATAGGTGAATAGTGGAATGAATGGGAACAGTTGTTGATTGCAAAGTGTCTCAGTCAGTTGACATTCTTCCTGCCCAAATGAAAGTTGTCTGTGAGTTTGGAGAAAGAAAGAATGAGTGATGGGGAGAAGAGAAGGCTGTAGCTAAACTTTCGTTTTGTCAATGTCTTGTAATCAGACCTAAATCTGGAGGGTACACCCCACTTTCCCAGAGCATATCTGTCCTCTTTAATTTTTCTTTTAAAGATGAGGAAGCAGCAGTTCAGAGATGTGGATTTTCTACCTGGTGTTACCCAGTGATTGGCCGGTAGACCTGGATCTGGGCTCTGGGACTCGTCTATCTGCCACTCTGGGCACCGTCCTCTCCTCTGTAATTCAGTGGCAGGTCATGCAGCCCCTAGCAATGTTTCTCACTCAGAAAAACCTTGCTTTGATATCTGAAGTCTGTTTATTGCTTCTGCTAAACATACTGGACTGGAAGAAATACAAGCTGGAATCAAGATTGCTGGGAGAAATCTCAATAACCTCAGATATGCAGATGGGACCACCCTTATGGCAGAAAGTGAAGAGGAACTAAAAAAGCCTCTTGATGAAAGTGAAAGTGGAGAGTGAAAAAGTTGGCTTAAAGCTCAACATTCAGAAAATGAAGATCATGGCATCTGGTCCCATCACTTCATGGGAAATAGAAGGGGAAACAGTGTCAGACTTTATTTTTTGGGCTCCAAAATCACTGCAGATGGTGATTGCAGCCATGAAATTAAAAGACGCTTACTTCTTGGACGAAAAGTTATGACCAACCTAGATAGCATATTCAAAAGCAGAGACATAACTTTGCTGACTAAGGTCCGTCTCGTCAAGGCTATGGTTTTTCCTGTGGTCATATATGGATGTGAGAGTTGGACTGTGAAGAAGTCTGAGCGCTGAAGAGTTGATGCTTTTGAACTGTGGTGTTGGAGAAGACTCTTGAGAGTCCCTTGGACTGCAAGGAGATCCAACCAATCCATTCTGAAGGAGATCAGCCCTGGTATTTCTTTGGAAGGAATGATGCTAAAGCTGAAACTCCAGTACTTTGGCCACCTCATGCGAAGAATTGACTCATTGGAAAAGACTTTGATGCTGGGAGGGATTTAGGGGCAGGAGGAGAAGGGGACGACAGAGGATGAGATGGTTGGATGGCATCACTGACTCGATGGATGTGAGTTTCAGTGAACATCGGGAGCTGGTGATGGACAGGAAGGCCTGGCGTGCTGTGATTCATGGGGTCGCAAAGAGTCGGACACAACTGAGCAACTGAACTGAACTGAATTGAGTCTGAAGATTGGGTGGTGGTGTGCTGTGATTCATGGAATCGCAAAGAGTCAGACATGACTGAGCAGCTGAACTGAACTGAAACATACATAGAGAGTCTTTCAATGTGGTTCTTTTTGTTCCTTTTGCTCCAGCTGATCCAGTAGATCTTGACATCTGTTATGCTATTTTGGAAGTGGATGCAACCAGTTTATCATAAAATGTGGGCATTCATACTGTGCACAAGGCATTGTGCTGCTTTCAGGCTGGGAGTGACCTAGTAGTCATCTAGTTCAACTGCTCACATTAGAGATTAGGAAGCTGAGGTGTCAGATAAAACAGGCCACTTATCCAGGCTTATAGATAGTGAGCAAGTTAGTACATGCCTAGAACCCTATTCTGGGGGGGCTTTGCATTATAGTGGTGCAGAGGTTAAAGTGTCTGCCTGCAATGTGGGAGACCTGGGTTCGATCCCTGGGTCGGGAAGATCCCCTGGAGAAGGAATGGCAACCCACTCCAGTATTCTTGCCTGGAGAATCCCATGGATGAAGGAGCTTGGTGGGCTACAGTCCACGGGTCATAAAGAGTCGGATATGACTGAGCGACTTCACTTTCACTTTCACTTTGCATTATAGTTTATTATAGGATATTGAGTATAGTTCCCTGTGCTGTACAGTAGGACTTTGTTGTTTATTCATTCTCTGTATAAACATCTGCTAATCCCACACTCCCATTCCTTCCCTCCCCCCACCCCCTTGGCAGCAACAAATCTCTTCTCTATGTCTGTGGGTCTGTTTTTCTGTTTTGTAGGCAGGTAATTTGTGTCATATTTTAGATCCACATTTAAATGATGTCAAGTGATATTTATCTTTCTCTGTCTGACTTCGCTTAGTATGATAATCTCAGGGTTCATCTATGTTGCTGCAGATGGCATAATTTCATTCTTTTTATGGCTGAGTAGTATTCCACTATATATATTACATGCGATATATATATCATATCTTCATTATCCATTCATCTGCTGATGGACATTTAGTTGTTGTAAATAGCGCTGCCATACATCTTTTCAAATTGTAAATTTGTCTGGATATATACCCAGGAGTGGAATTGCTGGATCATATGATAATTCTAGTTTTTGTTTTTTTAAGGAACCTCCATACTGTTTTCGGGGACGGTAATGGCACCCCACCCCAGTACTCTTGCCTGGAAAATCCAGTGGACGGAGTAGCCTGGTGGGCTGCAGTCCATGGGGTCGCTAACAGTCGGAAAGACTGAGCCACTTCACTTTCACTTTTCTCTTTCATGCATTGGAGAGGGAAATGGCAACCCACTCCAGTGTTCTTGCCTGGAGAATCCCAGGGATGGGGGAGCCTGGTGGGCTGCCGTCTATGGGGTCACACAGAGTCAGACTCGACTGAAGCGACTTAGCAGCAGTAGCAGTAGCATACTGTTTTCCACAGTGACTGTACCAGTTTACATTCCCACCAACAGTGTAGAAGGGCAGAACCCTGTTTCATACCAGGACCTTTCCAGCATCACTGCAGCATGTAGCTTCACTTTGAGATTGTGTTCACATGGAACAAGCAAGTTATAGATCTGGAAAGAGTGTTTTTGAATAATTTGTGTATCAGATCCTGGCAGTTAACAAATCAGTTATCCAAAGTAATTGCCTTCAGTGATCTAATTCCATGGAAAAATTCTCAGTCTTCCGTTTTGTTTTGAGTCACAGTTGTATTTCCACATATCTTCCAAAGACAACCTGTTCCCTTCTGCACAAATCAGAATGTTGCTTGATTTTCAAGGCAGAATAGACCCAGTTGACCTTTATAAAGCTGAGCCTTGTCTTCCCTGGTGATCCAGTGATTAAGACGCCATACTTCCACTGAATGGGGCCCTGGTCGGGGAACTAAGATCTCGCATGCTGTGCGGGGCAGCCCCAACCTGAACAACAACAAGAACTAAGCCTTGTATAATTCGACTTTGCATCTTGTTCCCTTTGGCTTTCCAGGATTCTCTCTGGTCTGTGTCTCTGTGTGTTCATTTCTGCTCCCTACACCCTGAGAAAAGAGATTCCCTCTGACCATGTCTTCTCCAGAAGAGCAGAAATGAGGGTTGCAGCCTTCATTTGACACAGAGGAAGCAACTGCAGAAAACTCTTGCACCCCAAAGATTATTTTTTCCCCATCTCAAAATTTGCATTCAGAAACTCTATGGAGGGAGGGAAATCTGCCTGAGAATATGGAACATCTGTTCTGATGCTGGTATTACTGTGATGACTAGGGGCTCCCTGAAGTAGGGGTGATGGGAGCCAGATGATGCTCCTGAGGAGATTTGCCGATTTAAAAAGTGGCATCTGTGAAAACCTAGTAAGAATATGAGGAATGTGCCTAAACAGATGGTATGTGAAGAATTTTGGAATAGAACGATTTTCTGAAAACCTTTAAGGATTAATAAATATGGCAAAGGAAAGGGATTACAAGTGATTAATAATGACTCAATTACATTATTCACATTGCCTGTGTAGTTTTACTCCAAACCGTTTCTTGCGGGGGGAAGACAGATCAATAGTTATCAGTCATGGCAGAATCGCATAGGCTAGGTAAGTACTTTCTGTGCAGCTTTCTAAAATATTGTATCTCTGATTGTAAAGGTTATTCATATAATTGGAACAGAAGAGTTAGACCTTAAGTGATGTACGTGTTTGTGTGAGTTGCACTCACTGAAAAGCATAGATATTAGGTGTAAACTGCTATGTTTGTGGTCGTATTCTTAAGTTGTTGTAGATTAAACGTTAAGGCTTTGCAGCTAATTTTTAAGAACTCCACGAGAAAAGTCAATATACTGGACTTCAGACAAGTTGGAACAGGATTAGGAAGATATTGCCAAAAGTGTTACAGAATAAATAATAATTATAGTGGACATAGGAACTATTTGTATGTAACTCTGTGCTTGGTGCTGCTAAAGGGCTTGTGATCAATAAGTAGCTTAGTCTTTCAGCAAAGATAATGATTTTCCTCGCCCTCATAATTTCACTCGTGATTTATTTTTAATTTGGCAAAAATCAATTTTAGCTCCTGCTATATGGGGACATCACAAACTATGACTAAGCAAAGTCAATTTGAGGCAGTTTATTGCATGCAGCTTTTACAAATTCATTCAGCTGCATTTAACTGAAAGCATGCTAAGTAGGAGGTTGTATATGCAGGCATTGTTTTTTCTCCTGTCAGAAGATGCCTGACGCCCTGGAAGTCCAAGGCTGGTAGAGACTAAGTGTGTCATCCAGGATGCAGGCTCCTTCAGATTATTTTAGGAAGTTGTATCGTTTTGTCCTATGTGCAGATTTCTTTTCCATCCCTTTTTCTAGATGAGCAGGTCTTGCTGTTCTCTCTATTTCCGTTGTCCATGTTCTATCATGAATATGTGTTCAACCCATTAGCATGCTCCTGACACTTGATGTTATTCAGAAAGAACTCTATCTTTTAAATTTCATTGCTTTAAAAAAGATACTACATCAATATTTTAAAAATCAACAATGGAGAAATGTACAAAGAAGAAAATAAAATCCGTCTCATATTCTAACAAATACTACTCAACAAACACTCATCCACAAACACTCAACAAACACAACAAACACTCATCCGGAAATCACTGTATCTCTGCATATTTATATATACCTATACAATGGCATCGAAAAAGCAAGAGAGTTCCAGAAAAACATCTATTTCTGCTTTATTGACTATATCAAAGCCTTTGACTGTGTGGATCACAATAAACTGTGGAAAATTCTGAGAGAGACGAGAATACCAGACCACCTGACCTGACTCTTGAGAAAGACCTCTTCCTACAGGTCAGGAAGCAACAGTTAGAACTGGACATGGAACAACAGACTGGTTCCAAATAGGAAAAGGAGTACGTCAAGGCTGTATATTGTCACCATGCTTATTTAACTTATATGCAGAGGACATCATGAGAAATGCTGGGCTGGAAGAAGCACAGCTGGAATTAAGATTGCCAGGAGAAATCTCAATAACCTCAGATATGCAGATGACACCACCCTTATGGCAGAAAGTGAAGAGGAACTAAAAAGCCTCTGGATGAAAGTGAAAGAGGAGAGTGAAAAAGTTGGCTTAAAGCTCAGCATTCAGAAAATGAAGATCATGGCATCTGGTTCCATCACTTCATGGGAAGTAGATGGGGAAACAGTGGAAACAGTGTCAGACTTTATTTTGGGGGGCTCCAAAATCACTGCAGATGGTGATTACAGCCATGAAATTAAAAGAGGCTTACTCCTTGGAGGGAAAATTATGACCAACCTAGATAGTATATTGAAAAGCAGAGATATTGCTTTGCCAACAAAGGTCCATCTAGTCAAGGCTATGGTTTTTCCAGTGGTAATGTATGGACATTAGAGTTGGACTGTGAAGAAAGCTGAGCACCGAAGAATTGATGCTTTTGAACTGTGGTGTTGGAGAAGACTCTTGAGAGTCCCTTGGACTGCAAGGAGATCCAACCAGTCCATCCTAAAGGAGATCAGTCCTTGGGTGTTCATTGGAAGGACTGATGCTGAGGCTGAAACTCCAGTACTTTGGCCACCTCATGCGAAGAGTTGACTCATTGGAAAAGACTGATGCTGGGAGGGATTGTTGGCAGGAGGAGAAGGGGATGACAGAGGTTGGGATGGCTGGATGGCATCACCGACTCAATGGATGTGCGTTTGAGTGAACTCTGGAGTTGGTGATGGCCTGGGAGACCTGGTGTGCTGTGACTTATGGGGTCACAGAGTCAGACACGACTGAGTGACTGAGCTGAACTGATATAGTGGCTCAGACGGAAAAAATCTGCTCATAATTCAGGAGATCCAGATTCTATCCCCAGTCAGGAAGATCTCTTGGAGGAGGGAATGGCAACCCACTCCAGTATTCTTGCCTGGAGAATTCCATGGACTGAGGAGCCTGGAGGGCTGCAGTGCATGAGGTCGCAAAGAGTCAGATACGAATGAGCAACTAACACAAGCATACCCATACTATATGTATATACATACATATAGATCCACACATATATAATTGTGTATATAATTTTACACGTTGTATAATTTCACATACCTGTATTTAGATATAGACATAATTTTACATATATGCTGCTGCTAAGTCACTTTAGTCATGTCCGAGTCTGTGTGACCCCATAGACGGCAGCCCACCAGGCTCCCCCATCCCTGGGATTCTCCAGGCAAGAATACTGCAGTGGGTTGCCATTTCCTTCTCCAATGCAAGAAAGAGAAAAGTGAAAGTGAAGTCACTCAGTCTGTCCGACTGTTAGCGACCCCATGGACTGCAGCCCATAGGATATGATAAATGTAACTTTCTATAATCTTTAATGTTATGTCATGTCATTCTTCCATATACAGATCTATTTCTAGATTTACATAATCTTTTTATTGACTGTCTGGTATTCCCTTGTTTGGATGTATTATGCTCATTGTCTAACAAAATGGTAATAGGGTTTGAGCATCATCACAATGCCTAGTTTCTTCTCAAGCTGTATGCCTCTAATCGTGTATATTAATTATATTATGAAATCTCCTGAACTGCTGCATTAGACTACACTAAGAAGTACAGTCTAAATTCCCTCATACTATAATCTGAGAGGCAGAAGAGTATGCTGAGGAAATAAAGAGAACTAGTCCCAACTTACATTTACTAGTTGTAAGAACTTCAACAAATCACATCTCCTATTTGGACTTCAGTTTCCATGTCTGTCAAGTAATGACACAAGTATAGGTGTCATTCAAGGTGACATTCATGATTTATTACTTTTATAAGCTGTCTTTTGTTACTATTAAATCATTTTCAGTTCCATGGAGTATAACTCCTATGTAGCTGAGCATGCTGCCGCTGCTGCTACTAAGTGGCTTCAGTCGTGTTGACTCTGTGCAACCCCATCGACGGCAGCCCACCAGGCTCCCTCATCCCTGGGATTCTCCAGGCAAGAACACTGGAGTGGGTTGCCATTTCCTTCTCCAATGCATGAAAGTGAAAGGTGAAAGTGAAGTCGCTCAGTCGTGTCTGACTCTTCACAACCCCATGGACTGCAACGTACCAGTCTCCTCCACCCATGGGACTCTCTTATTAATAGAAAGAACCCAATAAGAATTGGCAGAATGATTGAAAGTGCCAGATTACCAGCATTCTGAACTATCCTCCAAATACACCAAGTTCATTCCCACCTCCTTGCTTTTAGCCAGATATAAATATACAAGAATTGTCTAGAATAGTTTCTCTTCCCTTCTGTTACATGGAAACACATTTTGTGAATCTTGGTAAAAGTATTTTTGCCATGCGTGGCCGGTCTCTTTCACTTTCTTTATACTTTTTAAAGTTTTTTGGTTGTTCAGTGTTTTTCACTTTCATGTAGTTAAATTTATCAATTATTTTCATGGCTATCATCTTTATGTCTGCTTCAGAAGCCCTTCCATATCATAAGGCTACCAACTCATATTTGTATATTTTCTTTTGTGACTTTTGGAGTTTTGGCTTTTAGATTCAAGTTTTAAATTTACTTGAGATTCATTTATTTAAAGATTTGGTCTGAGGTAAAGATGCAGTTTTATCTTCTCTCTCTGTGAATAAGCAGTTATGGCAGCATTATTTATTAAAATCTATACAATTCCCCAAGTCATTTTCTGTGTTCCTTCTGGCATGCATCAAGTTTCTATAGCTGTATAGATCTGTGTCTGGGATTGCTATTCTGTCCACTGCAGAGTTCGTCTATTTCTGAGACAATCCCACACTATTTTCACTGCTATTGCTATCAAACTTCATGAGACATTTTGATGTATGTGGAGCGTGTTCTTCAGCCTTGTACTTTTTCTTCTTCAGGACTGTATTTTCTATTCTTGGGCCTTTGAATTTCCATATGAATTTCAGAATACGCTTTTCAAGTTCAAAAAAAAAAAATTCTGCTAGAGGCTTAGATTAGAAACAAGTTGACTTAATATATCAGTTTGAGAGAATTGCTTTTGAGGCTACCTAACATATATCTCTACATTAAGTTAGGTCTTCTTTAATGCCTTTCACTAAAGTTTAAAATTTTTCTCCTTAAAGATTTAAGCATCTTTCATTAGATTTATTCCTATGTAGATTAGATTTTTCTGCTCAAAATGATATCTCTGGTAGTTTTAAAAGTCTGTCAAGACGTTCTGTGAAGTACTTGCCTTTAAAAAATGGAGTTTAATTTTCCTATTAGGTGTGAAATGGACTTAGAGACTTTCTGCTAATGAAACAATAAAGCAGAACTGATTTAGAGACTAATTCATAAGAGGTACTGCAGCTTCCTCCTTGTCTTTTCTCAGATCACCTTCTGTGCAGGAGGGCAGCTGCCATGTCCTGAGGATGTCTCATAGAGAGGTCCATCTGGAAAGAATTGAGGCGTGCTAATACCCAGCCTCCATCCATGTGAGTGGGCCATCTTGGAAATGGATCCTTTAGCCCTGGTCAAGGATCAGATGGCTAAAGCCCTACCAGCATGTGACTGTTGCTTGAGAGACAGACCCTTTGCCAGAATCATCCAGATGAGCAACTTCCGGATTCCTAACCCTCAGATATAGTTGTTTTTCAGTTGCTAAGTTGTGTCTGTCTCTTTGTGACCCCACGGACTGTAGCATGCCAGGCTCCCTTGACCTCCATTATCTCCTGGACTTCGCTCAAATTCATGCCCATTGACTTGGCGATGCTATCTCACCATCTCATCCTCTATTGCTCTTTTCTCCTTTGCCTTCAATCTTTCACAGTTTCAGAGTCTTTTTCAATGAGTTGACTCTTCACATCAGGTGGCTAAAATATTGGAGCTTCAGTTTCAGCCTCAGTCTTTCCAATGAATATTCAAGGTTCATTTCCTTTAGGATTGACTGGTTTGATTGCCTTGCAATCTGAGAGACTCTCAAGAGTCTTCTCCAGCACCACAACTCGAAAGCATCAATTCTTCAGCACGCAGCCTTCTTTATGGTCCAACCCTCACATTTGCACTTGACTACTGGAAAAACCATAGCTTTGACTATATGGGCCTCTAATAAAGTGATGTTTCTGCTTTTTAATATGCTGTCATAGCTTTTCTTCCAAGGAGCAAGTGTCTTTTAATTTCATGGCTGCAGTCATTGTCCACAGTGATTTTGGAGCCCAAGAAAAGAAAATCTGTCTCTGTTTCCACTTTTCCCCCATGTATTTGCCATGAAGTAATGTGGCTAACAGAGATCCACTCCAGTATTCTTGCCTGGAGAATCCCATGGATGAAGGAGCTTGGTGGGCTACAGTCCACGGGTCATAAAGAGTCAGATATGACTGAGCGACTTCACTTTCACTTTCACTTTGCATTATAGTTTATTATAGGATATTGAGTATAGTTCCCTGTGCTGTACAGTAGGACTTTGTTGTTTATTCATTCTCTGTATAAACATCTGCTAATCCCACACTCCCATTCCTTCCCTCCCCCCACCCCCTTGGCAGCAACAAATCTCTTCTCTATGTCTGTGGGTCTGTTTTTCTGTTTTGTAGGCAGGTAATTTGTGTCATATTTTAGATCCACATTTAAATGATGTCAAGTGATATTTATCTTTCTCTGTCTGACTTCGCTTAGTATGATAATCTCAGGGTTCATCTATGTTGCTGCAGATGGCATAATTTCATTCTTTTTATGGCTGAGTAGTATTCCACTATATATATTACATGCGATATATATATCATATCTTCATTATCCATTCATCTGCTGATGGACATTTAGTTGTTGTAAATAGCGCTGCCATACATCTTTTCAAATTGTAAATTTGTCTGGATATATACCCAGGAGTGGAATTGCTGGATCATATGATAATTCTAGTTTTTGTTTTTTTAAGGAACCTCCATACTGTTTTCGGGGATGGCTCTAGATGAGTGATCACATCCTCATGATTATCTGGGTCGTGAAGATCTTTTCTGTACAGTTCTTCCGTGTATTCTTGCCACCTCTTCTTAATATCTTCTGCTTCTGTTAGGTTCATATCATTTCTTTCCTTTATCGAGTCCATCTTTGCATGAAATGTTCCCTTGGTATCTCCAATTCTTTTGAAGAGATCTCTAGTCTTCCCCATTCTGTTGTTTTCCTCTATCTCTTTGCATTGATTGTGAAATCATTAATGCGTGTATTTTAGGAAAGACAATTGAGGCAGATTTGTGTTGGTTAAGAAACCAACCTGTCCTCCACAAAACTCTGACCTAGTATTATCAGAAACTTGATCTGTGAGTTTAATCAAAGGGTAAGTCATAATTAATGAATTAGTTGATTTGAGCATCTATTTCATTTTGGATGTGGCTGGTGATTCAGGATTTCTCTGGCATCTTACAGAGTACCGTCTACCTCCGCCCTTGGATAATTAGATAGTCTTTTCTTATAAGCTTCATCTCATTCCTTTGTAATTTGCTTGTTCAGCTTTATATTGTGAGAGATGTACCCTGTAAATACATGAAGACAGGGGCTGGGGCTTCAGCCAGGGTTCTGGAAGCTCTCCTGGAGTTCATTCCTGCTTGAATATCTTGGAGCAAATTGTTCAGGTTGCCTAGAAATCTTGCTTTGGGGGCCTTTTCCAATTTCTCAGCTGTGCTGTAGTGGAAAGGAGAAGCAGAGAAGTACTTCTTGGAAAATTAAAACTGCTTGGCCGTACTCCTGGGACACATTGAGTGCACACAATGAAATCTGAAAAGTAAAACATGAAACTTTATAAGGTGAGCATAAAAAGCACCATAAAAATTGGAGGAATGTTGTCAGTTATATGGCTGAGGATGGCTGCCCATTTATTGCTCGGGTGTGGTCGGGGAAATCCACTCTGAGGCTGGAGGGCTCCTGGGCAGAAGGCAGGTGGAACCATGGGCTGCTGTTTATACCAGGGAACAGACACCCCAGTGCCCGGGAGAGCAGCCTTCAGCCCGGGTTGCAAAGTTGCACTGCATGCTCGAGGCTTTTCAGAGGTGCTCAAGCACCTTGTGGAGGGGAGGTAGAAAGATGGAAAGATTCATGGTCAAGAGGGACCTTTCTCTCTTCTCCCTCGGTGGTGTTCTCATGGACTTCTGAGTGGATTCTGTAGCAGATGTTGTTGGTACCCTGCCTGGATCCCCTCTCTTGGCCTTGTGTGCCCCACGCTTGGCTGCAGGAGGGCCAGTTGCTAACACCTCATGCCTGGATCCTTCACTGGAAGATTCTGCCTTGCTGGAGAGCAGCTCCGTACCCTGGAGGCGACTGGCAGGAAACGTCTCATTCCCTACCTTGGGTGCCCTGTACTGAGTGGTTGACACCAGTGACTGATGTCAGTGATTGGGGAATAAAACCCAGCCCTTAGCCTCCGGGCAGCACAAAGTCTATAGTCCAGGTAACTCCGGAGCTCCCTACCAGATCAGACTGCAGCTGGCCTGCTCTCAGCCCTCACCTGTCCCTGTGCAAGCAACTCCCCTCACTTTGCTACAAGTTTCTCTTCAGACCTCTTTCTCCAGCACCCACTGGTGCAAGAATTGCCACATCAGGCTCCTCTTCTAGGGAGCAAGACCCAAGACAGACTCGTCTCTCTCTCCTCTATGGCTGTCACGCTCGGCTCTGTCCGTGGAGTGTTCACATTGAGTCTCTTCTGCCCCGTGAGGTTGTTCGGAGGGCTGGTTTCACATCTTGGCCTTCTTTAGACTTCCACTGTCCTCCTAGCTCCAAGCCCTGTTCACCCTCACTCCTTAATCATTGCACTCATATTTCATGTCTTGGCTTCACGGCAGTGACATCCGCTGAGTTGCTGAAGCCAGAACTTTGGTAACTCTCATTCTCTGTCTGATACTTACACACCAACCGAGCACTCGCTGCCTCTCTACCCTTCTTCCTGCCCTTTATCTTGGCTTAGATGCTCCTCACTCTGGCCTGGACACTCATGGTCATCTTCTTTTTTTAAATATAACTTTATTTACTTTAATTGGAGGCTAATTACTTTACACTGTTGTATTGGTTTTGCCATATATCAACATGAATCCACCACGGGTGTACAAGTATTCCCCATCCCGAACCCCTCTCCTTCCTCCCTCCCTGTACCATCCCTCTGGGTCATCCCAGTGCACCAGCCCTGAGCATCCTGTATCATGCATTGAACCTGGACTGGTGATTCATTTCACATATATTACTGGCCTCCCTGAACCCAAGCTTGTATTCTTCAGCACCGTCTCCATGGGGACCGTCCCAAAGCCAGTGGAATCCTTAAAGCTCTTAGCAGCTTTCCATGATCTCCAATCAAATACGTGCTCTAGTACAGTGGTGCCCAGTACTCAGCCCCAGTGTTCCACCCCTCATCTCGCTTCCTGCCTGACCTCCCCACCCCCGAAGCCTGGCAGGTGCTGTGTTTTGTTGGTTTTTTTTTTTTGCCTGTGCTGCATGGCCTGTGGGATCTTCGTTCCCTGATCAGGGATCAAACCTGTGCCCTTGGCAGTAGAGGCATGGAATCCCAACCATGGACCCCCAGGGACATCCCAGGTGCTCTGTCCTTTGGTAAGGGCTCATGTGCTACACACAGGCAGGTGCTGTTACCACCTTGTCCCCCTCTGCGGTGGTACTTTTCACACGGCAGGTCTGTCCATCTGCCCATGATGCTGAAGCCGTGTCTTACTTATTATTGTGTCCATAATAGGAAGCCCCATATTTTGTACACAGGAGGCAGGAGGTAAAAAATTTAAAAGATGTAGTTTGAATATAAAAAAAGAATGTATGTGTATAACTGAGTCACTTTGCTGTACAGTAGAGATCGGCACAACACTTTGAATCAGCTCTACTTCAATTTAAAAATAAATTCATTCAAGTATTTTAAAAAATCATTTACGTTCGACTGTGCTAGGTCTTCATTACGGTGCTGGGCTTCTCACTGTGGTGGCTCCTCTTGTTGAGGTGTATGAGCTTAGTTGCCCTGTGACATGTGGTGTCTTCCCGGACCAGGGATCCAACCTGCGTCCCTTGTATTGGCAGGCGGATTCTCATCCACTCGACTACCAGGGATGTCCTGCAGACTTTTTATTGAGTGGTCTCTGATCTTTTTTGTTATCAGTAAAATAAAAATTTTGAGTTCCTCCTCCCTACTTAATACTGGGTAGTGTCTGCTGTTTCAGGAGATAGCTCACAGCGCAAGGTAGTCTGAATTGAGTTATGCATTTCAGTAATTTGGATTTTATTAGTTGCTGTGGGATCCGCAGACTTTTGAAAAATAACCATGTGTAATAACCCATTATTCCCATCAGACAAGGGTCATAAGAGCAAACGTTTTGCAGAGCTTAGGCCCTCCATCCAGCTCCAGGTCAAGGGTGGCGGTCTTGGGGTCCTGAGTGGTCAGGAAGACGGGCTGTGGGTCCACAGCCCACATTGGACAGGAAGCTGCTGCTCAGCTCTGGCCTCTCGCTGCCACGGCTTCAGTGTGGGCCTAAGGTTGACGTCCTCAGGTATTTTAAGAGGAACGAGGTGTGGATTTTTGTGAGAAGCTCTTATTTTTTTAAAGATAAGCATCTGGTTCAAAATTCAGAAACAAACCAAAAGAGGACAGAAACCCCAAAATAAAACAAAACACCGTTTTCTGGCCGAAACCAAGGGGACTAGTGGACTTGAGTACCGGATCCTGTGTCTCCTGCTGACTGTCACTGGAAGCTCTGGTCTGCGTGGTCCCTAGAGCACGTCCGTGGGGACTCTGGCCCCCCTGGTTTCTGGTGCTGCCAGTGGGACCGTAGCGTAGACCCAAGTCCCTGGTGCGGTGTTGGCCCTCGCTGGCTGATGTGGAAGGGAAGTTTAGGGAATCGCCTTCCGCGTAGTGACTCTCAAGTCCGCTTTGTGGGTTGGCTTGTACCGTGTTCATGTGAAGCCCCAACCCTGGCCGGGATGGGGCTTGTCTCTAAGTGACAAGTGGGTGTCACTCATGGGATTTGTTTTAAAATCACCATTTGGTTTCTTGATGTGTTTGTTGGTAAAGTGGTGGAGGGTGGACCTGCCCTTTCTACTAAAGCCCAAGCTCTGGATTTTTCTAAGTAAATATGTTGTAGGGATGAGAGTTGCCTTTAAATCTATCCAAGGTTGGGTGAAAATGACAGGGGAACACTGGGAAGTGAGGGCCGCTATAAGGAAGAAGGTGGTTTCCTACCAGTCTTCCTCTCCACGTGTCTCTATGTGAATATATTGGTGCTTCGGCAGGTCTGTTAATTCAGAATGGGGCTTTCCATTTGAAAACTTATTTTGACAGAAGCTTACCTCTCGGGTCGTCCAGTCTGGTCACACTCTTTTTTTGAAATTTCTTGTAATTGGAGGGTAATCGCGTTGCAGCGTTGTGTTGTCTCTGCTGCACAGCAGTGCGAGCCAGCCGGAAGTGTGTTATGTCCCCTCCGTCTTGGGCCTCCCTCTGGTGCCGCCCCCTAGGCTGTCACAGAGTGCCGGGGTGAGCCACCTGCGTTGTGCAGACACTTCCCGCCGGCTGTGCTTTACACGTGGCGGTGTGCGTGCTTCATGCTGCTCTCTGTCCCACTGTCTCCTTCCCTGCCGTGTCTGCATTCTTGCAAGGAAAGTTGTTACCCCACACAGTGTAAAAACAGTTATATTCTCCTGTTCACTGTTAATTTTGGTAATATTTTATTATACTTTTTACCATTTTTAATTTTAATAATTTATGTTCTTTTTACCTTAAAACATGACATTTAGCATTCCTGGTGGGAATGCAGATTGATATGACACTGATGGAAGACAGATGTACAGTCTCTTTTAAAAAAATATTCATTTGTTCATTTGACCGTGCTGGGCCTTAGTTGCCAAAGATCCTTAGCGTGCAGCATCTGTGGTCTTCATTGGAGCCTGTGAGATCTTTAGCTGTGGCATATGACTTCTTAGTTGCAGCATGTGGGACCTAGCTCCCTGACCAGGGATTGAACCCGAGTCCCCTGCACTGATGGGGAGTGCAGACTCTTAGCCACTGGACCGTGAGGGAAGCCCCAGATGTACAGTCTTTATCAACCTTAAGAGTGTTCATGTAGTTTGACCCAGGGATTCTAATATATCATCTGATGGCAATCAGAGAAGTCCACCAGAATACTACTAATGCATGGAGATGTTCGTTGATGTTGTTTATAACCATGAAAAATGGGGAATAGCCTAAATAGGGGAAGAGTTAAGAAAATTATGCTCCACCTGATGAAATACTATTCAGATATGAAATGATGTTTCTGAAGAACTTTTAATGACAGCAGAGTTCATGGTCCTAAAATAATGTCAAGGGGGAAAAGGCTGGTGTGAGTGAAAATATCCATCTATGTCTAACTGGACAGTAAAATTTTAATGGCATATTCCAAAACATTAGCAGTGGTTTTCTGTGGGTGGTATAATTGTTCTTCAGAGTTGCCTCAATGAATGCCTATTGCTTTTATAATCACGAAAAAATTAATTTTTTCCTTTTAAACTATTAAAGTATCTGTTGTGTGACCCAGCAGTTCCACTCCGAGGTGTATACCCGAAAGAATTGGCAGCAGGCACTGAACAGACACTTGTGTGAGTGTTCACTGCAGTGCTAGCCACGAGAGTGAATAAGTAGGAACAGCCCAAGTGTCCCACCGGTGACTGGGTGAGCCAAATGTGGGCCCTCCATGCAATGGGCCGTGACTCACCATAGGCTGGTACGGTTCTGATGCACACGACAATGTGGATGAAGCTTGAGTGCGCTGTGCTAAGTCAGGTAAGCCAGGCACAAAAGGACAAATGCGATAGGATTCCACTTATATGAAATTCCTAGAGACAGAGGTCACCAGGGCCTTGGGAATGGGGGTGGGGAGTTATTGCTAAATGGGTACAGAGTTTCTGTTTGGGGTGATGAAGCTTTGGAGGACTTTCCTGGTGGTCCTGTGGTTAAGACTCCGCTGACAGTGAAGGGGCATAGGTTCTATTCCCGGTTCGGGAACTAAGGTCCTGTATGCCCTGAAGCACAGCCAAAAAGATCGAAGACAGAAAAGTTTTGCAAATAGATAATAGTGATGGTTACACAAGATTTTGAATATAACTAATGCCATATAATTTTACACCTACAAACTGTTAAATAGAAAATTTTATAATATGAATTATTGTCGTTCAGCTGCTAAGTAGTATCTGACTCTTTGAGACCCCATGGACTGCAGCACACCAGGCTTTCCTGTCCTTTACTGTCTCCTGGAGTTTGCTCAGATTCATGTCCTTTGAATTGGTGATACTATCTAACCCATCTCATCACAGTGGAAATATTCAGAAAAGACAAAGCTGTGTTGGCTGATTGGACCATGTATTTGCTTGGACTGACAGTGGCTGTCAATCATGGCTCATTTATCTCCATTTTTGTGCTTCACATTGACGCCACAAATATCCCCGTGCTGTAAATATGTTGTTTTGAAGGTTTCGGGTGCCAGGCTCAGGTCTAGATAATGGAGCAGGGGGTTCATGTGCCATCCAGGAGAGTTTAGGAGATTTATAAAGGGAAAGGTGTTACTCTTCATCTCAGGCCGTATATTGAGTTTTTGCCAGGGAGGAGAAGGAAGGAAGAAAGGAAAGGTTTGGTGATAACTGGCAACCCATAACAGTCCTGGAATATTTAAAAGTATTCTGGCAAATCAGACAGCCCTTGAGGAAAAAAATACAGCCAGTGCATCTTTGCTTCGGAAATTCATTTGGCAGCAAGAAGTACTGAAGGAAGAGCCTTACTTATATTCTCTGCTTCCTGATACTTAAGGAATTCATTTCACTTGCAGCTTCACATGAGTGCATTTTCTCTCCCTTGTGAAGGCGAGGCGGCGCCCTGCTGAGACATGAGAGAAGGTGGGTGGCGGAGGCTGCTTCTCCTAAAGGTGACTTCTTAGCCATCCATCTAAAAACGCTTATGGAAAGGAAGCAGTTGGGGTCAGCCGGGATCTTCAGCAGGCAAGCAGCCAGATCCCTCTCAGGGGAGTCTGAGGTGTCTAGACATGATGCTTTTGAACTCTGGGTGCATTTCCAGATCATTGTTCAGCTCTTCGCTGCTTCCGCTGGAATTTACACAGTTCACAGAGGTCTGTTGGACGAATGCTCAGCTCCCTTAAGTCAACTGAACAGCTGAGCACTTTTCTGCTCATCAAAGAGCCTTGTATCTTCAGTATGCCTTCCCTGAGATTTATTTATTTACGTAAGATGACTCTCAGTTTCTTTTTCTCTTAGCTTTCGGAGTAAGAGCTAGCTGGGCCTGTGTGTTACTTTTCTGTTTTGTTTGCGGCAGACCCTGATATAATACAGTCTTCTGTGTCTAAGTGGTTATTGACATGTTCAATATAAAATATTTATTTTTTTGTTTTGGAGTTATTTCTCCTTCAGTATTAATATTGAAAGTTCCCATCTCTCCATGTTTAGGTTGAGGAGAAAACATGCTTTGAGTATTTCACTTTCTCACTGAACAAACATTGAGGATTTGCCTCTCCTCAGTTCTCAGCCCATCCAGCAGTGACAGGCTCTCAGGCTCTGTCCTCAGGGAGTTTACGTCCTGGGGAAGCAGATGGACAGGTACATTTCAGAGTCAAAGGGGTTGTGCTATCAATAAGCACAGGGTGTGATAGGAGCCCAGGAAAGGTGTCTAATTTAATATTGAGTGATTGGGAGGACTTCCTGGAGGAAGTGACATCCAGAGTCCTTTTTTTTTTTAAGTGTTTTTTTTTTTTTTGATGTGGACCACTTTTAAAGTCTTTATTGAATTTGTTACAGTATTGCCTCTTCTTCTTCGTCTTTTTGTTTGTTTGTTTGTTTGGTCCCAACACACGTGGGATCTTAGCCCTCAACCAGGGATCGAATCCGCACCGCCTACATTAGAAGGCAAAATCTTAATCAGTGGACCACCAGGGAAGTCCCCCACATTGAGTCTTGAAAGATAATAAGAGTCAGCCATATCAAGGGTTGTGGGGCTGTGCAAAGTGGAGGAGGCCAGACGTGAAAGGGGACATTATTCATTTGGGAAGATTTAGGAACTTCAGTGTGAGAGTAGCGTAGCCCATAAGGGAGGGTCGGGGAAGAAGGGTTAAGAGTGAATATTGGAGAGGTGGGTAGGTACGACCTGAAGGTCACAGGACTTTCAGAAAAAATGTAAGCAGAGAAATAATTTGATCAGACTCTAATTTTTTTCCCCACTCTGTGCGGTCCCGTAGAAGCTTAGTTTCTTGACCAGGTAGTGAACCTGTGCCCCCTGCAGTTGAAGCATGGAGTCCTAACCACTGGACTGCCAGGGAGTTCCGATTTTAATTCCAGATTTTAATTTTGGCAAACTTACTCTAGCTGGAGACACATAAATAAATAAATACGTGTGTGTGTGTGTGTACGAGGTAATATAATTATCTAAGTAAAATGGCCAGATTTTAGTCATTGGCCAGTTTGGTTGATGAGTTTTGACAATCGTATACGCTCATGTTACCACCACCCCAAACCAGATATGGAACATCTCCATTCTTTCAGAAAGTTCCTTCATGTCCCTTTCCATTCAATCACCCAACTTTCCCCGCCCCCCTTCCCTCCCACAACCCCTACCCTGGCCACTTTCTGACTTTTATCTCTAGTTACGTCTTTCTTCAGTTCAGTTCAGTTCAGTCGCTCAGTCATGTCCGACTCTTTGTGACCCCATGAATCGCAGCACGNTGGAATGGGGACAATGATAGCAACTTCATGGTGGAGCGGTGAGAATTACGTAAGGTAGCACGTGTGAAGGGTCTGACCTAGTGCCTGGTATGTGATACTTGCTCTGCAAGAGTGAATTCCTTTCTTCTTCCTCAAGGGCAGCAGAGTATCAAGGCCACAGATCACTGCGGGTGTAAACCAAGCTAAAACCTAAAACCCAATGAATAATCCACTTATAAACAGTTGAGAATTATGTATAAGCAGACATTTTTACTAATGTATCAAGGAAATATCTGATAACTTGCTGTGTGCCAGGTATAATTCAAAAGACATTGCATAGATCTAATTTTTAAAATCTTCAACCAGCTCTGTAAGTTGTACTTGATTGTTATTATTCCAATTTTATGGGCAAAGAACTGAGGTGCAAAGAAGTAACCTGCCCTAGGTCACAAAGCTCATAAACAGCAGAGCTGGGGTTCAAACTCAAGCTTTCTGCTGCTGCAGTCTTCCTCACCATGCTGTTCTTCCTGTGGAATAGCTAGAAGACAAATGTCTTACTAAGAAAAGTCGGACTAGCAAATTCACACACTCAGTTTATGTTTGAAAGTCCATTTCCAATGCTGAGTTTTTCTTCAGGGTTTTAAAAAAATATATTTGTTTGGCGGCATTCTGTCTTAGCTGCAGTGTGTGGGATCTTTGATCTTCATTGCAGCCTGTGAGATCTTTTAGCAGCAGCATGCAGGATCTAGTTCCCTGATCAGTGATCAAAACGGGCCCCCTGCATTGTGAGCACAGAGTCTTAGCCACTGGACCACCAGGGAAGTACCCTGATTTAGGTTTTGACATCATCCTTTGTTACAGCCAATAGTGTGTATTAAAGTTAATTGGAATCTTTACCATTGTGTGTGTTTCATAAAAGATCATCCACCCCTCTATCTGTTTATCCTTTCATTTACTCATTCAGCAATATTTGTTAGGCATTTATCAAGGCAGGACAGAGTTGAAATCAAAAGACCTGGTTCCAAAGTGGGTTTTCCATTTCCCAGCTGTGTAAACTTGTATAGGCCATTTAACTACTTGAGCTTCAGCTGCTACAGGTTAACAAAGGAAACACTACCTACTGCTCTCAGTTATTCTGATGATGAGGTGAGATTGTATTGAAAGGGAAAGTGATTTGGAAACTGTAAAGTGCTGTACAAATGTTATTTGATACAACTAGTCCACAAAGAGGAGCTGGCCACAAACCTTTGCTTACTTAACCTTGCTTTGGGAATAGGAAGTGAATTGCTTGCTGTCCTTTTTCTATTGTTAATCTTAGTCAGGGTCTGAGCTTAGCTGCAGCAGAGCATAAAGAGAGAAGCTGGTGCCAGGCTCCCACCTTCTCTGTGTATAATAAGCATTAGTATCACCAAGGTAAAGTGATCGGTTTGCCTCTCAGCAGAGTGTTTCCTCCTTTTTGGTCCAGAATACAAATTGAAACATCGTGCTACAAAGTTATTAGCATTTTATTACACAGAAGAGATGTTAAAAGTAAACAGTTGGCTCATGGGAGTTGAGAGAGAAGAGGTGAATTGAACTAAGGGGTGGATGCTGTCCCTCTGCAGAAGATGTCTTCGGACTTCCCAGAGACATTTCAAACAGCGAAGCGCTCCGATTTATTGCAAAGGACACTTTTCTTCCAGAAAGCTGTCTCATGTGTCAGTGTCTGTTAAAACAGCCAGTTCCTGGAGTGATTGGTTGCATTAGAGTCAACTAATGATACAGAAGTGAAAGCCTAGTAAATACGAATTCCTAGTTCCACTCTGCAAGGATGCTTATTCTTTAGATCTGACAGCAGACTTGAGAATCTGCATGTTCAAAAACTCCCAGGAAGATGCTAATTCCCAGCTGAATGTGAGAACTAGAGCCTGAAGATGAAGAGGAATATGGCAAATGGAGATGAGTTTTGGGGACCAAGCTGAATGTTGAAATTCGTCTGTCTCAGGTCCTGTTCCGTTTTCTCCTCCCCCACCTAAAACCTGTTTTTGGAATAGTTTTCTGGACAATTGCAACATGCAGGTTTAAATCACTGTAGTCATTGCCTTCTTTGTCAGCCGTTTTATGAGAATATAGGTGAATAGTTTGGGGAGATTATTTGCATTATCCCTTTCAACTCATACCCCTCAGCCACAGTTATATGTCTAATACTCAGGATCACTGTTTCTGTAATAAAATCTGCATGCTCTACTCTTCCACTTTCTTTATGCTGTGAATGGGATGTACTGCTGGGTCAGGGTGGGCCCAAGAGCTGGGTGAGTGCTCCTGCCCAGTTCCGAGAGAAAAAGACAGTAGATGCCAGAACAATTGAAGTGTCCTGTTCTCAAGAACTTTGGACGTGGTGAAGTGCAAGTAAAGTCATTGGTTTAGAAATCACTGTATTTTCTATGAAGCTGCCGAGAGACCAGGCCCTAGGCACACCTGGGGCTTGGGGGTGAAAGTAGGTTTGCTGGCGATTTGGCTGTTGCAGTTAAACAGAAAACAAAGGATGTCTCTGTGCTCCTGTCTTGACAAATGACTTCTTGATCAGTCAGACCTGTCCATTTGAACTCTGGTTTCCAACACAAACTGTGTGACCAGGTTGGGATAGGTTGCTTAACCTCTCCCTCTTTTGTTTCCTCAACTGATAAAACGATTTAACGATGCCCTAATTGCATGGCTGTTTTGAAGTTAAGATAAGACAAGGCCTGTGAGTGTGCACTACATAATAAAAGCTACTTTCCATCCAATCTGGACCTACTTCCGCCTTCTCAGTTTATACTGAAGTGTGAAGGGGAGGCTGCTGCAAGGTGAGTCAGTCCTGATAGGGAAGTCCGTTAAGCTGAACCGATGTGTGTCAATGTCCTTTTGTACAGAAGAAGTTAGGGTACAGGTCAGTGCATATAACCGCATAAAGTATAATGTGACAACCCAGAGGAGAACTTGGTGATCTGCAGAAAGCAGCAAAGGAGGGTGTCAGAATGTGCCTGTTGAAGTGGCCATGAGTTCAGGAGGAGGTCTTGGTGGTATCCCCGCCTGGTCTACCTCAGGATGTATTTCATACTGACCAGTCAGCTGTAAGAAGTTCTCATTAAAATGATGTGATATCGTTATGGGTGAATTCCCACATGCAATGTGAGAGTCCAAAAGGCAAAGATCCCTGGTTAATATATTTGGAGCTAGTCAGACACAGAGCAGTCCTATTTTATGCTTGTGGCGAAGATGCAACCAATGGCTAACTTCCTGTCGTACGGAGGAAAACCATCTGGACAGGGCTTGACAAAGCCTGGGCTCCAGGTCTGACTTTCTTGCCTTGGAAGAGGGTCATCCAGACGAGAATAACTGATTGACCCAGAAGGGGCGCCAGAAGTTTGGCACTGAGCACTTGGACACAGGCTTGGTGCTCCTTGAAAAGAATAAAACTAGCAAAATGACTGAGGTTTCATACTCTTCAAACACTTTTCAAAGTTCTTTTTCTCAGCTACACCTCCCAACAGTGCTGTGAGGTCAGTTTTTGAAATCTCCATTTGGCTGTGGAAGAGCCAGGCATTGGACCCTGGGCCATCTTTTCCATCATGAAACAGGTCCTGTAAGAAGGAGGAGCCTGGTAGGCTGCAGTCCATGGGTCACTAAGACACTCAGCGACTTCACTTTCACTTTTCACTTTCCTGCATTGGAGAAGGAAATGGCAACCCACTCCAGTGTTCTTGCCTGGAGAATCCCAGGGACGGGGGNATCATGAAACAGGTCCTGTAAGAAGGAGGAGCCTGGTAGGCTGCAGTCCATGGGTCACTAAGACACTCAGCGACTTCACTTTCACTTTTCACTTTCCTGCATTGGAGAAGGAAATGGCAACCCACTCCAGTGTTCTTGCCTGGAGAATCCCAGGGACGGGGGAGCCTGGTGGGCTGCCGTCGATGGGGTCGCACAGGGTCGGACACAACTGAGGCGACTTAGCAGCAGCAGCAGCAGCAGGTGACTTTTATGTTGGCTAAAGTATGAGAACTATCAGTATGGTTTCTGAGAAGGGAATTGAAGAGTTGCTGGATTGGATGGCACAGTTGGTAGTCTGGGGGTGGTGACAGGTCCTTCATCTCCTTCATAGGATGAATTTCATCCCTTTAGCTCCTCAGCAGGGGTGTTTTCTCAGCAGCTGTGTGTTCTTTTCCTGATAGGCCTGCCTGACAATAGCTGGTGGGCTGTGAAAATAATCTTACTCAAGCAATCAAATGATCTCGCCCACATTCCCTGATTTGCAGAAAGTTCAGTCCGTCTCTCTCTTTTGTGTATGTGCTACTTGCTCAGTCATGTCCGACTCTTGAGACCCCTAGATGTAGACCTCCAGGCTCCTCTGTCCATGGGATTCTCCAGGCAAGAATACTGGAGTGGGTAGCCATGCCTTCTCCAGGGTGTCTTCCCAACCCAGGGATCGAACCTGGGTTTCCTGAACTGTAGGTGGATTCTTTTCCATCTGAGCCACCAGGGAAGCCCCAGACATATCCACATGTTTACTGGTGACCAGAAGGCCAGCTTGCCTGCATTGTCTTGTAGCCCTGAAGCTAGTTGTCCTCCCTGTGTCTGGTGGCCTCCCCTCGTTATGGCCAGTCTTGGCCTCAGTGATATGGCTGGTGAGTCCCCTGACCCCAGGCATAGTGGTTTTCCGAGTCTGAGGGACTGTGATTTGTACCACATTCAGCCTATGGGCTGCACCTGGGCTGACCTGGACTGCCACTATTTCAGCCCTGTAGGTTCCTGGGAGGCCCAGCTGCTTCAGGGGGCATGGCTCAGAATCAGGAGTGCACTGCTTAGAGTCACATTTCCCTTCCTATCTCTGCTTTCCTTTAATTCTAGAAGCTGCTTCTCTTCTTTCTCCCCAAATAATGCCTATCGAAACTCACAGAAGAGGAGACATTTCTTGCAGGAGGAAAAAAAAAAACAACAAACTCTACCATAGTGTATGCACTATAGATTTCCATACTTAGCATGTAAGCCTATTTGAGTGAGTTTCTGTTACTAGAGAAAAAAAATCTTAGCCAGGATGACTAGGTCTGCCATTGAGAAATCACTGCCAGTAGCACAGATGCTGGAGTAGAGGGCAGAGATCTGATGGGCAACACTTTTCCTTTCCAGGTGAGAAAGGAGAGGGGCCTGCAGTAGAGATAGAGGTTGGTGAATAGATCTGTAATACACATAGATGTTAACATTAGCAGAACATGGCAACCGTGATGAGGACGAGAGAGAGGGCTCAAGGATGCTCAGGGCTCCTGTGAGGATCTTGAGTGAGTGATGAGCCTTTTTCAGAGACAGGGAGCACAAGGGGAGGACTTGGAGGACCATGAACACTGTGGCCATCAAATGATAATGATCAAGGTCGATGGTGACCTCAGGAAGTGAAAAGGTTGGTGACACTTCCACTCGCCTCAGAACCAGTTGAGAACTTTTTATCACCCTGGGTCTTCTCTGTTTTTCCCTGTACTCATGCCCCCTTCCTCTATGGTTTCTCCTTTTTCTTGCTTCTCTTTCTGATCCACTCTGTAATTCTTTCTCTTCTCTCTCTCTCTATTATTTCCCTTTCCGCTTCCACTCAGCCTCATCTTCTTCACTTAATCAACCAGAACAGAAAATGAAAGTACTATGTACATCTAGAATTTGTAGATTTGGGGCACGTCTTATGCATCTTGCTTTTGTTTTAAAAGCAGTGTAGCAAATTACATAATTATGAAGATCATTCCTATATAGACTCTTTGCCACCTTAAAAGTAAAAGGTGGATCCAGTTAATGTTTATTTTCTTTTTCAGACTTAGATGTAATCCCCCATGGGCCTTAAGTAACTTATACCCTGCGAATCTGCTTCTTGTGCCTCTTACTGACATTACAGATAGCCCCCCAAACACCAATTTCCCATTGGCTCCAGTTGTTCAAGATAGTAAAACTGCACATAAAATGACAGCCTTAAAAAAAATAGCCTAAATCTGGAATGAAATCAAGTGAACCACAGAATTGCCTCATCAACAACTAATATTCTTTATATCCCCTGTGGATTAAGAGTCCCCATTACAAGGCTCAAGAACTGTCTTAAAACAGAACATCACATCCTTCTATTTCCCCCTTGTGGTTTATCTATTCAGTCCAATTAAGATGGGTAAAGATTTTTTTTTTTGGCCGTGCCACACAATCTTGTGGGATCTTAGTTCCACAACCAGGCATCAAACCCAGGCCCTCAGCAGTGAAAGCGCAGAGTCTTAGCCACTTGACCATCAGAGAATTCGCTGGACCAACAGTTGTGAGACATCTATTAAGTGCTGGGAATTTGCAGATGGTCAACCAGCTCTAAAGAGGCTTCTCATTTAGCCCACACCTTCCCCAGCTCCTCTAGCTGAGTTCAGGGAGTTGAAATGCATGGGATATTAGCATTGGACAAAGCAAAGAGAGTGGTTCTAGGGTGAGCATCACAATGTGCTACGTGGAGGCTAGGTGCACTGTGTATGTTAGAGTTTAGTCATCGCAGCAATATTCTAAGGTAGGTGTTAATAGCCCCATTTTACTCATGGGAAAACTAAGGCTTGGAAAAGTTACATGAATTGCCACAGAGTGGTGATCACTGCTGCTGCTTTTGTCTTTCTTTTTTTAATTATGGAAAAATATGCAAACATACTATTGACCATCTTCACCATTTTTAAGTGTGTGATTGGTGGTATTTAGCTCATTCACAATGTTGTGCAACCATCCCCACTATCCATCTCCAGAACGTTTTTTATCACTCCAAGCTGAAACTCCGTGCCCATTAAACAGTAGCTCCCCATCCCACCCCCCACCAGCCCTTGTAATATCTAGTTCACTTTCTAATCACTCTTGTTTCAAATGCCACTTGGCTGGCATTGGTAGCAGGCTGTAGAATGCAGTGCTTAAGGGTGTCGGGCGCTAACACCAGAGGCCTGGGTTCAAAACTTGCCTTCTTTGAGGTTATAATTTATTTATGCAAATTTAGCATCTTATTTGCAGATTTTTATTTTTCTGTTTCAAGCAAAGGAAGCAAGGATTCAGCGGTATTTTGAAGGTTAGGAAGAAAGGGTGACTTCTCACTGCCTGGCACACAGAATATGGTCAAGAATTTTTCTTTCCTTCTCTTAATGACAGTAATAGTTACAGTTTTTTTTTTTTAATGCATTCCATGTCAGAATTATCATACATTTTCTTTTTTACAACCTCCAGAGAATGCATTATTATACTGACTTTTTGCTGGTGAGGAAGTAATCTCAGAGACCCTCAATGACAGCCAGAGCTGATAAATGACAGGACTACCATTAAATGCAGGGCGTGTGCCTCCCTCCACCCTGCCCCCACCAGCCCGCCTTCACCTTTTTTCCCTCCCAAAGCCAAGTCTGGCCTTGCACTGTAGGCACTAACCCATGAGGTCTTCCTGAAAGCAAACTATTTCTTTCCTAGTAAGGGATCAGGAGAGAATACAGGAGAAAGAGTTATTTAATGCCCTGGCTTCACTCATCTTCTCGGGATAGGCAAGGTTATTGACTTTTAGTTCTCATTTCAGACTCTTGGCAGCTGTTTGCTCCCACCAAGAAGGGCAGTACCACTAAATCAGTGCCTCCCTGTCAGTGGAGGGAGCCAGGCGGTGATGCTGAGCAGCTTCAGTGATGACATACATCATGGCTTTGCACCCCATCAGTGTCGAAACAGGGACAGGCCGGAAAGCTAATGGGGCAGGGAGTTGATTGTGGGGAAGCGTTGGAGACACAGAGCTTCTGTTAGGACCGTCTTATCCACCAGGAACTTGCTGGCCTATTTCTATGTTGCTTATCCTGGTGTTTCTTCCAGCAGGGGTTGTGGAAAGAGTTTGGGACTGAAGGTTTGGGGACACTGAGTTCACCTTCAATGTCTGGGGCCTCATCTTGAATGGAAGCCGTTTGGGCTATAAGGTTTTCATGTTTTCTGGCTCAAGACTTTGATTATGTCATCTGTTCCCAATAGCCCTTGTCCTACTCTTTTGGTTGGTCTACTTTTTAAAATTCTCCTTTAACCGTGGTCATTTCTGAAGATTCTGCCTTTGTTCCCAGGATCGTGTATTTTCTCACAGCTTTGGAGAGCTTGAGAACTTGAACTATCACCTCATGCTGGGGTGCTGAAATGCCTCACAAGCTGTCCCCTGAATTTTTGGTCCTTTCCTGGGCTTGCCTGCCTTGAATGTGATACCTGGACTTTTCTCATTCAATCCTTTACTTAGTAATACCCAGTTATTCTCTATAGCTCAAGTTCAAGCCTTCTCGAGTTGAAGTGGAGACCTGCTTTTACTCATCTAATGTCTTTATATTAGAAAGAATATCTACTTAGAGTGAAACTGAGGGCTGCTTCAATCAACTGAATTTATCATGGGTATAAGTTTCAGGAATGGGATGAAATACTGCATGGATGGGGTCCACAGGAAGGAAAAAGTCAACCTGAAGGGATTTCAGTAAAGGTAGGGAGAGAATTTACTTGTTGATCTAAGAAACCCAATATTGAAGTGATTAAATTATAATGTCAGGAGTTATTCTTGGGAAGGGAGTCTTCAGTTGATCGCACACAAAGTGTCACAGGCTCTGTGTTGTTTACCTAAAGAAGGATTCATTTTTCAGAGGGACTCACAACCAAAAGTAATTCATTCTCTTACAAAGGATGTGACATTTTCTTCCCATATCAGCCCGGAGTTTGGTGATATTTCCAGGAGTGATATGTCCACAAAGAAAATGCTCTTTCTGCAGTATATACACAGCTGCTAAAACCAACAGAAAGCTCAGATTAGAGAAGCAGAGAGGCCCTGCATCACACAGCCAGCCTAGGGTTAACGGAGATCAAGAGAAAAGCAGCCAGCATTTTTTTTTTTTCCTGTAGATGATATTGAGAATTAAGAAAAACCTGACTTTTATAGAACTCAGTTGATATTTTCTCAATGAAAGACATTGAGATGATATGTTAGCAGCATCTATGAACTCTTCCAATAAGCAATTAGAACAGAGAAAAGTGTTCTCAGCCACACAGCATGGTACCTTATGGAGGAGAGTGTCGGTGGGACCAGAAAACAGTCCAAGGCACACTGGTTATGTTCTAACCCCCTGCTTAGTGATGAGAGCCTCAACACGGCTGTCATGAACCACCGGGTGTCCTTTTCCACTCAGTATGTTTAAGAATGAATCAGAAACTGTCCATAGTTTCTACTACAGCCATTGTCAGTAAAAGTCCTTTTGTTATCTTCTTTAAGCCCAAAATCCACTTTTTTTTTTTTTCTTAATGTCATTGGATAGAAGTATTTGGAAGAGATGGACCCTATTTGATTTTCAGGGGATCAAGGAAGGTGATCAAAAGATCACTCTTTCCAGCTTCTTTCTTTCAGGGTGCCATATCTCCTCGAGACAACTTTCATTTTCATGGTGACCCTCGTTGTAAGTGTTTTAGCTGCCGTGTGCTTTGTGTCTCCTCCAGAATCTACTGTAGGTTTGTACTGTTAAGGGCTGAATTGTATTTAGCCCTGCCGGTTGCTAAGAATGTGGCTGTATTTGGAGATAGGGTTTTTTTTTTAAGATAATTAAGGTAAAATGAGGTTATCAGAGAGGGTCCTAATCCAATATGCCTGGTGTGCTTAGAAGAAGAGGAGATTAGGACACAGGCATGCACAGAGGAAGGAGCACGTGAAGCTATAGGGAGGAAAACGCCGTGGACAAGCCAGGGAGAGAGAACTTTGGACGACCAACCCTGTCCACAATCTGCCCTCAGACTGCTAACCTCCAGAGGTGTGAGAGAATAATTTATGTTGTGGAAGACACTGCTCTGTGGTCCCTTGCTGTGGCAGCCTTAGGAAATGAATATGCCCCGCTTCCGCCACCTCTGTCCGTGATCCCGAGCGTGGGGGCCAGGACAGCTGTTTGTTAGACACACTAGAAAGGGGGCACAGATGAGAGCTCCGTGTAGCCTGAGCATCTGCTGCTGTTTCCAAGTCCCCTTCCACCTTCTCCTCCTGTGATTATCTCCCCAGCGCGAACTTCCCAGACAGTCGGACGAGTCTCCTTATTCTTCGCCTCACCTCACACTTAAATGCCAGGAATGACACCAGTGGCAGAAAGCAGGCTAGTCTGGCTACAGATTTGGCTCCCTTTACAAGAAACCCACTCGAAAAAGATGGAAACTTCACAGCTATCCAGGCCACATGGTATGGAAGCAAACTGACATCTCGACCCCTTGACAGTGGCCAATAGACAAGGTTTTGTGAAAGCTCTCCTAGGGTTACAGCAAAGCTGAACTCAGAGAACGCATGTCTATGGATGCCAAACAGTGGGGTTTGGGGGCAGAGTTCTTTGCTGATCTCCTTGAACTTGGGTGTAGATTTCAGAGGTCTTAGAGAAGGAAGGGGATAACATGCTTCCATCCTACTATTTTTCTCAAGTGAGCTTTGAATAAACACTAGGTAGCAAGGAGCAATGAATTCGGCGGGGGCGGGGGGTTGCTTTTATTTTTTATAATTTATTTTTAATTGGGGGATAATTGCTTTACAATGCTGTGTTGGTTTCTGCCGTACAACAATGTGAGTCAGCCTTGAGGGTACGTACGTTCCCTTCCTCTTGAGCCTCCCTCCCCTCCCCACGTCTCAGCCCTCTAGATTGTTCCAGAGCACTGCGGTGAGCTCCCTGTACTATACAGCGGCTCACCAGCTCCCTGTCTTACATAGGCGTGTGTGTTTCAGGGCTGCTTTCCCAATTCGTCCCACCCTCTTCTTCCCCCACTGGGTCTGCAAGTCTGCTCTCTACGTCTGTGTGTCTAATAGGTTCATCCGTACCATTTTTCTAGATTCCCCATCAATGTGTGTTAATATACGATATTTGTTTTTCTCTTTCTGATATACTTCACTCTGTATAACAGGGTCTACGTTCATATACGTCAGTTCAACTGACTCATATTCATCCCTTTTTATGACTGAGTAATATTCTATTGTATATATGTACCAATTCTTTATCCATTCGTCTGTCAGTTGACATCTAGGTTGCTTCCGTGTCCTGGCTATTCTAAACAGTGCTGCAATAACCACTGGCGTGCATGTGTCTTTTTCAGTTATGGTTTTCTCAGGGTATATGCCCAGTAGTGGGATTGCCAGGTCATGTGGTAGTTTTATTCCCATTTTTTAAGGCATGTCCATACTACTCTTCAGAATGGCTGTATCAATTTACTTTCCCACCAACAATACAAGAGTGTTCTCTTTTTTCCACATCCTCACCAGGAATTCAGTTTTTATACAATGGCAAGAACATAGGCTAGGTTGCCAACCAAATTTTGATTGCTTGTCCTAAAGGTGCCCCCAACCAGGGAAGGTGAAGGTGAAGGTGAAGTCGCTCAGTCGTGTCTGACTCTTTGCGACCCCGTGGACTGTAACCTACTAGGCTTCTCCGTCCATGGGATTCTCCAGGCAAGAATACTGGAGTGGATTGCCATTTCCTTCTCCAGGGCCCAACCAGGGAGTAAGGGTGCAGTTCCATTTGCCAGTGCCCCAAAGCCAGAGACGCCTGGGAACATACCTGCAGCTGAACTGGGAAGGGTTTTTTGGCTCATTGCATTGAGGGAGACTGCACACCTGCAGGAACTGTGGCAGTCTTGGGAGGAAGATTCCAGAAGGTTTATATTACAGGATTGGAGCTAGTGTTAGGTGATTTGGGTGGGTGGGGGGAATTCAAGGAAGAAGGGACTGAGGGTTATCAGGAACTTGGGGCATTTCTTTGACTGAGTGCCTTAGTGTTTCTCTGGAACACAAGGAGGCCTGAAGCAGGGGTGGCTGTGACTGGACGGAGGCTCTCTGACAAGCCGAGGTGAGGGCAGTGGATTATTTTGGTGAAGCCTGCACCTCGTTTCTGTCTACGCTCAGACGTGATTATTGAGTGGATTTATTTTTGTCCCACTTTATCCCAGTGATAGAATGACTTTGTCTGACCCTGTCTTCTAGCCACACGCAGTTCTGTTTGCTTCTGCCAGGCCTGCTGTCTGCCGTCAGGGCCTGATGATTCTCCAGGCAAGAATACTGGAGTGGATTGCCATTTCCTTCTCCAGGGCCCAACCAGGGAGTAAGGGTGCAGTTCCATTTGCCAGTGCCCCAAAGCCAGAGACGCCTGGGAACATACCTGCAGCTGAACTGGGAAGGGTTTTTTGGCTCATTGCATTGAGGGAGACTGCACACCTGCAGGAACTGTGGCAGTCTTGGGAGGAAGATTCCAGAAGGTTTATATTACAGGATTGGAGCTAGTGTTAGGTGATTTGGGTGGGTGGGGGGAATTCAAGGAAGAAGGGACTGAGGGTTATCAGGAACTTGGGGCATTTCTTTGACTGAGTGCCTTAGTTTTTCTCTGGAACACAAGGAGGCCTGAAGCAGGGGTGGCTGTGACTGGACGGAGGCTCTCTGACAAGCCGAGGTGAGGGCAGTGGATTATTTTGGTGAAGCCTGCACCTCGTTTCTGTCTACGCTCAGACGTGATTATTGAGTGGATTTATTTTTGTCCCACTTTATCCCAGTGATAGAATGACTTTGTCTGACCCTGTCTTCTAGCCACACGCAGTTCTGTTTGCTTCTGCCAGGCCTGCTGTCTGCCGTCAGGGCCTGACTGTGTCCTTCCCACAGTGCAGGGGTAGAGGAGGCTCATCGGGAGGGCGCCCCGCTAGAGGGGGAATGGAGCTTCAAAGAGGGACAAGATGTTCTCTTCAGACTTGGGCTTGAACCTGCTCAAACTCACAGGCTATTAAGGAGAATGAGGCCTCTTTTATTCCATATAGCAAGAAAAGAATTTCAGTCCCTCAGAAGTTTTAGGGCAAACCCCTACCCCAGGCAGTGTCAGTCTGAAAGATTAACGTTAGCATATTGATCCTGGAGTCCTGCCCATGTCATCTGGTCTAGCTGCAAGGCCTGTGCTATAGGTGAACTTGAGCATCTACAGGTTAAAACTATGATTTTTCATGTTACTTGTTAAAAATATAACTTTCTTCTTTAAATGCATTTGAATCAGTTCTAATGAGGTGGATGAAACTGGAGCCTATTATACAGAGTGAAGTAGGGAAGAAAGAAAAACACCAATACAGTATACTAACGCATATATATGGAATTTAGAAAGACGGTAACGATAACCCTGTATGCGAAACAGCAAAAGAGACACAGATGTATAGAACAGTCTCTTGGACTCTGGGAGAGGGCGAGGGTGGGATGATTTGAGAGGGTAACGTTGAAACGTGTATATGATCATATGTGAAGCAGATCGCCGGTCCAGGTTCGATGCATGATACAGGGTGCTCGGGGCTGGTGCACTGGGATGACCCAGAGGGATGGGATGAGGAGGAAGGTGGGAGAGGGGTTCAGGATGGGGAACACGTGTACACCCATGGCAGACTCATGTCGATGCATGGCAAAAACCACTACAGTATTGTAAAGTAATTAGCCTCCAATTAAAATAAATAATTTAAAAAATATAACTTTCTTCTCTAAAAAAACCTGAACTTTACATTAGATGTTACTTAACTCAAAAAATTATTGATATTACATTATGGAAAGTTTGTAAAACAGAGAAGGACAAATACCCAATCCTATTAATTACTCTACTGTTATCCCTTTTATTCCTACTATCCTTTCCATGTAGATTTAAAAAGTTTTAATCACACTGCACACAGAATTTCATAATTTTCTAATCTCAATCCCTGGGTTGGGAAGATCCCCTGGAGTAGAAAATGGCAATCCACTCCAGGATTCTTGCCTGGAAAATTCCATAGACAGAGGAGTCTGGCAGGCTACAGGCCATGGGGTTGCAAAGAGTCAGCCAAGGCTGAGCACTCACACACTTTATAATGTACAGTTTTACCTTACATCTATACTTCTCTATGTAACTATAGATTTTTAAAGTTTTTCTTTTTTTTAAAAAAGTGAGATATAATTAACATGACATATTAGTTTCAGGTGTACAACCTAATAATTCAAAAATGTAAACACTGTAAAATGGTCACTGTGATAAGTCTAGTTAACAACCATCACCACATAGTTACATATTTGTTTTCTTGTGATAAGAATTTTAAGACCTACTCTCTTAGCAACTTTCAAATATATAATCTAGTATTGTCAACTACGTAGACATCATGCTATACGTTACATCTCAAGACTTATTTTACAACTGGTAGTTTGTACCTTTTTTGACCCCTTCACCCACTTTAATGATTGTTTTAAGTGCCTGTATAAAATTTCACATAGATTATCATTTTCTTAGTTATACATCTACTGATGGAAATCTGTAACTTTTCTTTACTTTTACATAGTACTAAGATAAAAAATTTTCAGGCATGTAGATTTTCTTTAACTTTTAAGAGAAATGTTCTTTGAAGTTTGGGAATTTTGCCAGGACTTGGATAAATGGCTCTCTTCTTTCAGTAATTTTGCCTAAAATTCATTAAGCTCTCTATTCCTGGAACTCAGTTTGTTTTTCAGAGAAGATACTTTACTTTTTTTCTCTTTCTCTCCTTCTGGGGTGCCTGCCATGAAGACTGCTTGGTTTCCTAGGTCTGTTGTCCAAGCTTCTCCTTTTACCCTCGTGATTACGAGATCTTTGTGTTTCGCATTGTGGTTTTATTCACTTCACCCTTTTGACTGTCCAGGCCACTGAATTTGAGTATCAAGAGGGATCATCCTCTTCTTATGATGTACAGATTCTTTTTTTTTAATTAAGTCTTTTTGTGTGTGCTGAACTTGAATCTTTAGTGCTCATATTGTCCTTACTGGTTGAATTTTGCGGGGGTTTAGTTACTTTACAATGTCGTGTTGGTCTCTGCTGTGCTCCCAGCTTGCCCCACCCTCTCCTTCCCCCACTGTGTCCACAAGTTTGTTCTCTACACTTGCACCTCTATTCTTGCCCTGCAAAGAGGTTCATCCAAACCGTTTTTCTAGATTCTACATGCATGCATCACTATATGATATTTGATTCTCTCTTCCTGACTTCACTCTGTATAACAGACTCTAGGTCCATCCACCTGCCTACAGTTTTTTAAGGTTGCCCTCCATCTGCTCCAGTAAGCTTAATGTCGTCAGAGCCGTGCCCTGATCCTTGTTGGCTCTGCCTCTCTCTGGCCACCCAGCTCGCTCACTGTCAGTTCTTTCTCTTTGCTGCTTGCTGGGGTTCAGCTGCTGGGATGCCTTTGCCTGGTTGGAGGGTGGGGAGGAGCCTGAGAGCCCTGGCCCTGAAGGCTGGCAGAGCCGCAGCGGGAAACCGTCAGTTTCCTGTCAAGGCACTGGGTAGCGGAGGGAGGCTTTCCACAGCCGGCCTCAGCCCCAAGGGTGGGAACCCTTAGCCTGCCCATTCCCCTTCTCCTCAGCCCCTTCAGTCTTTGGAAACTGGCCCACGTCTGGGGGTGTTCGGGTTGCCTGATGTCAGCTTTTCCTGCAGGGGTCCGGGAATCCCTGTGGACCAAGCTCTCCCCTGAAGCTGACTGCTTCCGAGCCTTGCTCTGAGACACTCTTGGGCTGTGCACCCCACTCCTTCCCTGCCTCTCATCTGGCACAGAGGATTAAAGCAACTCCCTCCTGTCAGTTCCCTGTCCACTGCATGAACTGATGCGAGCCTCACAGGAAATGAGATGAAGCTGCTATGAAGTTGTATGTGTAGGAAAGACAGAATACATCAATGCACTGTCTTTCCAGAATTCTCTGCCTCTGTGTCTTCCACAACTATTTTTGATATTTTAGCTTAATTATTCTTTTCTACAATTTTAAAATCAGTCAAGTTTTTAAAAATTCTATGAGTTTTTTAAAATTAGATAATACTTGCCCATTATATAAAAATTCAAAAATGGATAAAACTATAAAAAGTAAGTAAAATCGGTTTCTCCTTCCTTGTCTTTGTAATCCCATATCTTTCCCAAGAGGAAACTAGTTATTCTTCTAGAAGAGGGGTTGTAAAAGGTCAAATAATAAGTACAACTGATCCTTGAACAACGTAGGTTTAAACTGTGGGCCCACTTATTTTTTTAGTAGTAAAGGGAAATTTTTTAGTAGTAAATACTGCAGTATTACACAGTCAGTTGAATCTTTGAATGCAGAGGAACCCAGGATATGGAGGTCCAGCCAGAAGCTATATGTGGGTTAACATCCCCCACCCCAAATTGTTCAAGGGTCAATTGTGTTTTGCTCTTTAAAGACTCATAGTTTTTGTCACAGCTATTCAACTCTACTGTTGAATACAGAGGATCTGTCTGTGTTCCAATAAAGCTTTATTCATGGATGTTGAAATTTGAATTTCATGTCATTTTCATGAAATTGTATTAGTTTTCTATTGTTTTTTTTCAACCATTGAAAAATGTGAAAACCATTCATAGCATACAGAAACAGATGGTGGGCTGGATTTAGCCATAGCTCGACTGCAGCCATGAAATTAAAAGACGCTTACTCCTTGGAAGAAAAGTTATGACCAAACTAGATAGCATATTCAAATGCAGAGACATTACTTTGCTGACTAAGGTCCATCTAATCAAGGCTATGATTTTTCCTGTGGTCATGTATGAATGTGAGAGTTGGACTGTGAAGAAGGCTGAACGCTGAAGAATTGATGTTTTTGAACTGTGGTGTTGGAGAAGACTCTTGAGAGTCCCTTGGACTGCAAGGAGATCCAACCAGTCCATTCTGAAGGAGATCAGCCCTGGGATTTTTTTGGAAGGAATGATGCTAAAGCTGAAACTCCAGTACTTTGACCACCTCATGCGAAGAGTTGACTCATTGGAAAAGACTCTGATGCTGGGAGGGATTGGGGGCAGGAGGAGAAGGGGACGACCAAGGATGAGATGGCTGGATGGCATCATGGACTCGATGGACGTGAGTCTGAGTGAACTCCGGGAGTTGGTGATGAACAGGGAGGCCTGGCGTGCTGTGATTCATGGGGTCACAAAGAGTTGGACACGACTGAGCGACTGAACTGAACTAAACAGCTGTTGAAGAACCCGCCTGCAATGCAGGAGACCCTGGTTTGATTCCTGGGTTAGGAAGATCCCCCAGAGAAGGGATTAGGCTACCTACTCCAGTATTCTTGGGCTTCCCTGGGGGTTCAAACAGTAAAGAATCTTACTGCAATGTGGAAGAACTGGGTTCAATCCCTAGATTGGGAAGATTCCCTGGAGAAGGGCATGACAACCCACTTCAGTATGCTTGTCTGGAGAATCCCCATGGGCAGAGGAGCCTGGCAGGCTACTGTCCATGGGGTCACAAAGAGTCGGACACAACTGAGTGACTAAGCACACTATGGTTTGGTGACCCATGTTCTAGAGGCATTCTATACATACTCAATACGTTCCTTCTGTTTTCTGGTATATCTATTTATGCCAGGAGCAGCCTCCATGTTACATATGATGTTCTGCACTGAGATTTTTCTGTTCCAGTCTCCTGGTGGTCAGCCCATGTCAGTTCATAGAGTTACTTCCATTTTATTGGCCACCTGATACTCAGGCCCGTGCTGTGATGTAATGAGGAGCATTAGGTTATTTCTGATCATTGCCTTCCACAGTAATGCTAAAGTGGATATTCTTGTACACTGGTGTACCTCTGTGATTCTGTTTGTAGAATAAATTCACAAAGGAGTAATCAGTACTAACAATTCAGCATAAATTTAACGTTTCTGAGCAGAGATTTGATCACTTTCATTGCAGTTCATTACAGGGTATGTCCAGACCACACCAAAGCCCTGGGTGGCTCAGCAGATACCTGTTAACAGGGATCCTAGAGCAGCTGTCTAGGTGCCAACCTTTTTTGGCCCCAGGGGCCGGTTTCATGGAAGAAAATTTTTCCGTGGACTAGGTGGGTAGAGGGGATGGTTTCAGGATGATTCAAGTGCATTACATTTATTGTGTACCTTATTTCTATTACAATTACATCAGCTCTTCTTGAGATCATTAGGCATTAGATCCTGGAGGCTGGGGACTGCTGCTGTAAATGGACCCTTAGAAGTGCAGACTAGAGACTCCTTGACCACTCTCAGGGGATGACTGGCACTGCACAGAGTTGGAAAGGAGAGAGGGACTGGCTTTACAATAAGATATGAGAGGAAGACCTTTGAACTTCATGATTTAAAAAGAGATTACCTCGCCAGAAGGTTATGAACTAATTTTATTAATTAAATTTTATTTTATTAGCAGATGGATGTCATCCACATGAATCTTTTGGAGAATCATTTATAGCCTAAGTGGTTCTCCCTAAAGTGATTTGTGGTATAATAAATCAAAGTTTGGACCAATATCTGAAAACTTATAATACACATATAGCCTCTGTAGCCAGGATAATCACTGCCTCAAAAAGCGCAAACAGCAGATAATCCAAAATTAGGTGTATTCTCAGGTTTCCTGGTGACTCAGACGGTAAAAAATCTGCCTGCAATGCAGGAGACCCAGGTCCAATCCCTGGGTTGGGAAGATCCCCTGTAAAAGGAAATGGCAACCACCCCAGTATTCTTGCCTGGAAAATTGCATGGACAAAGGAGCCTAGCAGGCTACAGATCATGGGTTGTGAATAGTCAGAAAGAATGGGGTGACTAACACACTTGGTCCAGCAAATGACTTAAGTTATAGCTTCTGTTTCTTCACCTCTAAAATTGAGGGTTGAAATACTGGCTCCCTATGGTCACTTCCAGCTTTAGAACCGTACAAACTATGGATAAGCAAGAAATGCCCAGTAGATCAGTAGGTCCAGGAAGTCAGAACTGTGTCTATTTTTTTTTTTTTTTTTTTTTTGCTGTGATGTTCTCCTGATACTTAGAACAATGTGTGACATTTAGTGGGCTGCTGCTATTGCTAGGCAATATTTGTTAAATGAATGAAAGATGAACGTATCAGGTAGCTTTTGCGTTTGTTGGAGATTATTGTCAACCCAATGGTCATTCCTCCATCCTTCTTTGGAATAGAACTCTGCCACCTTCTTCCACCACTCTAAGTTTCAGGGGATATGCTCTCAAGACCCAGTCCTGAAAAGTGGCACTGGCCAGTCCTAGTGATTCCACATTTTTTTGCCTCTGATTGGATTGGATTAAACATGGTTGTGAGATTTAATTTTGGCTGTAATGATAAGTTAGGGGAAAATTACTTCAGGACTCTAGGAAAGTTTCCCCATTATAAGAAGGGATTCCTTGAATAAAGCAAAATCCCCATTGTCGTCATGCCTACTTGACCTCCTGGGACAACTGCAACCAACTTATTAATACAATCATGAGGGAGCCTGTTGAGGACAAGCTGAGAAGTCTAGTGTGATAGAGAAGAAATATGGAAAGAATTTGAGTCCATGATGACAGTTTTCAAGCCCTGAGGAAACTAGCTTCTGGATTTTGTAAAAAGTGAAACAAGAAACTCTTTATGATTTGGACAGTCATTTTTTTTTGTTACATGCAGTCAAAATCATCCTAATAATATGTCACTTATATAGTTATTATACAGATAAATTTGGTGAGAATGAAGAGTCCTTTATTGCTTATAAGTTAGAGCTTAATGGGTAGAAAATAAAGATGCATTTTTATTATCCTTTCTCATGCTATGGAAAATTGTAAAAAGCAAAAACTTCCCTATTCCTTAGATAGGGAAGAGTCTAATATTAATAACAAAAGAAAAAGCATACCTATTGCAAATTTTATAAACCAGGTAGCAATATTACAGAACTGGGTGGCTTTAAAAATGATTTTGCGGGCTAGATATAATAGAATATTTCCACTTTTAGATGTGTTAACATTTGTAATTGGTTACATGGGTTTTTTTTTTTTACTTTAATTTTCCTTTAATATTGTAGGCAAAAGGTCTCTGCTCCATATTTTATGTAAAATTCATGGCAAGAACCAGATTCTAGCATTAATAACTGAATTAGTAAAATAAAGGCAAAGCAGCCACAGCTGTGTCAGTATCTTTAAAATAGAAAACAGTCAATTATGTACCTGGTGCCCCACCCATAACAGGAAGTTAGGTGCTGAGGCAAGCTTGCTAGAGGTTCAGACCTCTGCATGATTAGCTGTCATATTATGGGAGTACATTATAGGATTAGCTGAGGATAAACTATTATTATGCCTGTCAATATTGGTTAATTGCTGGATACATCTCATCTCTGCCTCAGCACAGAATCTCTCTCTCTTTTGAGCCCAAACAGACAGACAGACACACACACACACCATGGGTTATAGTAATGGCAGTTGCTTGTGGTAAGGACTGGGCTCAAAGACCCTGAAACCTTAATTTTTGGTTACACTGTATTTTTCTAGGAATCTAGTGACAGGTATCCATAACCCTCTCTTATTCCAGAAATCTCTTTGCTTACAGAAAGCACAGGAGAGGTCAACCACATGAATGAGGTTGTTACAGAAAAAAAGAGTGGCTAGATGACTGTGCTAGAAGAAAAGGTCTTTGAAACCTTGATTGACAAGTCCTACCAGTTGCAGCAAAGAAGCCTGTCCATTCGGTTATGTGATCATAACATTGTGAGTCATGAGCTGTCATAACTTTCTTCACCTTATAACCACTCTTCTTGGTTTTGCTTTCTATTCTTCCCCTGCATGCTTTTTTCTCCTCCCACCCACTTCCCCTCCTCTCTTTATTGAAGGTTTGAGGAGGTGAAAATTTCGTCTTACAATAGTGCAGAAGTGGATTTGCAGTTTTTCACAGTGGAGGTGTGATAAATGGCGTATTTCATTCTGTTAAGATCTAGAAGATTTCAAAGGGGGCTAAGTCCATATGAGGGTTTCTTGAATGCCTCAAGTCCATCACTGAGGTTAGTTCTATGCGATAGAAGCGTGATGTCATAGAAGGAGATTGGGATTTGGAATGAAGCAGGCCTGAGTTCACAAAGCACCTGTGTCACCCAGTAATTGTATGATTTCAACCAGATAATTAGCCAATAGATGAGTAGCCTCAGTTGGCACCTGCCAAATGGAATATTAATACAGATCTTGTAAGTTTTATATGCGAGGAGGCATGGGAAGCATCTTAACTCCCATCATTCTACAAACATTTCTTAAGTACTTCTCTGTGCCAGGTAAGTGTAAGGTCAGGAATATCACAAGCAAATATGGTGCAGTGTCTGATCCCAAGAATTCCAGAGAAGAAGGCCAGAAGAGGATGAGGATGGCTGTATAACGACAGCAAAGGCTTCGTAACAATGAAAACGCCTGAGATATGTTCCAACGGATGAGCAGGAATTAGGTAAAAGGAGAAGTGACATGCAGTGTAGGAAAGCTGAAGTGCAATGTAGTAAAGACAAGAGGTTTCCAGAGCATGAAGATTTACCCCTGGAACTGAATGGCTGGATCACAGGGAGTGATGGAGGTAGTGGTAAGAGATGACACCAGGAAATTTATCAGGAATCCCACAGTAAAGGGTCTTGTGTGCTGACATAGAAAGTTTGGACTTACCCAAGTCCCTTGGTCATGTAGCCTATAAGAGGTATGTAGATCTAGAGGGGGAACTCAAGTTTTCTAAATCCAAGACCAGGAGTTCTTCATAACAGCTCACTGTCTCCTTTGATATGAGACCTTACCATTGTGAGCTTAACCTCGATGCCTGCAGGAGTCACCTGTCAAGGTATTGTCTGGATTAGAGAATGGGGAGAGTATAGCCTAAGTCTCTCCTTGGGATGAGGAGGTATGAGTAGGTGACCGAGATGTTAGCTGGACAGTCAGTGGCAAGAGTGGGCAAAGCAGTTAGCCTGTGGCTTCTAAAGCCAAAGGAATCTGAGATTAGGTGCCATGAAGGACCAATAGCAAGTGGGAAGCCCGTCCAAAAGTGAGTAAGAGCTAGGAATAGAGGATGATGACTGAGGACCCCCTGTGCTGCGTTGCCCAAAGACCAGCTGGGGCTGCACACATCCACGACTTGCATCTGGGTGTATGCCAGTTGCTGAACCCTAAATTCATGCCTTTCGGGGAACACCTAATGCTCCAGTTTGCAACGGCACCAATGCGTTTCAAGTTACTTCAGAGCCAAGAGATACATAGCTCTTTCTAAAATAGCTTGCAGATTCAGCAGTGTACTATATATAGTGACACCAGAAATTTTTTAGAATTGTAACAAGAAATGTACGAGGCTGTGGTTTTTCTATGGAGCCCAGTTGCAAAAGTCATCTTTCTTGATTTGTTAGAGTCTGAAAACTTCCTTTAGAATCCTCAGTGGACACTGAGTCCAGCAGAAAATACCTGACTGTCATCTCCTAAGTGATTTGGTAAAATCACCGGGGAATCTAACCTTTCAAACGTCATGATGAAAAGATGCAAACACACTGGTAGCTTGCTCCTGGAAATAGGACTTAGCAAAGCAAATGTGCTAATGCTGGAACAGACTCTTGCCTCATTCTCTTCCTTCTTTCTCTTCCTGATTTTCTGCTTTCATCATTTCCTAGGATGACAGGGGCCAATGGTTGGGAGAGTGTCAAGTAATCACTCTATTCCTTCTGAAGGGTCTAAATCTTTTCAGAAGGGCCCTATCATCCACCAGTTTGTCCATATTTAAGAAATGCATTCTTGAATAACTAACATTCTTTTATCTTCTCTTCTCCCATAAAAACCATTCTTATGATTTGAAAATGTTCTAATCAACTTGGGTTACACGTGGAAACATATACAGGGCCATTTGTAAAATAGATAGTCGATGAGAATTTGCTCTTTGACTCAGGGAACTCATGCCGGGGCTGTGTAACAACCTAGAGGGGTAGGATGGAGAGGGAAGTGGGAGGGAGGTTTACGAGAGAGGGGACAGAAGTCTGCCTATAGTTGATTCATGGTGCTGTTTGGCGAGACCAACAAAATAGTGTAAAGCAATTATCCTTCAGTTAAAAATAAATAAAATAAAAAACTTGGGTTACAAAAAACCGCAGGTGGGATGGAAGCTCAGTATTGGCAGAGATCATGAATTGAAGTATCCCAAGCTCTTAGAGGGCTTCCCTGGTGGCTCAGTGGTAAAGAATCCGCCTGCCAACGCAGGAGTCATGGGGTAAATCCCTGGGTTGGGAAGATTCTCTGGAGAAGGAAATGGCAGCCCTCTCCAGTATTCTCGCCTGGGAAATCCCACGGACAGAGAGCCTGGCGGGCTACAGCTGATGGGGTTGCAAGAGTCGGACATGACTTAGTGAATAAACAACAACAAATTCTTAGAAAAGTGTCAGGCACAGGATAAGTGTGCAAAATATTTGTTGAATAATATCAAAATGAATGATTAAAGATGCAAGTGCGTTGATCATTAAGCAAGTCCAGAGAGTACGAGGTGCTATTGGAAATATGTAATTTCCTCTGTTCTTCCCCCTTGGGCTTAGAAGTTTGAAGCATGAAATGGGAGTGGAAGAATGAATCAGGAGAAGTTTGAGAAAACTTGGAACTTTCAGAGAACAACGTGAAAGGAGAAGAAAAGGCTTAAAAATGAACAAGCAGTAAATACCCTAAGGAATTGAAAGCAGGGACTTAAACAGATACTTGATCACCAGTGTACATAGTAGCATGTTTACAATAGCCAAAAGATAGAAGCAACTCTAGCAAAGCAAACGCCATCTTTCTGTCCTCTGACTCTTCCCCTGGTGTGGTACAGAGGACTTTAGAGTCAGACAGAATTAGCTCAGATTCAGGCTCCACCACTCACTGATGGTGTGACTTCGGTCAAATTAGACAGCCTCTCAGATTTCCAGCTTTCTTATCGGTAAAGTGGAGATAACAGAAATACTGCATTATGATGATGTGAGAATAAATGTTATCATGTATATAAAATGTTTTGTGAATGTTTAGTCACTCAGTCATATCTGACTCTTTTGCGACCTCATGGACTGTAGCCTGCCAGGGTTCTGTGGGGGCTTTTCCCAGGCAAGGATACTGGAGTGGGTTGTCATTTCCTTCTCCAGGGAATCTTCTTGACCCAGGGATCAAACCCATGTCTCCTGCATTGCAGGCAGATTCTTTTCCGCTAAGATTTCGGCATCCAGTCCTGTCTCTTCATGGCATATAGAAGGGGAAACAGTGACAGACTATTTTCTTGGGCTCCACAATCACTGCAGTTGGTGACTGCAGCCATGAAATTAAAAGACCCTTGCTCCTTGGAAGAAAAGCTATGACAAACCTAGACAGCTCATTAAAAAGCAGAGATATTACTTTGCCGACAAAGATCCGTCGAAGCTATGATTTTTCCAGTAGTTATGTATGGATGTGAGAATTGGACCACAAAGAAGGCCTGCGTGCTGAAGAATTGATGCTTTTGAACTGTGGTGCTGGAGAAGACTCGTGAGAGTTTCTTGGACTGCAAGGAGCTCAAACCAGTCAATCCTAAAGGAAATCAGTCCTGAATATTCACTGGGAGGACTGATGCTGAAGCTGAAGCTCAAGCTCTAGTACTTTGGCCACCTGATGCAAAGAGCTGACTCACTGGAAAAGACTCTGATCCTGGGCAAGATAGAAGGCAGGAGGAGAAGGGGATGACAGAGGACGAGATGTTTGGATGGCATCACTGACTCAAGGGACATGAGTTTGAACAAGCTCTCGGAAATGGTGAAGGACAGGGAAGCCTGGCAGGCTGCAGTCGCAGAGTCAGACATGACTGAGCGACTGAACAGCAAAAACCAGGAAAGCTATTGCACAGGCAATAAATGGTCAGTCCCTCTCTCTCTCACTGTCTCTCCACCTTTGAATGCTCACTTACCTTCCCAGCATCCTCCTTTATAGCTTCCATTGTGCAAAATGCGGTTCTCTGATCCAGGGCCTAGATCGCTAACCCTGGCTGGGTTTGGGGAAGGGTTCCCACAGAGAAAGCAGTTCCTGATGCTGGTGTGTGTTTGTTTCTGTGTAGCTATTTCAGCTTCAGCTCCTGTTCCTTTTGTTGTGCCTCTGGCACTGCTGACTCAACCTGTACATCATTCCTCATTGCATCAGGGAATTCAGGGTCCAACCTGTTTCTTGGAACATCATCTTACCTTCCTTATAGGGAGCCCTTGCTTCATTCTCTCTTTTCTGGTGATTTTTATTTATCGATTCTGTAGGTATAGTTTTAAAAGTCAAAAAGTTCTGTAACGATTATGATGAAAAGTAGTCGTCTCCCTCACCCCTGAGCCCAGCCACTCAGAAGCAGGTGGTGTTACTGCTGTTATTGTTAATCTTTCACTCTGCTTTCTAAATGATAAGACTTTATTGCTAGACCCTGTTTTCCCCCTCTTGAGTTATATATTATCAATTGACTTAAACCGTGAAGATTTTACTCACTTTCCCAATTTTCTACCTCCACATTCTCTCTCCTTACATCTTTCCATTATACAACTTTGCCTTGTATTAACAATTAAAGTTTAGACTTTTAGAAAATAAATCTTATTCCCAGCCATAGTATTTGTATTATTTTTCTTGTACAACTTATAGTATTTTTATTATTCTTGTAAAACTACTTTTTATTTCCTTGGAAATAATAATCACTTAACTTTTTATTTATTTGATAGATCTTTTTAAGACCGTGCGTGTCTGAAAATGTGTTAACTTCACACCCACATTTGACTAGTAGCTTGTGTATAGAATTCTAGATTAATGTTTCTTCAGCATATTAAAGCCTTTACTACATTTTCTTTTAGCGTTAGCATTGTTGTTGAGAGGTTCAATGATACTGTGATGTCTGATCGTTTATATGTGACCTATTTTATTTTTCTGGAAATATTTATAAACTTCACTTCATCCTTGGTTTTCTGAAGTGTTGTGGTGCTATGTCATGGTGTATGTGTGTGCGTGTACACTGGCTGGACTTTTAAGTGAGCCCTTTCAACCTGGCAACTCATGTCTTTTTCTTAGTACTTATATATTATTTCTTTGATGATATTCTTTAGTTCATTTTTCCAAATCTTCTATCTGAAACTCTCTCTCTGAGTGTTGGATCTCCTAAACTCATCCTCTAGTTCTCATATATTTTGTCTCCTATTTTCACCTTTGCCTTTTAGTCTACTGTTTGGAATTTAGTACTTATATATTATTTCTTTGATGATATTCTTTAGTTCATTTTTCCAAATCTTCTATCTGAAACTCTCTCTCTGAGTGTTGGATCTCCTAAACTCATCCTCTAGTTCTCATATATTTTGTCTCCTATTTTCACCTTTGCCTTTTAGTCTACTGTTTGGAATTTTTTCTTCAACTTTGAGTCCTCTTTGAGCAGTTTAATTTTGGTTACAGTGTTTAACTTCCAAGAGCTTTTTCTTATTCTCTCAAAATTCTTTTTTTTTTTATATAACATCCTGCCTTTGATTTATGCCTGCAATATATTTTGTCTTAAAACTATTAATTATATAAATACTTTTGGACAGTTTCATCTGTTTTCTCCATTGAAACTCTTTCTCCTGAAGTTCCGTTTTTTCCCCTCTTTAATAAGCTTTTTATTGTGGGAAAATTTTTTAAAATTTTTGTGACCCTTGGCTGTTTATTTAAACATAAGAATATGGGGATAAAATGCTGATTAAAATGCTGATTAAAGCATTAGGTGAGCTGGCTGACTGATGGTTTTCCCCATCCATCATCCATGACTCAGTCCAGAACCTGGCCATTTTTACAGGGAATTCTAATCATTAGCAATAAAGATCTTTTTCTTGGTCAAATTAAAACCACCACATTTCTGTGATGCCTGTGTGTGCGTGCCCATGTGTGTGCATGGATACAGGTGTATAAATATGGCTGAGTCATTTTGGGAACAAATACAGTTGGGATTCTTAAAAAGGACAGTGTTGACTCTCAACTTGATTACCCTGTTTTCATCCAAAGTCTTTCTGGTTTATTCATTCCAGAGTGTAAACTTGTAGATTTCTATCAGGATTAGTCATCTGGGCTATGAGAAAAACCTAAGGGGTTTCTTGTTTACTATATGGGTGGGAAGAAATGGAAGTACTCTTTAAAATGCCAAATTTAGAAAAAATTTGATGCAAAATGCCAATCAAGAGGGACAAAGTTAAGTAAATTGTGACACAGTCATAGACTATAAAATCAAGTTTTAGACAAAACAGATGACACAGGAAAGTTGTCATTATTTATAGCTAAATGAAAAAAATGCAGGTTGTAAGAGATGTGTAATGTGATTATGTTTTTATTAAAACAAAACTAAAAACTTTCTTACTGTATGCTTTCTATCTCTCTAAATATTTCAGTAGTAAGACAAGGGACGTGTTCATAAAATAATCCATAGGATAGAGCCCTTTCAAAATAAGACCAGAAAGCTGCTTTTCCAAAAAACAGTTTGTCCCACCTGATAAATACTGTCAGAAAATAGTTTTTCTATTATTCTGGCTATTTGTTTTCTACTTCTAATCTTTTCATCTCTGTGGCTCCCAGATGCTTCTNAGAGCCCTTTCAAAATAAGACTAGAAAGCTGCTTTTCCAAAAAACAGTTTGTCCCACCTGATAAATACTGTCAGAAAATAGTTTTTCTATTATTCTGGCTATTTGTTTTCTACTTCTAATCTTTTCATCTCTGTGGCTCCCAGATGCTTCTGCATGACTATATGGCCAAATTAGGAAGAGGGCTGCAAACTCTCTGACATAAGTTACTGAAGCGCTCATCTCTGGCATGAATTTAGGAAACTAAAAAAACAAACACCCTGAGGTCAGGAGACATATAAAATGAAGAAAGTGAGTAAGTTGCAAACATCTTTGGAAGCAGCATTTAGGGGAAAAACTTTGTTTTTTATTATTAAAATGTTAGCTATTGTAAGCATTTTGGCAATGCTGTTTGTGAGGTTGAGGAGGTTTTACTCCTAGTTTGCTTAGAGTCTTTTTAAATTAGGAGTTGATGTTATATTTTATCAAATCATATTTCTGCATCTGTTGAGACAAGTATATTTTAGCAAAAAATCTATGAATATTATAAAGTAAATTGATTTATTTTCAAATTATAAAGCAGCTCTGCATCCTTGAATATGAATAAATCCCATTTGGTTATGCTGTATTAACCTTTTCATTTTATTATTGGTGTGATTTGCTAATATTTTGCCAAGAATTTTTACATCGGTGTGAAATCATGCAACTCAGATGGGACTCAAACCTACGAGATGGACTCGAACCCAACCTAAACCCAGACTGGGACTTGAACCCACGTCTTTGAATGTCTTTTATCTGAGCTCACACACCTGGTCTCAGGACTTAACGAAGCTCAGGTTCATGATGTCTTGTGGCAAAAAGAATTTAGTGAGAGACTAAGTGATAGGTGAGAAGTGGATTTATTTAAAGATACACATTCCATAGACAGAATGCAGCTGGTCTCAAAATACAAGAATGGCCTTGGGAGAACCATATTCCATAGACAGTGTGTGGGCCATCTCAGAAGGCAAGAGGCCTTGAAACATGATGTGGTTAGATTTTATGGGCTGGGCAATTTCATAGGCTAATAAGTGGTAGGATTATTCTAGCTATTTTGGGGAAGGAGTGGGGATTTCTAGGAATTGGGCCATCACTCAAATTGGGCCATCACCCAAATGGATTTCCAGGAACTGGGCCATCACCTCACTGGTAGGTGTGTCGTTTAGAATAGTAAAGCATTACAATGAGCATATAGTGAGGCTCAAGGTCTATTGGAAGTTGAATCTTCCTCCATCAGGACCTAGTTGGTTCTAACCAGTTTTTGTCATGTCCTATGACTATGTCATTCTTTTAAAGATTGTGCCCTGCCCCCTTCCCTTCTGTTTAGAATGTTCATGAGCGTTATTGATGTTTTCTCATAATATTTGCCTGGTTTTGGTAACGGAATCTTTTGAAATGGCTTGGGAAATATACCTTCCTCTTAAATTTCTGGAAGAGATGGGGCAAAAGTAGTATTATTTCCTTCTTGAACATTTGGTTGAATTTAGTAAAAAAAAAAAACCATTTAGAGCACCTTAAATACTAGGCTCAAGGGCTTGGCCTTCACTCTGAAACCTTCAGTGGTTCCCATGGTAGAAAAGATGATGTCTGAAAAGTGTGTTTTGGGAAGATGAATCTGGCAGCTGTGGGCAGGAGATATGTTGGCAGTGAAAGCCTAGAGAAAAGCAGCAGGAAAAACATTTTAATTTCCAAAATTCCTGCAGATTAAGCTGTGCTCAATCTTTCACAGGCTTGAGGGAATTCCTCACATAAAAATGGAAGTGACTCCATTTGGTGGAAACTGCACATAGACTAGCAGGTGCCTTTCCTTACAGAGAGGCTCTGTGCATGGGTGCTCAGCTGGAATCCATGGACTATAGCCTGTCAAGCTCCTCTGTCTATGGGATTTCCCAGGCAAGAATACTGGAATGGGTTGCCATTTCTTTCTCCAGGGGATCTTCTCGACCCAGGGATCGAACCCACATCTCCTGCATTGCAGGTAGATTCTTTACTACTGAGCCACTTGGAAAGCCTGGAGATGCTCTAAAGTGAAGTGAAGTCGCTCAGTTGTGTCTGACTCTTTGCAACCCGGTGGACTGGGGTGATACAAATACTATCACTGAAAAATTACTCTTGGTGTCCAAGGTTTCTCATTCAGCTAAATAAATCCAGTCTGGCTTTTAAAAATGCCCAAACCAGAGTTATAGTGCAACATTTTAAAAATTACTGGAGGTTTTTTTTTTTTTTAAGGAAAGTGATTATTTCAGATTTTATTTATGGTTTGAGGACTCATAAAAGAAATACACATCTTAAGGACTTGTTCATAACACAGCTCTATAAATTTGCTCTAAATTTGTTGTCATTTTGAACAAGCACCATCTTCTGGCCATGATATTCTACGTATTTCCTTCTACACTGTTAACTAATTTTTTTTTAACTTTGGCCACCTGATTCAAAGACCTGACTCACTGGAAAAGACTCTGATGCTGAGAAAGACTGAGGGGAGAAGGAGAAGTGGGCAACAGAGGATGAGATGGTTGGATGGCATCACCAACTCGATGGACATGAGTTTGAGCCAACTCTGAGGGATACCGAAGGACAGGGAAGCCAGGCGTGCTGCAGTTTGTTGGGTCACAAAGTGTCGGATACGACTGAGCGACTGAACAAGAGGAGCAAAATGCAGAGTGCCTCATGCCGGATGAAGCACAGGCTGGAATCAGGGTGCTGGGAGAAAGGTCAATACCTGACATATGCAGACGACACCACCCTCAAGCCAGAAAGTGAAGAGGAACTACAGAGCCTCTGGATGAAAGTGAGAGAGGAGAGTGAAAAAGCTGGCTTAAAACTCAACATTCAAACAATGAAGATCGTGGCATCCGTCCCATCACATCATGGCAAACAGATGGGGGAAAAATGGAAATACGACAGGTTTTATTTTCTTGGGCTTCAAAATCACTGCAGACTGTGACAGGGATCAAGACCATCCCCATGGAAAAGAAATGCAAAAAAGAAAAATGGCTGTCTGGAGAAGCCTTACAAATAGCACTGAAAAGAAGAGAGGTGAAAAGCAAAGGAGAAAAGAAAAGATATAAGCATCTGAATGCAGAGTTCCAAAGAATAGCAAGAAGAGATAAGAAAGCCTTCTTCAGCAATCAATGCAAAGAGATAGAGGAAAACAACAGAATGGGAAAGACTAGAGATCTCTTCAAGAGAATTGGAGATACCAAGGGAACATTTCATGCAAAGATGGGCTCGATAAAGGATAGAAATGGTATGGACCTAACAGAAGCAGAAGATATTAAGAAGAGGTGGCAAGAATACACAGAAGAACTGTACAGAAAAGATCTTCACGACCCAGATAATCATGAGGATGTGATCACTAATCTAGAGCCAGACATCTTGGAATGTGAAGTCAAGTGGGCCTTAGAAAGCATCACTAAGAACAAAGCTAGTGGAGGTGATGGAATTCC
>SJYX01017082.1:113825-177976 GCA_006410675.1 Oreotragus oreotragus
ATCCCATCCCATCCCACCCCCAGAAGATCTAATAGACATTTCACCAAAGAAGACATGCAGATGGTTAATAAACACATGAAAAGATGCTCAACACCGCTCATTATTAGATAAATGCAAAGCAAAACTACAATGAGGTATCACCTCACACTACTGGGCATATACCCTGAGAAAGTCATAATTGATGATATCTCAGAGTACATATGTGTAGAATCTTAGGGAAAAGGAGACAGTCATGGAAAATGTGCATTTATTTAAATGTATAAACCAGAGACTCATGCCCTGGGGTATGGACATTTTAAGAATCAATAGATAGGCACAAGGAGATACAAGGATCCCTGAAATGTAGGTTTTCTTTCTTTTTTTTTTTTTCTGGGCAGATCCTTTGGTTTTATCAGACTTAACAAGGGGTGTGAGTCTTTAAAAAATTGTACCCTAGTGCAGCAGTCCCCTATCATTTTGGCACCAGGGACCAGTTTTGTGGAAGATAATGTTTTCAAGGACTGGGGATGCGCAGGGGGTTCAGGATGATTCAAGCATATTACCTTTATTGTGCACTTATTTCTAAACTAATGCCGCCACTGATCTGACAGGAGGTACTGGTCCATGTTCCAGAGATTGGAGAGGTTGGTCCTGCTCTAATGGACACAAAAACAATCCCTCCTTTTTCACACCAAGGCAGCCCCCCAAATTTCTCCATCTCCTAGCAATCAGAGAGCTTATTGTCTGTTTGCAACATCTGAGCACAGTTTTGCCTTGTTACTTAACTATAAATAAGAAAGGCTTCATTCCAATCATCTGTGTTTCAGAGTACCCAGAATCCTCTGTGTGTGTAGTAGTGCTTAGTAAGTCACAGGGTTTGTGAGTGTTGACTTTCAACTCTCTGATAATTAAGTCGGATTTTATCATTGACTCATTTTACAGATGAAGAAATGGAGTCTTGGAGCTGGAAGAGAAGTTACCAGGATTGTAAAGCAAGTAAGTGGCAAAACTAAAGATTGGAACTCCAATTTCATAACACTTTCCCAAGAATACACGCAGGCTTGTGGGACTGAGCCTTTTTGTAGACATGCTATTTAAGTTGTGTGTTGGCAAGTTAATTCTAAATGCTAAAATGAAGTAACAGTTGTGATTGTCAAGTTACAGAATAACTTTTAAAGTAGTTTCAGCAGTATATAGTAACCGAGATGTAATTCTCTGGGCTGGTTATGTGTTTATTTCAAAGATGGTGCTGTTGGCTTGAAGTATGTTCTGTATGAGTTCCTCGCTAGGATGGCTGAGGGGGTGGGGGTCTCAAAATGTTTTTAACCAACATGACAAATTACTGTGGTCCGTAGCAGAACACTCAATGATTTTGTTTATTTACTTGGCTGCTCCGGGTCTTCGTTGTGGCACACGGGACCTTCGATCTTTGTTGTGGCATGCAGAATCTAAAGTTGCAGCATGTGACCTCAGTCGTAGCACATGGGGTCTGATTCTCTGACCAAGGATCAATTCCAGGCCTCCTGCATTGAGAGTGAGGAGTCCTAGCCACTGGACCTGCAGCAAAATCCCTACTCAATGATTTTTGCTGTTTCAAAATATTCAGTCTACACTCAAAGATGTAAGATTTATTATGTGAGCAAAATATGTGACTAAAAAACAGCCTTGTGCTCCCTGAGCTTAAGTTCATAAAAGGACCTCCAATTTGTGCGCGGTGTATATACTGGCAAAGGTAAATGACCTCTAAAGGGTATTTCTTTGGGATTACGCTCACCTGAATGCTGGTATGCTATTTTACAAAATCTTGCATGCGTTTGTGGGATTAAGTTTAATGAATGGTATTCGTGTTAAAAGTGCCCCACTTCATGCTATACACCCTGGTGGGGATGAGGGTAGGGGGACAAAGATTACCAAGACTAAATTCTTACATTAGAGAAGCTTTTATTTCATTCAATCAGGAAGTTATACACATAAAAGTAGATAATCTCTACATAAGAATTGTACATGCTTTTGTGGAGTTATATGTGGGTTGATAAGAGACACATGAGCCAAACTGGGGCAGCAGGAAAGGTTTCCTGGAGAAGGTGATGTGTGAACTAAGTCTTAGAAGAAGAGTAAGAGCCAAGTGAGGAGAGACAAGAGCACGCAGAGCAAATGGAAGAGCTTGGGCGAGACTCAGCTTTGCATGGGAAGCAGCCATTTGTGGAGCAGGGCAGGGGTCACAAACAGTTCCGTGCTGCTGGAGCATGAAGTTTAGCCTGGGGGATCACAGGACAGAGGAGAGCTGAGTAGCAGGGGTCAGGTCATGGTGGTCTTGAGCCTGAGCCGGAGGACTCCAGCTTTCATTCTGTTGACAGCAAGTGGTCATCTAAGATGGGGAGTGCCACAGTCAGATTGGCAGTTTGAAAAAGTGACTCCATGATTTAAAATACTCCAAGCCCCTTACGGGTTGTTGCTATGATAAGTTCTGTACACTGACTAGCAAATGCTGAGCTCACATCATCCAAAAGCCACCAGACCCCACCTATTACATGGTATCATTTGTAGCATCACTTGGAGTGACTCTGCCCCTTAAGCTCCAGATATTATGGACTTGAACTTCCATCCCACATTGTGTAGAAAGTCCATGGTTCCCACTAGAGAGTTCTAAGGGTCCCAGGGGGCTTCTACTTTCTAAATTCTGGCAGCTACTGAGTTCAGTTCAGTTACTGGATTGTTCTGTAGGTCCCTGTTCTGTCAAGTCAATCTGCATCTGAGACTGACTTTCCAAGACTTTCATCAAAAGCCACTCACACGAGGTGTGAAGCATGTGCCAGACACTTTCTTGAAGAGCTGGAGAGATTGAAAGGTTCACAGGACAGAAACTGTCAGCTGTCTCTAGTTGCCTGTTAGGTGTTCCTTGTGTCTAGCAATGGAGCCCCATAGGTCTGTGCACGTACCCGGTAGCCCCCCACCTCTTCTCTGCCTCCCTGATTCCCAGCACTTCCCCACCCCTTCCCGAGGCCTCTATTTCTAGAAGGCAGAGCAATTCATTGATCTATCCCTCACTCCCCAAACCCAGCCCAGGACCTCCTTTGGCCTCTCCAAAGATTTCCCTTGTCTCACAGCAGTATAAAAATTTCATTTCCCAAGACATTTCCAGCCCTCCTGCCAAGGCAAAGGAAACAACAGTTACTTTGGGTTTTAACTTGTCTTTTTTTTTTGCACCTTCATGTCACTGATTTCTGAGAACTAGAGAGTCCATGCCAACTGGCGTGCCACGTTTGGCGAGTTGGCACAATTCATTAGGCCCGTGGAAATCTTATCTGCCTCCTAATGGAGACAGTGCACAGAGAGCTGGGAACGCAGTGCCTGCTGCAGAGGAGGGAGAAGCCAGGGAGAACGGCACGTAACCTCTAGCCCAGCCTCGTCCTGTCCTGGATCCTCAGATGGGAAAGCTTGGTTCTCTCTTCTGAATGAAAACAGGTGTTGGTGCTGATGTCTGCCAAGAGCTTGTTTTCTGTTTCTAAGCTGTTTGTTAATATTTGGCTTCTATTCTGTGACATGCGTGGGTGCCCTTCAGAGACTCACCTTACTTAAAAAAAAAAAAAAACTTTTCCTCTGAAAGAGGAAAGATCTTACACTATTAAAAATATATATATATATACTTTTTCTCAGATTTGGGGTCTTAGGGGGCTCTTGTCTTCCAAAACAGAATATCCTTCTTCCTCTCTCTCTTTTTTTTTTGATATTAAGACTCAAACTCTTGTTGAATTTCTAGGCTTATTAGGTGAGTAACTGTGACTCTGTGGGTGACTTACATGGGACATTGTCTGAAGAATGGGTTCTCCTTGCTGGGTAAATATAGGCAGACATTTGAGACATGGGTTCAGTCCCTGGGTGGGGGAGATCCCCTTGAGGTGGAAATGGCTACCCACTCCCTTATTTTTGCCCAGCGAATCCCAGTTAGACAGAAGCCTGGAGGGCTGCAGTCTCTGGGGTCGCAAAGAGTCCGATGTGACTGAGACACACACACTTTTCCCCTATGGGGATTTGTTACCAATTGTATTAGGCAAGTATCCAACTCAATGACACTGGAATCCCTCTCAACTGACAAATACCAGGATCCTGAAATTTCCTCGGGGAAGCAGTTTCGATAATCCAGTGCCTTTAGAGACCAGATGGGTAACAGGGAACATACATGGTGGTTAGATAGATGGAAAATGCTGGACCCTATCTAGACCCACTACATTGAAAAATTGTGTGACTATAGAACACATATCTGTACAGGAAGTTGCTCAAGAGCCAGCACAGAACTCTGTACAGAAAAGGACCCTAGCAGACAGGAGGACTCCCTTTGAATGGGTGAATCACGTGTACTTGTGCAGACTGGAATTTATGCTCCAGGCTCTTCTGTTCTCCTCGCTTGTCAGGGAGGAGAAGCACGGCACTCCCCTTAGCTTCCATGCAGCCTCGTTGAGTGTCTCCACTGATGCTGTGGTCATGCCTGTCACCCCTGCCCGGTCAGGGTGCAGCCAGGCTGATACCCAGCAGGCAAGAGAGTACGGTTGAGATAGCAACCAGTGAGCTTTTCCTGAATGTGGGGACCAAATATTATAACACATTGTCCCCTCCAGGGAGGCGGCTTGTGCACATACCCTGCACCCCTACCCTGCCTTGACTGGCTGCATGTGGACTGGAGCTTTCTTCCATCCCCACCAGACTTGTCCAAGCCATGGCCATCTACCTGTCTACTGCCACAGTCTCCTAACTTATCTCCCTGCTTCCACCCCTGCCTCCCTGCCGCCTATTCTCAGCAAAGCAGCCAGAATGATCCTTTTAAAATGGGATGTACCTCCAGTACCCCCAAACCCTCGCAACTTGTCCCATCCCCTGAAATCCCAAATCTCCACCACAGCCTTTGAAGTCTACGTCACTTGGCTTTTGCTGCTCCCTTCTCCCCTCCCTGTCTGTCTTGGTCACCTCTACCTCCTTGGCCATCTTGCTTGTTCATAGATGAGACAAGAAGGCTCCTGCCTCAGGACTTCTGCGGTGTCCTCTGTGGACTACCCCTTGCTTCCACCAGGTTCTCTGCCCAAGTCACCTTCTTGGAGGGCTTCTTTGCCTGCTGTCTCTAAAATAGCTCATTCTTTCATTCTCGAATCCCCTGCTCTATTTTGTCTTTCTCTGGAGTTCTTATCACTACCTGACTTATTAATGTCTGTCCTATTGCTGGCTTCCAGTTAGAACACACCACGAACGATGGGGCTTTTGCTTGTCTTATTCTCCACTCGTTCCCCAGAATCCAGAACAAAGCTTGGCACATAGGTAGCATTGAACAAATAAATGAAATAAGGACAAATGAAGTGTGTGTATGTGTGTTATGTGTGTGTAGAGGTATCTTTTGAAAAATTTGGTTCACATACATCTTCCTCACTTTCATTAAAAGTTCAAGAACTTGTATTTCCCCCAAACTGATGATCAATTTGTTGTTGTTCAGTCATTCAGTCACGTCCAACTCTTTGCGACCCCGTGAACTGCAGTGTGCCAGGCTTCCCTGTAATTCACTACCTCCTGGAGTTTGCTCAAATTCATGTCCAATGAGTCTGTGATGGTATCTAACCATCTCATCCTCTGACGCCCCTTTCTCCTTTTGCCTTCAGTCTTTCTGAGTGTTAGGGTCTTTTCGTGTGAGTTGGATGTTCACATTAGATGCCAGAGTATGGAAGATTCAGCATCAGTCTTTCTAATGAACATTCAGGGTTGATTTTCTTTAAGAATGACTGGTTTGATCTTGGTGTCCAAGGAACTCTCAAGAGTCTTCTATAGCACCACAGTTTGAAAGTATCAGTTCTTTGATGTTCAGCCTTCTCTCTGGTCCAGCTCTCACGTCTGTGCATGACTACTGGAAAAACCATAGCTTTGACTAAACAGACCTTTGTTGGTCAAGTGATGGCTCTCCTTTTTTATATGCTGTCTAGGTTTGTCATAGCTTTTCTTCCAAGGATCAAGTATCTTTTAATTTTGTGGCTACAATCCCTCATGATCAATTTAGGATATGCCAATTATAAAGTTCTAGAACCTTTCTGAAACTGTCCTGTAGGTCCCCTGAAGCCAGTGAAGGAATGTCTGTTCTTATCTAATTATCTAAAATCATCCTCCAGCATTTATAAGCCCTTTTTGGGAAATCACAGTACTCATTGTTTGGGGTCAGGTAAAAAGGCAAATTTGCTTTTAGTTTTAAAGAATTATTCTCAGCCTAACTTTCACTTGTAAATGGGTGAATTTAAGAAAACATAAATGACAATAGGTTTAAACCATACTCTGCCCTCAATCAACCAGTAGGCAAGAAATTCCTCTAAATAAGAGTCTAGAGCACTAATTAAATATTCAAATCTGCAATTTAGTGTTCTTCCACATTTCTCAGATTACCAGCCCATCACATTAGTTTAGCATGATAAATCCAAAGATCAAGCTAATCTCACCTTCTGGAGCGGTACAAAGTTTAATATCTTCTTACCCCACTGGTTAAACAGACTTCTGTGTATAAACAGTGAACTTGAATTAGTCATTTTGGCTCTTTAATCAGCAGAAGGTCACACAAATGAGGGTTTCTGCAGAGCTCATAGGTACAGAACCATTAATCTTGATTTCTTGGAATGAAAAAGATTTCCAAAGGCTAGAATTTCAAGGGGAGACCTCAGAGGGAACACTTGCATATAGGATTAGTATGACCAAAATCAGATCTCCAAACAGACACAAGTGAAGAATTTTAACTTTACTTTAAAAAAAAAAATGAATTATGATATTTTTTGGAGAAATTATTTTTTTGGCACTGGAAAGGAAATAGCAGCTAGCTATTATTTGAGTACAGCATTTTATAAATGTCTTTTTGCCTTAGGAAGACTCTATGCAAGTAGAGGTTAGGATCTTAAGAGAAGGACAAAAGTTTGGGTGGTAAGACGCTTACTCATGACTGCAGCTAGTCTAGTGGAGTAGGAAACACCCAAATTTACATTTCTCTCACTGCAAAGCTGGTATTCACTCAACACTTCATTCATTAAGTGAATCTTAAGTTCATTAAGGACTCTCTGTTGAGCTTAAAAAAAAATTTTTTTTTTGGCTGTACTGCACAGCATGTGGGGCTTGCCTGGTGGCTCAGATGGAAAAGCGTCTGTCTGCAATGTAGGAGACCTGGTTTCAATCCATGGGTCAGGAAAATACCCTAAAGAAGGAAATGGCAACCCACTCCAGTACTCTTGCTTGGAAAATTCCATGGACGGAGAAGCCTGGTAGTCTACAGTCCATGGGATCACAAAGAGTCGGACACGACTGCGCAACTTCACTTCACTTACAGCATGCGGGATCTTAGTTTCCTAACCAGAGATCACCCGCCTGCATTGCATTCCCTGCACCAGGGAAGTCCCTTAGAGACTTTCTTTTAAAACAGTTTCTCTTTCCCTCAATTTCCTTATTTTCTTCTCACTACTCCCTGTGCCAGTTTCAAGGTTTAGCACCCAAACGTTTAGGAGCCATTGTTTGGAAAGTTCCAGATGGATTATTTATCTCTAAGGCTCACAAAAAATTTAGCCTTATCATAAATGAGTTTCAATACAGACTTCTTAAGAGCTGATGAGCAGAAAGTATCAAAATGATTTTTCTTGCTTGTCAAGGCCTGCCTTGTCCTGTCACCCTGGGGCTTCCTCCCTTCAGGGCCTGTTCCCTGTCATCCTCGGGGATGAAGGTCTGGCCCAACATTCCTTGGTAATAGTGGCTTTGATTTTCATTTCTCTCATGAGAGGTGGAGAGGCAGGGTTTGAGAGGGTGAAATATTGGTTGCCTGTGGTGAGACACTAAATTGACCTCTAAAAATGGCAGAAATGGGCGTCTCTTATTCTTTCAACTTGATGTATCCAGATCTGGTTCCCAGAAAGCGGTGACTGAGCCATCTTCAGCTGAGGAAAGGAGAAACATTTGGGTAAAAACTTTTGGAAAAGTTCTTTAGAAAAAGGAAAGGCTATTAACAATTTGGGCTTCCCTGGTGGCTCAGTGGGAAAGAATCCACCTGCCAATGCAGGAGATGTGGGCTCCATCCCTGATCCAGGATGATCCCTTGGAGAAGGAAATAACAACCCAACCCAGTATTCCAGCCTGAGAAATCTCATGGACACAGGAGCCTGGTGGGCCAGAGTCCAGGGGTTCACAAAGACTTGGATATGACTTAGTGACTAAAAAACAATGACACAACAATTCTCTCAAAAATAAACTTTATTTAAGTTACATGTACAGTTTATTAATAAAAGAAATATTTATCTACAGGTCAGCAGGATGGGATGTGTTTCAACATGTGCCTCTAGAATTCTGAAGATCCTGAGCATGATAACTGGTTGTACGCTCTGGACTTCTGAGGCCTTACATACTCTTAAGTCATATTTTGGTATCAAGTGACATTTTTAAAAAAACAAGAGTTTTGTCAAAGCCAGTCATTTCATTCCAAGAGTTCTTTCCCCTCTGTGCATGTGTGAAATGTGAGCAATGCCCAGGTCTCATGGGTAGATTCCAGAATACCTAAGACCCAGGGTTAGGTATTGCATCATCAATCCATGGACTCAAGTCACAGTTCTGTCTTCTTGGGCAGGTATCTCCTTATGAGAACCTTAATATTTAAGATACGTTGCGTTATAGTTTGTTTTCCCCAGTGTCTTCATACACAGGAATGATGTTGCATGTTTATAAGTTCCTTTGGGGACTCTATCTTTCACCTTTTAATCCAGTGATCTACTCTACTTCCCATGGCCAAGGAAAATAATTCTGGAACTTTTAGCATCTTGTAGGCCTGGCACTGAACAAACATTTATTCTGTGCCAACCTGACATGAGGTGCTAGCGTTATACCCTCCTCGTGCTGCCATATTGGAAGCCAGTTACTGTGGGTGTCTGAGAAGCTGCGGAAGCATCCAAGGTCATTAGTAAAGGAAACTCAGCAAACACAATGTGACATTCAACTTAACCTTTACACAGCACTGCCTTTTTGTCTGAGAGGAGTGCCAGTAATCACACAGGGTTTGGAACCACCCATTATTTGCCGCCTCAGTTTCATATCTACAAATTGGAGATAATACTTACCTATTCAGGTTGTTGTGAAGATCAACTTTTATGTTTTCCAGAACTTCCACAATTTAGGTCCATTGAAGCTGAGGGCCCCAAATGAGTGATACAGACCAACAGGTTGTATTCCTTATTCTTGGATGTAAGTTATTACAGCAAAAGTGTAGATGTGTTTTAAGAGCTTCCCCACCATTAAAAGCAAGAATTCCAACTTCTATTGGGTTCAAAATAATAAACTGCTTCCCAAGGTAAGAATTCTAGGAAATTACTCCAGTTAGACTGCATGACACAGGCGCATACCCCCCTCAGAATCTTCTGCTTGGGCAGGAGGATAGTTAAAAAGGTAGTCTTCAATTTAGGTCTTCTGTTTCTAAGTGTCAGCTGAAGAGGCACTTCTTCCAATCCCCTATATCTTTGCTATTTAAAGCCTGACTTCTCATTTTTTGAGAAGCGTTATCAAATTTCCAAAGTTATAAGGAACAGAAACAAGTGTCAAAGTTGAAGTCTCCAGTTTTTTGCCTTGTGTTCATCAAGAATAGAACACCAGAGGCTTGGAAATGATACCAAGGCTTTAAAATAGCTATAAGAATGTTTTAAGAGCTGACTGAACAACTAGGAATATTTCTTACCAAACAGATGCAAAAGTCGTTTAAAAATTTGGACTCAAAACCTTGACTGAATTTCTTTACCAGAGGCCACAGATCTGTTTATCATCAGTCTTCGTAGCAGTTGGTAAAGTCTCTAGAGGGCTTCCTTTCTGTGACTTGCATGACAGCCTCATTTAACTTCAAACATCCTTCTTTAGTATCTGCTAAGCTTCGTTCTTTACCTCTTAATTAATTCTCATTTCCCATATTAAACTCTAGAGACATAGCAAACTCATGCCAATAGGTTTTGCATCGGAGTCTTAAAGTTCTTGTGTGGCTCCCGATGCACAAGGCTCTAGTCTCCCATGAACTATTACTTCATGCTGAATTGATTAGCCATGTAACTGTTCTAATTTCCATAGAAATATCTAGTTACCACATTTCTTCAAGTGAGTATGCACCTCTTAAGGTAGAGTTTCTGTCCTTGGTTACTTCTGTAGAGAGCAAGGTGAAAGAATGAGATGCTATAGACTCTTTGAAGGTTGGAAATTGGGATCTAAAACCTGGAAGTCCTACCAGGGACTGGAATCCAGGAGATGATGGAGGATCTGCTTGGGTTTATTCTTAAAATCTATGGCTTTGGGCTTTATAGTGGACTAATATTGTATAATCCTTGTAATGGGAAACACTGGTGTCTTTAAGCTTCCAAGGAAGGAATTCTGTTTTGCTCTAAATGAATAAACCTATCAATGGGTTTTATACAAGAACACGGTCAAAGTCCCAGTCAACCAAATGGCCTTTAGAGTTTACATAGGATGAAGGCTCACCTACTTATAGAACAGATGCTCCAGACACCTCACAGGAGCAGGCCAGATCCTATTTAGTATAATAACTATTTGCAGATGAAGCAACAGGTGGCAGGCAGAGACGCCTGCCTTTACAACTTCATCCTTTTTCTTTGTATGCTTGACCTCCACACCCCCACGAAAAAGGTCCACACCAGAATTCACTCTCATCCATTTGACTGGAATCACAAGAGGGTATCTATTAAACAAGATGACAGAAGCACCTTCTCATCTAGGATTATTGATCTCTTCACCTAAGCCACAAGCCAAAGGACAACTGTCTTATTTACATTCCATATGCAAGTGGACTCTGACTCATCCACTGATCCATTTAGCTATTCAAAAATATCTTCTCTTCTCCTTTGGCTACTGCACTGATCAATCTGCAGAGATTGCAGCTCCTTCTGCAGTGGACCATCACCTTGCTTTGGGCTTGGAGCATCTTCCCAGGGTTAAAGCTTTGTTTCTTCCCTTGCTTGCTGGCTTCCTGAGGTTTAAGAGAAAGAAGTGGCCCATCTGATGGAAATCTTACACAAGTTGCTACTTTTTCTTCTACCCAGTGTCCTTTTCTACTCTTCATATTAAACGTTTTGAAAATTGTCCATAGAAGGAATTCATTCTATGCCAGCAAGCCTGACAGATTAGATCACCTTATAGATTCTCCATGAAGCCACTTTAAAATAGTGGTTTTCAAATTTTAGTTTACATCAGAATCACCTGAAGGGCTTCTGAAAACACATATTCCTGGGCCTTGCTCTCAGAGCTTTTGATTGAGCAGGTCCAGAGTAGGGCCTAAGAATGTGCATGTTTAACAAGTTCCTAGATGATGCAGATGCTGACCTTAACCCCACTGAGAACCACTGCTTTAGACTGTTCAAAAGTGGCACCGACTGTTACCTCCCTGTCTTCAGGGTCGATGGTGCAGATGTGTAAAAGAAGAAAGTTCTTACCCATGCATTGGAAGGCACTTTTCCTTGAATGATACATAATTTTAGGACATGGAAATCTGAGACAAGTACAGAAAGAAGTCTTTAGCATATGTTACTGGATCAGGAAACTAATTGGAGCAGGAAATTTCCTCAAAGGGTTCTAGGTACCGGCTAAACTAGCTTCTTTTACCAAACAAGAAATATCTGGGTAGGCAAGTATTAAGTGGTACCTCATTCTTTTAGTACTTAATTGTAAGAGAAACAAGCCATATTATAGGCTTCATTATACAACATCAAGATCTAGAGCTCATGTATTTAGTTAGAACACCTGATACTACTCAGGCTGTTTATAGCAGTTCATCCTAGAGGAATAGGCACAAACCATGGTTAAGCTGCTTGGTTTAATTTTTTTTTTTAGCACTTGGAAAAAAAATGTACAGTAGTTTGAACACTTAGTCTTTGCAAACCTCCATTGAGGTCAAAGATTTCATTCATACGTACAAAATTAGTTTACAAATTTTTTTTTGGCAATTTCACCTTAGTAACCCGTTTTATCCTATTGCCATTGTCCCAACCATTGAAAAAGTTTACAATAATTTACATAGAAATATTTTCAAAGTGCTTAAGAATAGTGATTGTTCTCTGGGATATTTACATATGGCCTATACAATGTATGTACAGGTGGTATACACTATAGCACAAGTTTCGTTGCTGGAATATGGCTTTCGAGGGAAAGTGCATATTTGGCCAGAGGTGGCAATACTGTCTAGAGATTCAAGGGTTACAGATACTTTTGGTAACCACATCCAAAACTGAAGGAGAATGTGGATGGGAATATTTACAAAAGTAATATAAAAATGATTAAGTATACAAGCTTGATCCACGCAAAGATATCTTGATGTTCTTCCAGATGGGAGGAAGAAAGAGGCTTCAGCTGCTGGCTTGGTTACCATTCCAAAGTAGGGGGTTTCACTGGTTCAGACGTCAAAGGTCGTGACTTGTCTCAGAAGTCAGGCTAGATCATCGTCTGTGCTTACAACTGATATCTGTGGAACAGAAAAAGCATGGAGTGAATTTGGTGATTCCTTTGTTGGTAGCAACTTCATTTTCTAAAGCAAACCTTGTTGAACCTGAGTTGTTCATTCAGAGACCAAAGGTGCCCAGAAGGGAAGCCAGACCCCAAACTGTACTGAGTTGCATCACTAATGCATTTTAACTTGAATTCAACTCTATTTACTGGGTAGAGAGACAAAATAGTGTGACTGATTCTGCCTGTTCTCCTGAATGATCTTAGATTGTGGGTAAAAATGTGAAAAGACACACATGTGGCATGAACTGACTACTCCTCTTGCTTCACCAGAGCGCTGCACTTGTTTTTGTCCAGACTGTTCCAAAAGTGAAGGCTAAACAATCCATGTTGGTTTCAACTGAAGATCAAGTGACTGACTCCAGTGTTGAAAGGAAGGCTAGCCCTGTGAAGTGGGATAGGTGATTTTGGGTAAAAATGTGAAAAGACACACATGTGGCATGAACTGACTACTCCTCTTGCTTCACCAGAGCGCTGCACTTGTTTTTGTCCAGACTGTTCCAATAGTGAAGGCTAAACAATCCATGTTGGTTTCAACTGAAGATCAAGTGACTGACTCCAGTGCTGAAAGGAAGGCTAGCCCTGTGAAGTGGGATAGGTGATTTTCAAGCATTTGGTTATCTTGGCTAAATGTGCCTTGCTCAATACACTGACTTTAAGTCATCCACCCTATAGGCACCTGCTTTAAGTTCAAAAAGGAGATCTTTGGTTCATGCTAATATTTATATGTAGTTTCCATAACCCCAAATATGTTAAATTATACAATGATGTCCTCAAGTTGACTTGTCATTCTGTTCAGGGTAGACAGTTGTCAACTGACTTAAATTCTAACAGGCTAGACTGTCTAATCTTCACGGAGTAGATGAAGTACCAGCTTGACCAAAAAGGTTGTTTGGGTTTTTTTTTTTTTTTATAATAGCTTATGAAAAAACCAAACAAACTTTTTGACTAACCCAATATTTGGTGACTCCATGGTTCTAACGGCTCTTTCCAGCCCAGGCAATCACAGCTTGTGTTGTGGTCTCCTTTCTAAAATGTCTGACTGCAAGTCATGTACATAAAGACACAGAGCTGACTTACTGCTGGGTACGTGTGTCCAACAGAAGCACTGTGTCTACCAATGTCTATTGATAGGTCCTCTTCAGTGGTCTTCAAGTACACAGGATTGTCAAAGTTCATGCTTTTCATGTTCTTATGTTGCCAATTCCGCCACATCAAGTAGCCACCTACTGCTGCCATTGCTAAGAGCACTGAAAAAAAATTAGAAGGTGACTAACCAAGGTCTAGTCTCAAAACATACGGATGCTAAAGAATCTATGATTGTTAACTAATAAACTCTTCATGTTTTAGGAAGCTGAGATGACTAGAAATTAGAATATAAATGGGGTAGGAGCTTAAAACAAGTTCAGACCAGAGGTTGTGTTGTTTTATAGCCTCTGATGCAGAGCTAGACACCTCCGTCTGGGCAGTTGTGGAGTCCTTGGCTCCTCCCCAGGCTGGTCAAGTTCAGATTTCAGAAGCTTCTGGAGAGTTCTTCAGATGGTCCTCCTGGTGAGTTAGCTAAGCTTGGAATCGCATAATTTAGGATAAAGAGACCACTGTAGCATAGTGCCTTACATTTCACATGCTCTAGAATAGTGTTGAGGTTCTTCTCCCTGGGCTTGAAAAGGCTTAACTATTTTTAATGTACCTTCTATAACTCCTCAACACATCATTTAAGAACTCATGTATCTCCTCTGTATGAAGCATTATACATATTTCGAAGGGGAACAGAAAAGTGCTCTTCACTGGAAGGGACTTATTATGAAAGGGAATACAGCCAGACAAGCAACTCTGAAGAAGAAAGCAGTGAGCACCTCGTACATAACAACTGAACATTCATGCCTGCCAGTTGCCATGCTGAGGAGACCACTGTAGAGAAGGTTATGGACTCTTAAATGAGCATGCCAGCTTGGGGAGGGGGCAAGGGTGATTCAGTGTCTGGAGTGCTGTGACAGTACATGGAGCTACGGGAAGGGCACCTCTAGATGGACTAGAAACAGCCATCCAGTATCTATGAAGTTCCTTGGATCCAGATGTATGGGGAATGTACTTACAGAGGGGAAGGATGGCCCAGGCAGCAGAAGTCCCTTTAGGGGGAACACTGACCTCCGATACTGCTGTGGTCACATTGATCCCTACAGGGAGATAAAGGGAATCAGTTTAGAAGGATCTGAATTCAGACTTAGAAATTTACCCACCTGGTAGAGAGCCTCATGCCCTCTTGTATCCACCACTGCTGCTCAGTATCTACTCCAACTGTATACCAAGAACAACTGGTCTAGAAGTATTTGAGAGTCTCATGTTATAATAGCCATTTCACAAACAGCTCTCAGATGTCTTACTAAGTCAGGTCAGGCTAAGAGCTGTAGGTTCTAAGTCTTTGGAGTTTAAATACAGGTTACCAGTTAGGGGCAGAATGAGGAGTTAAAGGCTGCATTAATGATGTAAGGGACAGGTACAAAGAGTGTGGCTGTTAGTTGAGATTAACTGTTTGCAGTACTGAACCCAATACCTCCAGGAACTAGTCCACTAGTTGGAGAAATTTCTGCTGTGTTGGTATCTTTTGTCTCATTGTAATTCACAGTAGTTGCAGTACCTGAATTATAAAACCAAGAACCTGGTTAATGCCAAGGTTCCAGAGTGGCTAGCTCTTCAGTCCAGACAAGCCATGCGGTGGGTTATTTTAACACTGGGAAATTGACAAACCACTGCTGGACCGAGTTGCATGGTGGATGTGTCAAAACTAAGGGAAACCTCAGCAGAACCACAGATACACATGTCTTTGGGCAGAACTGTAAGCACTGGGAATTTGACAATTCGAAATGCTATACAGTCACACTTAATGACCTCTCTAGGCAAAGTCCCAGGTTCCTGGAAGTTGCAAGAAATGCTCTCAAAACCGTATTACCAGGCGTACTAGTTTCACTGTCAAATTGTTTTGTAATTGCTTTCTCAGTAAACTGAGCTTGTCCCTCAGGGACTCAGTATCATGCTAATAAAAACCTCATATTATGAGATCCTAATTCACAACATGTAAGTTTTAATGTGCCACTTAGTCAAAAGCTAAGGACAGGAGACCAAGATGCAAGCTTCTTTGAGTATGCGCTTAAGATAATGTCACCCACTGGGGCCAGAAGTTTTCCTGGAACCCTGGCATCCTTTAAGCCTCATTTCAGACCCTTTCTCTGGAGGACTATGTTAAGACTTTAAGAATCTGCAAGTTGGCTGGGTCAGTGCTGTTATGGGACGAATTGGTACAAACCTGTATGTGAAGTGAAGTCGCTCAGTCATGTCCGACTCTTTGCAACCCTGTGGACTGTAGCCTATCAGGCTCCTCCGTCCATGGGATTTTCCAGGCAAGAGTGCTGGAGTGGATAGTCACCTATAAACTCATCTTATGTGAGTTAGAAGTCAGTCCTCAANAAGTGAAGTCGCTCAGTCATGTCCGACTCTTTGCAACCCTGTGGACTGTAGCCTATCAGGCTCCTCCGTCCATGGGATTTTCCAGGCAAGAGTGCTGGAGTGGATAGTCACCTATAAACTCATCTTATGTGAGTTAGAAGTCAGTCCTCAAGGAATGACACGAACTCTTGGTAGAGCTGGTAGCAGATACGTTCTCTAATTTATTCCAAGAGTGAGTTAAAACAGAATTCTTAAAATCCAGGCTAGTTTTTATAGCTAGTGTTTTATCCTATTGCCTGTTGTGGGTCCTGCTTATGGCTGAAAAGGAAAAAAGCCTTACTTTGGCACTCTCGGCCATTCTCCTCTAGATTGTATCCATTGGGACAGGAACAGGTATATTTTGGAGAGTGGTCATTAATCTGTGGGGCTGGCAGGCAGAGGTATTCACATCCTCCATTCTCCACATCTTCTTCACACCAGTTTTTACCTATTCAGAAAGAAAAGTCTTTTCAAAATGGGTCTTCCAGTGCCTGCTATACAGAAAGCTTGGTTCTAGAAGATGCGGAAGACATGAGTCCTTGTCTCTAAGGATTGCTCTGTGAACCACTAAAGTTAAGCCAGTACTCATGAGGGGTAAATACTAGGAGTACAGGCAGCATGCTCTAGGGACACGCAGAGCCAGAAAACTTCTTGGAGGGAGGAAGGAGTTATGCTGTACACAGATGCGTGGAGGGAGGAGGTGGGAAGAGGTGCAGACCTAGCTTCACTATGGGTCCAAAGCTTACAGCCAAGGCTCAGAGGAGGGAGAGAAGCATGCTCTTCCGGCTTTGTCTCACTCCCACAGAATGGGAGGAACCCAGCTACGGGGAGGCTTAGAGGTTTCACTTAGCTAGAACCAGTCATGTATTCTGAGCAGGAAGCCACATGCCCAGATGTGTTTGAGCATCTACACAGTTCCATACAAGAGGTGTCATGGTGGAGAGAGAGGGGAAGGTGATGGCATAAAAGCTACTTTGGAGGCTTAGTGCAATAGTTGTAGCAAGAAGGAATGAATGCCAAGGGGGATGGAAGGGATTGATATAAAAGTCAGGAGGCTGACAGTTGGGAGGGAAGCTGAAAGCTGCAGTTCTGAAGCTCTTTGACCTGTCAGGCAGACTATACTGAGCACCAGGCCTGAAGGGTTGGAGGGAGGGTCCAGTGGGGGGAAATTTCCATCATGGAGCAAGTCGAGTTGCTAGGGAGCTGCTGATACCCAGAGGGCTCTGTGTTAGGCTGCTGCCCGGAAAGTAGCCAGAGGGGCTCTGCTTCCCCACGATACCTGATGGTTGTACAAGTTCGTGATAGACAATGATGTCCTGGGCATCATTAAGGTTGTTAACTAGAGTGGCCAGCTCCGAGCCAGTGAATTTATTGGCACCATAGACTGCTTCATTTTCCCCATCTATCCAGTAGACACGATCCTAAAACAGAACCCCCAAATTAGTATGTACATGTAGGGTCAACATGAGTCAGTCTCTAAGGTCATTATTATTTACTGCCAATTTAATGGATCAAATTTATTTAAGGCTGGGTTGGGACGTCAGATGTAAAACTCTAAGAGAAGCAAGTTCAGGTTCTTAAAATACTATGAGGGATCAGTATGTCAATTGGCCCAGGTTTAGGTTTAGGTTTCTCAAGTCATGCCCCTCCATCCTTCCCTCCTTCCCCTATTCTTTCTCTCCAAGCTGCTACAGCAACTCGGAGGTATATGCTTAAATGTGAGACACACATCTTACCTCAAATATTGTGAGTGCCAGGGGATGAGCTAGGAATTCCAGAGACTTCAGGACTATCCTGCGATCTTGGCCGTTCAAGTCCACACTGGATAACATGTGCAATTTGGAATCCAGCCAATAGAGGCGGCCCTTTATAAGGTCTGGTAGGAAAAGAATGGTCAGAAGTCAGAACTGGTCTGCTTCCATTTAAAATATCTAAGGAATCCAGCACTCTGCTTTCACTGTTCCTCCTCCATCAGGGGTTAACAGGGTCCCCCCAGTCTTGTGAAGCAGTATGCAGAATCTGCACCCACATACACCTGGGGGGACTCAAGGGGTACCTGAGATTGTCAAAGTAACTGACCCAAGTATTAGTGACATCACAGAAGTATTAAAAGAGGCCAGCATTTTGTTGTTCTCCCCTTAGGGGCCAGAAGTACCCTGAAATTCAGGAAATGTAAGGCACCTAGGTCAGGACTGTTTATGATGAGAGTTCACCTAATTCATGTCACAGATTAGCCCCAGATGGGTAGAAAAGCTAGTAATTATGGAGCAAGTGATTTGTTAAGTCCACCATTCGACTCGCACTGTTTGCTTCTTCTCATCACAAATCCCTGCTTAAGAAGGAACCTTAGAGCTGTCTGCTGTAGTCCAGCATTCACTATAGAGATTAGTAACACTCTGCAGACAGTGGAACTGTGGTTGAGGAAGGAAGAAAGCACATACCAAGTGTAATTCCGTTAGGCCACTGGATGTCCGCTGTCACCAGCGCCCGTCTGTCAAACCCATTCATTCCTGCCTTTTCAATTTTAGCTGGTTCACCCCAGTCTGACCAGTAAACAAAGCTGGGAAGAATAAAATTAGAAATCGGCTTCAGTGGTTTAGAAGGAATAAAGTTGTAGCTTGAGACATACATGTTCAAAGAGTAAATGGGAAACTCTAGAGTATAAATTGTACCACTTAAGGGTCAAAGTTATGTTCTGGGTAAACAAAAGTTAACACTCTGGATCAACAAGCTCATTATTAACTATTTTAAACTATGTAACTCTGACATTAAACTTCAGCCCAAAGTCACAGGTTATATATTTCCTTTATGAAAGGCCAGTGCTTTCAAGAGAGTAAAAGAGGAGCACCTGGTAAGTTTTACAGACTCCCAGGACTGGGCTGTGTTCTAGGGGGGCTTCATGGGAGTCAATTGTGATTACTACAGCCTTGGTCAAATTGCTAATAGCTGCTTTCCTATATTATTTAGGGACAGTTTGGAGGAAGTCCTCAGTGAGATGTTTCTAGAAAGGTTTGTTATTTTCATTGGACTTTCAGACAACTTGCACACTTAGATGAAAGCCTAGAGATAACGTGGTTGCCAAAATCCTCACAACTCACGTGACTACTTAGGTTGGATCATTCAGAGCTAACCTGATAAAAGTGTTCAGACAAAAATTAAATTATTTGCATTTAGAAATGAGCCTATCTGTGAAGCAGAAACAGACTCACAGACAAGCTTATGGTCACCAAGAGGGATGTGGGGGAGAGGGCAAGGGTGGACTGGGAGTTTGGGATTAGCAGATACAAACTATTACATATAGAATGGATAAACAACAAGGTCCCACTGTATAGCACAGGGGACTATATTTAATATCTTGTGATAAACCATAAGGGAAAAGAATATGAAAAAGAATGTGTGTGTGTATATATATATTTATCTCCATCTCTCTCTCTCTCTCTCTCTCTCTCTCTCTCTCTCTCTATATATATATATATATATATATATATATTTCCAGGCAAGAATACTGGAGTGGGTTGCCATTACTTTCTTTATACTTCAATGTAAAAAAATGCACAGAAGCTGGGTGGGCATAAGGGTTAAATACAGCTTTTGATGTATCTCAAATCAGAATTGTTGTTTCATTCATGTGAACTAGCAGTCATCTGCTCAGGGAGGGCCTGTCATATAGATGAGTCCATTCCCAGCTTGCTCAACTGTGGCACCGCTGACATCTGGTACTAGATAATTCTTTGTTGTAGGGAGCTGTTAAATCCTGGGATTTCAGTACTATTTTAGGCACAAGGAAAGCTCCTGACCTACACAGATAGCATCTGAAAGTCTATGTGATGAAAAACACAGAATACAAACCCAGACAACGGGTCCACAGCTATGGAGGCAGGCTCTCGCAAGTCAGAGTTAAACAGGAACTTCCTCTTGGTTCCGTCTAGGGTAGCTACTGAAATAGTCTTAGAAGCCGCGTCAGTCCAGTAGATGGTCTTGTACACCCAATCAACAGCAATGGCTGCAGGATTATAGACATTGTCGATCATTTTAACATGTCTACCAACTTTGTCATCAATTGAGGCACTGAAACAGAATAGGTCACAAGAAATTTAAGAGTTTGACACCATCGGAGCCTGGAGAATGGACTTTCTGCTCACAAAATGGTCAACTACTTTGTTCAGAATGAACTCTAGTAACCCCATGGTTCAAATGATGTAACCATGCTGCTTACCGATTCCAAATTACTAACACTGTAGGTGATCTTGTTGTTGGTCTGCATTCTACTTGCAAGAACACCATACTCTTAAGTGAAGCTATCTGCTTCAGTAACTACCATCTGAGTCTCTACAGTTCCTAATAAGAAAAAGCTACCACTACCATTCTACCTGTGGCAACTATGAACTAACTCAACTAACTGGAAACAAAAGGGAGGACATCAGAGCAATTAAGATGTTACCTGTTACAGTCTTATAACTGTAGCCATCTTTTATTTTGCAGGTGATTGTTTGTTTCAAATGAGGAACTGATAGTAACTTAATAATTAAGGAATCAGTGTTTAGATTTAAAGTGTATATGTGCTAAGTTGCTCCAGTCGTGTCTGACTCTTTGTGATCCTGTGGACTGTAGCCCACCAGGTTCCTCTGTCCATGGGATTCTCCAGGCAAGAATACTGGAGTGGGTTGCCATGCCCTTCTCCAGGGGATCTTCCCGACTTAGGAACTGAACTCGCATCTTAAGTCTCCTGCATTGGCAGGTGGGTTCTTTACTACTAGCGCCACCTGGGAAGCCCCTTAGATTTAACATTCCTGACATTCAATGCTAGACTGGAACTAGAGATGAGGGAAATTCCTCCAAACCTTCAAAAGGCCAGTGACAATGACTTAGGCCAAGACACCAAGAATGGAACTGTAAGTTACCTGAAGATAGCCTTTTGGCTTAGATCAGCCCAGAATAGTTTCTGAGCGGCGATGTCAGCATCGAGAGCCACAGTGTTTCGCAGCTGTTCAACTAGTTGGATATATTCTTTCCTCTCCAAGCCAATCTTCCTGATGTCTCGTCTATTGGTGAAGATCAGACTTGGCTCTTTGCCTGCAAGACAGGAGTCAGGTTAATTTAGTTTTGCTGAAAGAAGACAAGGTCCTTCCAAGTTACTTCCTCCCAATAGAGGAGCACTTAAAAAGTGAGGGCACTGCGGAACACTTCAGGAGCACTCTTGCCGAAGTCCATGCCCCTGGGCCTGCGAGCGCTTCCTACTGTTTAAGAAGGCCATCCTCGGGTCACAGCATTCAACAAAATAGGGCAGCTGATGAAGAAGTTACTTATTTGAATTGCACTCAAGTTTTGGAAGCAGAGAATAAGCAGGTATTCATGATACATATGTAAAAGGAATTGACCAAGGCAGGCATCTGGGGCAATGATTTACTATCTAACATATGCAATTGCACTGTGAATTTACTAGCATTGCTCTCAAGTACTATTTTATTTTCATATTTCATTCGGCTGTTGTAGTCACTGGCTGAGCACTTGCTCATAAAGGTACTAGAGCAACACTAGTCCAAGTCCATTTACCTACTGCCTTGCACACGCCCGTGGCAAGATCCATTTGATAGCCACGACTACATTCACACTTGTAACCGCCTTTTAAGTTGATACAAATTTGACTGCAGATTCCCGGATTTTGGCATTCATCAATATCTAGGAGGGAAATTAGAATTAGTCTTGCTATTCCTAGATGACCTACAGAGATCTTCTGACCTTTCCCATCACCCCCTGTTCTCAGGCTCTGTTTTTCAACTCACCTCCACAGGTTTTCCTATCTATGAGTTCAAACCCAGCTGCACAGTCACATTCATAGCCTATAACTAGGTCTTTGCAGATATGGGAGCATCCGCCATTATTAACCAAGCACTCATTTACATCTGAAATAAAAAGGTAGTAGAGTTACTCAATACTCAAATTGATATTTGACCTATTAACATTTAAAAACCAGACTATTCCTGATAACTTGTCTAGATAGTCTAGTCAAACCCATGATTTTTCAAGATCTAACACTGTGCCTTGCAGATACACATCTCAGCCTGTATTGGGGGAATAGTAAACCCAATCTCTTGGCAAGTTAACAGCTGGTTAAGCAGTATTTAGTCAAGGTTCTCTATTGCTGATTGGTTATCATTAAGGGGGCGAAACTATAAACTACTTTGTCAGCACTTTAAGTCATAACATTTCACTTTTAAGCCCAGCAACTGAACCTAATTCATTAAAGTAGTTTACCCAGGCATTAGGCAGGCTCCAAACTGCATTAGCTCTGCTGGGTCTACTTAACCTGTCCAACTCTGTCCTCACGCAACCCCTTTACTTACGGCATTCTTTCAGGGGCTCATCACTCCAGTCCCTGCAGTCCTGCTTCTGGTTGCACACTTTACTGATATCAATGCATTCCCCACTTCTGCACTTGAATTTCCCGGGACCCAAGCACTGATTGACTACAAACCGAGACACGGAAGAGAGATTCCATCAGTGGGTCTGATCAGAGCAATCACTGGACTAACAACCCACAACCAGGACACCTACCGTTCTTGCAGTTGACTTCGTCAGAACCGTCCACGCAGTCTCGGATGCCGTTACATTGCCTGCTGCCGTGGATGCAGCTGCCATCCTCACACTCAAACTGGTCGGGTCGGCAGGTTCGGGAAGCTACAGGGGGAGAGATGGGATGGGGTGAAGTCAGCCGAAGTGGATACCTGGGTGAGAGCTGAGCATGCCACACTGACAGGAAAGTGACTTACGACAGTTGACCTCATCGCTGCCGTCCTTGCAGTCGGGATCCCCATCGCATCGCCACTTCTTGTGGATGCACTCGCCAGAGCCACACTGGATCTCGCTGGCCGGGCACCTGGTGTGGATCACTGGCTGGCGGCCGCACTGCTCCAGGGACTCATCCGACTGGTCTGAGCAGTCTGCATCGTCGTCACACACCCAGCTGATGGGGATGCAGGAGGAGGTGCTGCACTGGAATTCGTGGGGTCCACAGGTTGGTGGGGCACAGTCCAGCTCGTCGCTGCCATCGCTGCAGTCATCCTGGCCATTGCACATGAAATTCCTGGAGATGCAGCGGCCACTGGAGCAGGTGAACTCATCAGAGCTACACGTTATGTTGCCTATTGAGAGAGAAGATGTCCCACTGAAAACTCATCAGGACTTGTCCTTTCAAGCCTCTTGTCCCCAAATCTAACATGAGGTCATGGATCATGAACCCCAGCTTTTTCACCTAACTTAAAAGTGAAAGTTGGATTATATCACTATTTCCCAGAATACTGGGAAACAGCCTTAACATGGAAAACAGGCAAGGACATTTGAAGAGGAACAGAAATGGAAGGAATGAGAAAATAGATGAAGACTAGAAATTCATTTGGGATGAGAAGCATCTTAAAGGGACAGCAATTAATAACTTAAACTGTCACAAGATACCTCATTGGGAAAGGTGGACATGAGTTCTCTTTAAATGGTTACACTGCTCATCAGGCCAGGCCACATCCTGAGCTGAGATGATCAGGCATCAGGTACACGAGCAAACATTCACTCCTAACAAGCATTGTGACACCATCACCAAAAAGAAGCCTCCGTGTATCAGGAGTGAGGTGAAGTTGCTCAGTCGTGTCCGACTCTTTGTGACCCCATGGACTGTAACCTACTAGGCTTCTCTGTCCATGGGATTCTCCAGGCAAGAATACTGGAGTGTATTGCCATTTCCTTCTCCAGGGGATCTTCCCAACCCGGGGATTGAACCCAGGTCTCCTGCATTGGAGGCAGACGCGTTAACCTCTGAGCCACCAGGGAAGCAGGAGTAACAGGTCTTAAATATTTTCAAGTTTTAGAAAGTCACTTTTGGGGCTAGAACTGCAATCTAGCAGCCAGGTGTGCTAATAATGATAAGCTATTCAGTTCATACTTTGACTCAGATTCCTGCCAAATTAATAAAGGTCAAAATTTGGTGGTAATTGGGGTGGAGACCATGACTCTCTTGGGAAGCAAAGTCTAGATTGAAGAGAGAAACACTTGGCAGCTCCATGGCTTACCAGTACATAAAGCTCAGTTCTAGGATTCAGTGCCAAAACTCATTGGACTAGGTGCAATGGTAATGACCTTGGGATGTGACTTCTACACACAAGACTGATGTTTCAACCACAAGTGCCCTCAACTCATTGTACACTTACTGCATCAGAAGGCCTATGCATGTCAGGCTCGGCAGCTGTGGTTTTAAAGGCCCTATGAAAAGGTAGACGCTTGAAAGAACATTCAACACAATGTCTGTTCAACCTAAAGACTTTCCCAGGGCCTCGCCTTTAACATGGAGCATTTTATTACACATTTTCCAAGAGCAGAAACATGAAAGGCTAGGAAACAGAGTTAGTTTTTACAGGTTCAGGAACTGTGATAGGAGACAAAGGTACTGCCGGTTGGCTAGAAATTTCTTTGGGTATCACTAGCAAGACGTTAATTTGTCCTTCTGTTTCAGTTTAACTTTTGGAAAGGTTAAAAGAGAATCTAGTTTGGGGGCTGAGGAATGCTTGTGTGAGACTCAAGTAATTTANGAGACAAAGGTACTGCCGGTTGGCTAGAAATTTCTTTGGGTATCACTAGCAAGACGTTAATTTGTCCTTCTGTTTCAGTTTAACTTTTGGAAAGGTTAAAAGAGAATCTAGTTTGGGGGCTGAGGAATGCTTGTGTGAGACTCAAGTAATTTATGCCACTAGGCAGATCCAGTTTTGACCTGGGGATGTGTTTGCTGGCTTTAGTCTCCTCGTTTGATGGAGCCCAAGTGAGGAAGGCCCACGAGCTGCTGCCCTGAGACAAGGGTTCACACAACTGCTGCTTCACTGAGCCATCTCAACATGGAAGTGCCTTGGAGGACTTACCTTCTTATTTCTATTTGCCTGGAAGAACCAGCCAAGCAAGCAATGGTCAGTTACCATGCATACTTCTCTGAGTTTGAGGGCAGTTAGGAAAGACAAGTTGAGCAGCTAGTGAAGTCACTAGAAAGCAAGTCAACTGCACCTTCATGCCCACCCTTCTTGGAGCAAGAGGGTCTTTGGGTTAAGCCACTCAACACTGATCTTCTTACCACAGTTTTCTTCATCTTCTCCACTGTCACAATCATTTTCACCATCACACCGCCAGGACACTGGGATACACTGAGTGGAGCGGGCGCCACAGCTGATTTCATTTATGCGGCATGTTCTCATATCTGTTGATGACATACAGTCTCAAAAGAGCCTCCAAACTCATCAGCACAAAGCTGCTGCTCCTGTGCTGCCTGGAAGTGGTGACATCTGTAACTCAGCGGCTGGGCACACAGCTGAAATTCGACTGACTAGCTGGAGCCTGGGCAGATCTTCTGTGGGCTCCAAGGCTGGGGAGCCAGGCCAGCCTAGACCATCTGGCAGGCCACCCGAGAGCCTCGAGTGTGCTGCACTGTCAAGGCTCTGTGGCACGTGCACGCCTGGCTTTTGCTTCGTTTGGCATGGGTGGGTTCCTTGGCTGGCCTGCTCTGTGACTATTATGTATTTGCTGGGTATCAAGTGACACACCCAGATATTGGCAGTGAATGCCAACTTCATTAAAAGCCAGATGGTCTAATACCTATGAAGTCTTCTTTTGCCTGAATTTCTTCCTAGGCCTCCTTCAGATTGGCATCTTGTGAAGTAGGGGCACCTTCTAATTCTTGACTTTACAGGATTGTCTCCCACTGAAACTTGGAGCTGGATCTTTGTGGAACCCCTCTTCACCTATGCTAACTCACCTCTTTTGGCCAGTGCTCTTATTATTCACCTTACTTCTTGCCTGGAGAACTGCAATTAACACATGTCTTCCTTTTCGCTTAATTTTCCTCTGTAATCTTATATTCCAGACCTAAACTTTGTTCCTATTAGACTTCCGCTTTTAGTGCTTCAGCAGGCCTCTATGGCCTTAGAAGGAACATGAAAGCTTTCTTCACCACGACATGCAAATGATTCTAATTTATCTATCCCACGTCATCTTCCTCTTTGATGTCATAGACTTTCTCCTGAATGTCAAGCCTAAGGACAAATGTGTATTTGCATACCTATGAAGTTTCTCATATATAAGAACAAGCTGTAAGCTCCCTACTTAAATAACTTTATGTTACATGTTTCTTAAAATCACTCATATCACCCTGTTTCTAGTCACCTTACCCCTTCAGCAGTAGATTTTTTTCTCATAACATGAGAAACTCTGCACCTAAAAGCTTATACTTGGCGCACAGGGGACCCTCACATCTTGACTTAAGCTTCCAGGACCAGAGTACCATCTGCTCAGTGTCATTATCATTGAACATTTGAAATCTATGCACCTAGTCAAGGAGTTCTTAAATCTTCTGGCTTCAGTCTTAAATGTTCAATAGTGAAGCTACCCAAGAGAATGTCAGTCTTGTTAAGATTAGGGAGAACATTCTTTAATATTATTCAAGATTGACTGATAATGATCTGACTGACCTTGGAGTCGACTGGCCTAACTTTAAAGAAGGGCAAGGAAAACTAAGCAAGTTTTAGAGTATACAATACTTAGAGCTATGAGACATGGAACAGCTTGGGAAAGTTCAAGTCCAAAGCGAGTCACACTCACGGCACTGTTCTGGGCTTTCATCAGAACCATCTTCACAGTCAGGATCCCCGTCACACTGCCATCGATTAGGAACACACTGGCCATTGTTGCATACAAAGTCAGACTCAGCACATGTCTTCTTCACTACAGAAGTGGATTTGCAGGGTTAAAGTTGAAGTCACTCACCCAAGAACCCTACATTCCCATTAGGGGTACAACTGCATTTGAGATACTTTATTCTAAAAATAAAGCTAAGTCAATTAGCAGTCAACTGCCAACATCCAGCAGGACCTTAGAAAAATCTTTTTTTTCCCTCCCTTTCCCCTAGAGGAGGAAGGTGATCATTTGAGAGACTTGGAGGACACTGAAGTTAAGGGATCCCTTCCAATGAACTTCTTGCCCATTTTATAATGTTGAGATTGAGTAATAAGTTCATTCTTTTCATGTATTTCTTCCAAGTAATTTAAGTGCTTCATAAGTTTAACAGTCAAACGTTTCATCTTATGACTGGCTCACAGTTTAACCGTTTTAGGGGCACCTTGTAACAACATATGTGTTTAGCATAGAGACAGAAGGCCAAGCTCCAGTACCAAATACCATCACCCCTACAGGTCTATTGGGGCAGAGGAACCAATATTTCTTATTGGATAAGAAATATAGGAAGCTCAAATCTGAGTGTAAGAGACTTGCATTTAGCAACCAAAGGGTGGGCTCACATCAACCAGCTAAAAGTCACTGAACTTACTATGGAAGCTGCCAGTCCTCATGACTGACTACTAGAGTTAAACAGCCTGAGACAAGGTATCAGTTCTGCTACTAATTCTTACTAGGGCAGACTTTTCTCCTTAATTAGGGTGACTATGTAATTTGTCCAAATTGACACAGTCTCAGTAGAAAGACGGTACTCTTATTTTTACCAGGGAGATAAACGTCATTCCAGGACTGCGCTAAGCAAAGCTGTGTAGGCAGCTTGGTCATCCTACCCATGAGGAACTCCCTCCCAGGGAGTAAGATGAGTCTTGACAAGGAACCACATAGGGCATTCCAAGAGCATCCTTCTTAGGTTATATTCTTCTTTGCCCCTGTGCCTATACTTTCTACTTGAATTTCCAGTTTAAGTCATTCTTTAACAAATATTCTGAACGGAAAATCAGCTAAAAGTCAACAATTTATTGAAAATATGAAAGAGGCCACTTCAAGTCAGAGGTTTAAGCCAGGTACAATTCTCAATTCAGAGTGCATGAAACCAGAGGGCTGCTCTGGGTTGGCCTCAGATATTGCTAATGGGGTGACTTCCTAGGTGGTGCAGTGGTAAAGAATCCGCCTGCCAATGCAGGAGACACAGGAAACGCAGGTTTAATCCCTGGGTCAGGAAGATCCCCCGGAGAAGCCAATGGCAACCCACTTCAGTATTCTTGCCTGGAAAATTCCACACACACAGGAGCTTGGCAGGGTACAGTCCACAGGGTTGCAAAGTTGAACACAACTGAGCAATGAGCATTGCTAGTGGAGAGACAGGATTATAGTCAACTTCTAGAACTCAAGATGGCATGATCAATTATGATGATCTGAAAAGGATTATTTATATCCTAAAATTGTGTAGGGAACAAGAAAGGCCATGTTACTTTTCAGATTCACACCTGCTTCTAAGATCACTGAAATGCTCAAACCCCAGTGTTCATGGTCTCCAAGGCCCATCTTCTGAGCCTGTAGAAAGATGCCAGAGGGTCTCAGTTATTGTAATTCACCATGTGATACTCTTCAGAAGTTGTGAAAGAGAGTAGGGAATGGTTATAAACAGACTTCATGAATTTACAAAGTATAAGATGTTACAGGGATAGAAAAGATTGGTTGTATTACAAAGTGAACAAAAGAAATAGGGTCAGTCGGTTGCTAGGGTTTCTCTCTCCCCATTCTGAACACAGACTGGGAGGGTAAAGATGGGCTATTTGAACTGGGCCTTGAGAGAGGGGTAGAAATTTAGACGTGGCATGGGGAAACAGAACTACTGGTTCCATACTGAGGGTATCCGAGTTGCTGATTTATCAGTTCAGCCTAACACTGGTAGAAGAATGAGTTACTGGGACTCATAGAGCATGGCTTGTAGAATCCAAGTCGAAGTTGACTGAATAGGCTAGTTGACATGCTTGAAAGAAAAAGCCCTGTTGAAGTTGTAACCAAGTTCAACATCAAGAGGCTGGACAGGAAAAATAGGAAGCAGCTTTAGAAGTGTCAAGTAATTGTGTAGCCTTTCATGGCAGAACATCTCCAAATAAGCATTCACAGCTTCCTGAGCAAAGCTCCCACTTTCCTTCTCTACTCTCATACCTGGAAGGCAGAGACAAATTATGGCCAAGTATATATTTCCTTTCTCCCATTTTGTGTGATCTAGATTGTAAGTACATCCACCTCCTTATCTCTTCCAAGTCGTCTGTGATGTAGCTAGAACTGATTGATGTAGAGACTATTTTAGGAAAAGCCAGTGATGACCCCTACAGTGACTCAGGGTAGTTTCTACTGAGGTAGTCAGATGGTAAAGTAAGACTTTAGAACTTCCAAACATGGAGATAATAATTACTCTCTAAGAACATAAAAGGCTTTTGCCAAATACATAGTTTAGCATAGAAGAGGAATTACTACTTACAGCAAGAGCACAGTTGACAAGAGTGAGGTCCTTTAGTGAGAAAACTAGTGAAAGAATTATATTATCCAGGTAACAGAAAGAGCATGGAGCTCAATATCTTGTAGAGTAGATTAAGATCTTAGCATTGGAATGCAAAGACGTAAACATGTCACATAGAACTATTCTTGGTCCTGAGACTGGAGATAAGCTTCTTTCCTGAGATTGCAGAATGGACTTACTCTGCTTCCAAATGAGCTACTAATTTACATATTGGCATGCAGGCATCCATGATACTGCTCTGAGAGCTCAGGCACAGGACAGGCTGCCAGGATGTTTATACGACAGAATTTTAGTAATGATGCATGAAAAAGAAGGCAAGGGCCTAACAAGATAGCAGTTGATGAAAACTACACTTAGCTTCTGTTTATCTTCTGTATTTTTAATCTGTATAGCAGATATCTTTATGTAACGCCTTTTAAAGGTAAAAGACAACGTTATCACCGACATTCATGAACAACCTTGTTTCAGCAATTTAGTGACATGGAACAAAGGGATCATAAAGCAAACTTCAGCTTGTATCCAAGGTCCCTAAATGCCATCATGGCATGTAGTTCACAGCTGTCCTGGCTTAATGAGACGTCACACCAATTGCAAAAGCAGTCATTTCTCACAATAATCTTTTAATAAATGCTGATCGATCGGTACAATGGTATATCCCTGTTTTCTTGGGGAAGAGAATGTCTCCCATCCTATCTAGTGCTTTAAAATTAGCACCTCTGGAGAAAAGGAATTGTAAAAGAATCCTTGTTTGATCTTTGATCTGGGCTGGCTTATGAGTTACTGGGACTCACAGAACATGGCTTGTAGAATCCAAATTGAAGTTGACTAAATAGGCTAGTTGACTACACTTAGCAACTAAATATGCTAGATGAAGTTGACTAAATATGACAGGAATTAATCTCTGAAGCTGCAAGGGATTTCTTACTGTCCATGGCTTGCTTTTTGGGGGTCAAAACCATTTGAGAATTTTTAAAAAGTCTTTTCTAAGCAGTCTTCTGTCTCTATTCCTGGTCCTCCCCTCCCTTTCCCTAGCTTCCTACAGCAAAAGTTTGCCTGATCTAAATCAACCAGGTCCTTTCATTTGAAAGGAACCCCACTTTATCTTCACGATTCCGTACTCAGGTCAATAACCTCACACGCTCGGTTGTATTCCTCCTAGACCAGAAAGTATAGAATCTTTGGACTCTGGTTCAAAGCAGTTCTTAGGAGTGGGTTCAGAATTTTGACACATCTGTAGAAGCGAAGATAACGTCGTCCTTTTTCAGTAAAATGCCCAAGTCCTAGTGAGGAGACAGGTGAGACTGTGAGCTCTCTACTCACCACAGTTCTTCTCATCACTGCCATCCGTGCAGTCTTCATCCCCATCGCATTTCCACAGCAGTGTGATACATCGGCCATTTGTGCACTGGAACTGGGAGGCTTCACATTTGGCTTTTCTTCCTAAAAGCAGGAGGGAACACTTAGCTAAGCTGGGACACCCGGATGGTAAGTTAGAGATGTTAGTTACCTGAAACCCACGGATAGGCGTCCTCTCAGAGGCACAGGTGAAGCCTCAGAGGCTGTAACACTGTAGGGGCTGGAGCTGCATGGGCCTTGGGGCAGCGGCTGACAGTAATGAGTTCTTAGCTGAGCACACACTGTCTACATAAAACTAGATCTCCCAGTCTCTCTTGCAGGAGGCATAGCCGTCGGATGTTCTGGCTGATGGATGTAAGCAGAAATGGTATATACAATTTCTGGGAAATATCCTCAAAGGGACAGGGGATCCAGTTTCCTCAATTTTGTTCCTTTCTGGTTCCTGAAAACTAAGTGTGGAAGCTGGAATAGTGATCTTGGGTCAATGAAGCCAGACCAGGATATAAGGAACATAGATTGCCTACAAACTGCAGGTGGTGGGGCAGGGGTTCACCTGTGGACTCATTTCTTTCATTTGTTTAAGTCATTTTGTGTCACTATAATCATGCAGCCAAATCCTAATCCTTTAATGGCATTTCTTGCCCACATTCTATACTGTTACTCATCAATGATGTTTCTATTATGAGCAAAATAAAGGAGATTTAAAAGAGGTAGCAAGGATAGAGGTGATGTTAATACATGGTTCCTTGTCTTAGAATTTGAGTCTAATTGGAAAAAGATATGTTTACAAAATGACTCCAAGATAAGATAAAAAACATGAAGAAGATATAGTTAAGAGGTAAAGGGAGATCATTTTTTTTAATCTAATTTTTATATGAGAGTTGATTTACAATGTGCTAGTTTCAGGTGTACAGCAAAGTGATTCAGTTATACATATATCCATTCTTCTTCAGATTCTGTTCCCACATAAGTTATTACAGAGTATTGAGTAGAGTTCCCTATGCTATACATTAGGTCCACATTGATTATCTACTTTATATATAGTAGTGTATACATATTAATCCCATATTCCTAATTTATCCCCCATTTCCCCTGTGGTAACCATAAGTCTGTTTTTAAAGTCTGTGAGTCAATTCTGTAAACAAGTTCATTTGTATCAGCTTTTTAGATTCCACATATAAGTGATATCATATGATATGTGTTTTGTCTGACTTACTTCACTTAGATGATAATCTTAAATTCTATCCATGTTGCTGCAAATTGCATTATTTCATTTCTTTTTAATAGCTGAGTAATATTCTATTCGGAGAAGGCAATGGCACCCCACTCCAGTACTCTTGCCTGGAAAATCCCATGGATGGAGGAGCCTGGTAGGCTGCAGTCCATGGGGTCGCTAAGAATCAGACACGACGGAGCGACTTCACTTTCACTTTTCACTTTCATGCATTGGAGAAGGAAATGGCAACCCACTCCAGTGTTCTTGCCTGGAGAATCCCAGGGACGAGGGAGCCTGGTGGGCTGCCATCTATGGGGTCGCACAGGGTCGGACACTACTGAAGCAACTTAGCAGCAGCAATAGTCTATTGTATTGGGTTGGCCACAAAGTTCATTTGGGTTTTTAAAACGAACTTTTTGGCCAATCAAATATACACATATCACATCTTCTTTATCCATTCCTCTGTCCATGGACATTTAGATTGCTTCCACGTCTTGGCTATTGTAAACAGCACTGCAATGAACACAGGGGTGCATGTAGTTTTTTGAAATATGACTTTCTCCATATATATGCCCAGGAGTGGGACTGCAGGATCATATGGTAGTTCTATTTTTCGTTTTTTAAGGCACCTCCATACTGTTTTCCATAATGGCTGTACCAACTTACATTCCCACCAACAGTGTAGGAGGGTTCCCTTTTCTGCACACCTAAATAAAGGGAAATCATTTTTAACGTAGTGATGTGAGGACAGCAAAACAGGGTGAAGCCACACACCTGTATTCTGTTTCTCTGAGCCTGTTTTCCTGTGCTCAGTGGATGAATATAATTCGCATAATGGCAAGAATGAACACTTGGAAGTAGGGTACTTGGTTTTTTGCTGGGCGTGGGGCAGCTAACATTCAGGTGTTTCCTATCATTAGCAGGTTTGTCCTCCTGGAGGATGTAATTTCTTTGAGATAAAAGGCAAAGCTCTGGTTGCTAAATGCTGATATACTGCAACTATTCGAGAAAACCAGCCAGTGGAGGCATACAGTTCATGTAGAATTCTTAGGGAGGTCTTCCAAACAGAAAGCCTTGAGCCTTCCTGCACCTTTCAGCATCTGCAGCTGTGGCATGCAGGAATGAGAACAGATGCTATAATGACAAGCACAGACTGGGACTCTTGTATTATGTACATAATGCTCTAGTTGGCCTCCCTACTATCAGCTACTCCCTACTGTCTGGGAGCATTCTGGGCTTTGTGGTTAGTTCCCAGGAAGATTAAAAGTTGGTCCTAGTTTACTATACTCTTGCCTGGAAAATCCAATGGATGGAGTAGCCTGGTGGGCTGCAGTCCATGGGGTCGCTAACAGTCGGACAGACTGAGCGACTTCACTTTCACTTTTCTCTTTCATGCATTGGAGAAGGAAATGGCAACCCACTCCAGTGTTCTTGCCTGGAGAATCCCAGGGATGGGGGAGCCTGGTGGGCTGCCGTCTATGGGGTCACACAGAGTCGGACACGACTGAAGTGACTTAGCAGCAGCAGCAGCAGCAGCAGCAGCAGTTTACTATATGGGTATGTGATTACTTAGGTACTGAATGTGCTCGTTTCAAAACTATATGTATCATTCTGCCCTCAAGAGTCTAGTTAAGCTAGGACCCAGATTCAAAGGGGTGTGACTCAATGGCACTTCCTACATATACTTCATTTTTCACTTTTTAAAACATTAAAAATTTTTGGCCCCACCACATGGCTTGCAAGATCTTAATTTCCTGACCAAGGACTGAATCCAGACCCCAACAGGAAAAGCACTAAGTCCTAATCATTGCACCACCAGGGAATTCTGCCCAGCCCCAGTTTTTTGGCTTTTTTAAAAATTTACAATCTTAACCATTTTTTATTACTTAATCATTTGGATGTTCCCCAACCAGGGACTGAAGCCAAATGCTGGGGGGTATCTGAACCAGGGCCCACTGGCTCTAGTGCTTTATCCGTACTACCTCTGAAGACTGTGGGAGTGGTAAGAATCTACTTTGAGTACTTTATTTGAAAAGTTAAAAAAAAAAAAGAACAATTTATAGTCAGAGAACAGAAATATACATATATGACAGAAAAGTCAGGTTGCACTTAGAATACTTTTTCAAAAGGTTTTCGTTACCAAAAGCTGTTTGGTCAAAATGAGAGGCAAAAAACATGGAAAAGATAACCATATAATCTGAATTGGACAGGACTTTAAAGTAGACAACAGATAATGGTTTTCCACTTCGAGGTTAGGTACCTGGCAGATCTCTTTAAAAATGAGTCTTGAAGCTATAGATTTTATAGACACTTAAGCTGCTCTGAGATTAAAGACGGGCACACAATAGTCTAAGGCTGGTGTTTAGTCCACTGTCACCTTAAGGAGGCTCTCTGAATGTAATGTAACATACAAGTCATCAACAGTGACAAATACTGGGCTAAAATCCCAGCAACGCTGCCTCAAGAGTGGCTGTTGAGTGGACTTAGGACAGATGCAGGCATTTTCTTAGTGTTTATTCCAATATCTTCAGACAAAAAGGGATTTTGATTTCTACCTTTATCTCAGATGTTTCCACTTCACCCAAGCTTCTGCCCAATGGTTGGTCATAAAGCTATGTTTTACCACAGCATACACGGCTCTCCATCAAGAATGGTAAATAATGGGGTTGGAGTGGAGTATGCTACTAACCAGCCATCCCTGCTGGTTTAAAAGAGGGGCAGGGTTGGGGTGGGGCTGGGTAAGGCTACCTGACTTTATAAAGGGTCCTTTCTTTAAAGAGAGGAGAAGAAAGATGCTAAGCTCCATGGCCATGCCTCGGTTTCCTGTTTCCTAGGCACTCTGTTTTGGGAGATTGCTCCTGGGCAGACAGGGTTCCCTGTGTTTGTGTTAGTGTGTTAGCTGCTCAGTGTCCGACGCTTTGTGACCCCATGGACTGTGGCCCGCCAGCCTCCTCTGTCCGTGGGATTTTCCAGGCAAGAATCCTGGAGTGGATTGCCATTTCCTTCTCCAGGAGATCTTCCCGATCCAGAGATCGAACCCAGGTATCCTGCATTGCAGGCAGATTCTTTACTGTTTGAGCCACAGGGCTCAAACAGTCGCTTCAGTCGTGTCCGACTCTGTGTGACCCCACCAGGCTCCCCAGTCCCTGGGATTCTCCAGGCAAGAACACTGGAGTGGGTTGCCATTTCCTCCAATGCATGAAAGTGAAAAGTGAAAGTGAAGTCGCTCAGTCGTGCCCAATTCTTAACGACCCCATGGACTACAGCCTACCAGGCTCCTCTGTCTATGGGATTTTCCAGGCAAGAGTACTGGAGTGGGGTGCCATTGCCTTCTCCGACAGGGCTTCCTAGTTCTGTGTAATTCCCTGTGTTGTGCAGGGTGGGGGCAGTGTAGGGGGACAGCTCAGCCACGTGGTTGCAGCACAGCGGGTTTTCTGTCCAGGTTTCAAGAAGATTCTCCCTTTACACCTGTGGTGCCTACCTAGGAATGCTGCCGTGCAGAACTCCAGGAGAACTGGAAGACCAAATGAGTTAAGAAGCTTTTGGTTTGCAAAGCTTTGGGGGATTACAGGATTGTGGCCTTGAGTCTATTTCCAGCCATGACAGTTAAGTCTCCAGTTCAGTATTATACTTTCATAAAGGGAACAGGGTGAGCTCGAAATCGTTGACATCCAAGGTCCTTTTAAGGCTTAGGCTAAGCTAAAGCCAATGATGCCTCAAAAAAATAAGTTATAAGTAGAAGCGCTAGGCATTCTCTATTTCAGGGTCTATTTGCTCAGAAAGGTGAAAAGTCAGAGTAAATGGGATTTTTAGGGGGTTCCTCAAAGTCATGGGGTTCACAGGAATGCTTTTGCAGCATTGAGGTGGTTGAAGTCAGGGGAAAGGCTATGACAGCAGGGAACCTGGGTGTTCTGTCTCTGTTTCGACCAGTATTTCTTTTCAACATTGAAATTTTGTGTAAGAATTTGGAAAGGGTCCTACAGCTTTAAGAGATCAAACAGTTGGACTAGATCTAGGTCTCCTTTCAGCTCTAATAATTAGGATGAATACCCCTGCCTCTGGGCCAGAGGGTTGGAAGTCACTTGGACCTAGTCCTCCACATGGCTGTTTACATTTGTAATGACTGAATGCCCAGAAACACTGAAGATTCCTTGCTTATTGTCACATGATTGATACCAGACTCGACAAACGGAAGCCTTGCTTACTACCTAAATAGGTAACGTTGTTACCCAGATATGCTGGCATTTACTGGCTCCAAGAAACTCAGGGGTTTTCATGTATTTAATGGGCAGCCTGCTGTTGTTGTCTAATTGTCCCTGTAAGGGTTAATATGGAAGAACAGTACGTAAGCTTTGGTGGAGGGGGGCGGGAACTGTATAGATCTTACAGTAAATGCCAAGCCTTCCAAATGGGCCAGAGTTTTCTGTAGGGCTCTGAGTGGCACCTTTGCAGAAGCGGTCCAAAAGAAACGCCCACAACAAAGAGATGTTTCTGTGTCAGGCTCGGACATGAGCTTCACTTTGTACAGAGGGGCTGCGGCTGCCGCACTGCTGGAACTGGCAAGGCCGCATGTTCCCATCTCTCACAGGCCTCCTGTTGCTGAGCACACGGGTGTTATCATCTCCTGGGATTTCTTCAGTCCATTTGTTTTGGCACTTCTGGGGCCGCCAAGGGCATTTATTTTTAGCTGAGCTCACTTCTAGCTTGCCACTTGAACGCCAATCTTTCTATTCTTAGGCTAAAACTCGTTTTAGGACAAGCAGCTTTCAAAGTCAGCACAGAAGTTTTCCTCCAAGGGAAGAGGGTTAGTATGAGGAACTGGGAAAGAGGGTCTGAGCTGTGTTCTGGCCTTTAAGTCAGTCTCTGAGAATCAGGAGGGGTCAGCTAAACACTGTGAAATAATTAGGTTAATCCTTCTGATTCACTCAGTCCTACAGGTCAATTGTCAGTTTCCCTATTTACAGTGGATTGAGATGATCTTGAGAATCATGGATAAATAAAATTTTTTTTTTTTTTTTTTTTTTTTTACTGTTAGCCAAACACTACTCTAAGACCTCACTCTTTCAGTTAATTTAGCTCTCCAATACTATACTGTCAAAACTACCATTCCCCTTTTACACATCAGGGAAGCTGTTTGGAAAAGGGAAGGACAGCACTTGCCAAGATCACCTTGGGCAGAACTAGAATTTGAACCTGGGTAGTCTGGCTCCAGACACCATGTGACTGAGCACGCATACCAAAGAGCGCACCTGACCGGGACCACTTCCTTCCAGAATATTCTGCTGACTTGTGATCTGGGTAGTAGCGTCAGTTTAAATTAATCCAGAATGAGTTAGTATCACTTGTCAGGCTGACCCTATCCTAACACAGCCTTATAGTTGAGACAGAGCCCTCGCTTCCTTCCCTATTTTGATTTTTTTAAAAATGCTGCCTCAGTATCTCCTGCAGGTCTTTTCCTAGAGAACCACAGTGCTTGTATTTCTGGTCTAGAATGAGCAAAGGCCCTCCTCCTGATACATTTGGGAAGTTATTCATTTTGTGGGTGGGAAAAGTCAGTGTTTCTCAAGGTCAAGTCGGTATCAGAAGCCCGCAAGTTCAGTTCAGTCGCTCAGTCGTGTCTGACTCTTTGCGACCCCATGAATTGCAGCACGCCAGGCCTCCCTGTCCATCACCAACTCCCGGAGTTCACTCAGACTCACGTCCATCGAGTCGGTGATGCCATCCAGCCATCTCATCCTCTGTCGTCCCCTTCTCCTCCTGCCCCCAACCCCTCCCAGCATCAGAGTCTTTTCCAATGAGTCAACTCTTCGCATCAGGTGGCCAAAGTACTGGAGTTTCAGCTTTAGCATCATTCCTTCCAAAGAAATCCCAGGGCTGATCTTCTTTAGAATGGACTGGTTGGATCTCCTTGCAGTCCAAGGGACTCTCAAGAGTCTTCTCCAACACCACAGTTCGAAAGCATCAATTCTTCGGCGCTCAGCTTTCTTCACAGTCCAACTCTCACATCCATACATGACCACTGGAAAAACTAGGCTTGACTATACTGCAAAGTACTTGTTAAAACACCAGGTGCCCCCACACCAGAGATTCTGGTTTAGGAGGTCTAGTGTGGAGCCTAAGTTTGCATTTCTGTTGAGTTCCCAGAGGATGTTGATGCTGCTGATTCCTGACCACACTTTGAAACCACTGAGGGAAGGTCAGGAGGTTAAGATTCTACTGATGAGCCAGTGACTACTTTGACCNTAAACCATAGCCTTGACTAGCCGGACCTTAGTCAGCAAAGTAATGTCTCTGCTTTTGAATATACTATCTAGGTTGGTCATAACTTTTCTTCCAAGGAGTAAGTGTCTTTTAATTTCATGGCTGCAGTCACCATCTGCAGTGATTTTGGAGCCCCAAAAAATAAAGTCTGCCACTGTTTCCACTGTTTCCCCATCTATTTCCCATGAAGTGATGGGACCAGGTGCCATGATCTTAGTTTTCTGAATTTTGAGCTTTAAGCCAACTTTTTCCCTCTCCACTTTTACTTTCATCAAAAGGCTTTTTAGTTCCTCTTTAGAAGGAGCAGTTTTTAGCAAGATGATGCATTCAGTTGGGTTCTGTGGTGAGGTGTAGTCATGGAATGGAAATACCTAATAGACACTGAGAGAAAATCTGTAGCTTAGGAAGGAAAACAGAATCAAAGAACAATTTGGTGTCATCCACACACTTATATAATAGGCCAGGGGAATGGAAGTCTGCCCAAGTGGAATGTGTAGAGTGTTAAGGAAAGGTCTGTGGGTGGAGCTTGGAGAATATCAACGTGTAAGTGGCCAGCAGAGAAAGTCCACTCTTCACAGTAGATTGCCTTGGCATCTTGATAAGCTGAGTCAGCCCTGGTGGCCTTTGCCACACACAGCTGCATCCTGAGTTGACCTGCTGCCACTGTTGGTTTTATTATTTGAGCAAGTGTTTTGAGCACCACTATGGTATAGGCACAGTGGGGGACACAGTGTCGCAGCCTGTGTCCTCATGAAACTTAGGTCAAGTAATGAAATGTAATGCACTGCTTAAGAAAGAGGACAGAAGTGATTTTTTTTTTAATCCTTATTGAAGTTCCCTTAAACTTAGACCAGAGTTGTAGATATGTTAACCTTCTTTCAATTCAAAATAATGCTTCAAAGTGTAATCATCTTAAATTGTGCCATTAAGTTAGATGGTAAGACATAGATAAACTGTTTAAACCCAGGAAAAAATTGAAATAATAAGCATGACAGCACTGTAAAAGCACAATGCAAGTGCCATTAGAAAATACAGAAAATGTGAAGGTAATTTCTTGGATGATTGATCCAGATAGTGTATTACATGAAAATAGGGCTCCAATGATTCTGATCATCAAAAAGGACAAGAATGCTCTTTTATTTTTAGGTATAATGCTCATACAGATGTTGTCGCTTAGTTGTGTCTGACTCTTTGCGACCCCATGGACTGCAGCACACCAGACTTCCCTGTCCTTCACTGTCTCCTGGAGTTTGCTCAGATTTGTGTCCATTGAGTCAGTGATGCTATCAAACCATCTCATCCTCTGCTGCCCTCTTTTACAGCATGGGGTTTTTTGGGTGGTCCTGCTAGTGATTACTACAGAGTATGACTATAAAGTATCAAGGTTAGTTTCCACAAATGATAATCAGCCTCACCTATTTTATGGACACCTCCTTCAGCTGCTTCTCCATAGCAATGTATGTAACCATTGTGTAGGTAACACAATGAAATGTATACTCTGTTACTTAGTGTAATTATGGACTCGAAGTTGTTATTAAGGAAAGGACATTTTAACACATTGAAACTCAGTGAAATTGTAGTTTAGTCGCTAAATTGTGTCCGCCTCTTGTGACCCCAGCTTCCTCTGTCCGTGGGATTTCTCAGGCTAGAATACTGGAGTGGCCTGCCATTTCTTCCTCCAGGGCATCTTCCCATCCCAGGGATTGAACCCCTGTCTCTTGCATTACAGGCAGCTTCTTTACCGCTGAGCCACCAGGGAAGCCACTCAGTGAAGTTTGCTTTCTTTTGAAACTGCTTTTATCATTCACATTCTTACATTCATGTTAATAATTAACCATTCCCAGTGAAGAGTTACCTGGCAAAAGTGGCAATGTATGTTATTGATGTAGCTGGCAAGAACACTTTTCTACAACTTGAAGTTCATATGTACATAAACATTTTGAATATTCCCATCACCTCGGGAAGTTTCCTTGTGTCTCTATCATTTCCCCCTACCCAGCAATCATTGTTTTGTTTTCTTTTGTCCCTTAATTCCTTTTCTTCTAGAGCCTATCATATTTCAGATAGGCTAATGACAGTAGTTTCATAGCTGTAGAAATTACTGATTCCCAACTGTTGAAGTATTTTTGTAAGTTTATAACCTCAAAGCAACAAAAATTTGTTGAGAAGCTCATAGCCACTCTACACCATGCTAGGCACTAAGTTCTATACAAAATGTAGCATGGCCCAAATCTGGAGAATCTGGCATTTTTTGCTCCTGTAAGTTCCCTGGGAGGGGAAGGACTCCTACCACTCAACCTCAGCAGAATTCTAGATTCAGAGGAAGCCTGTTAACATATAATAATGCAAGATATAAAGACCTCTACAATTTGCTCCTAAAATCTTCAGTTAATGAAATTTTATTGAAAATCTGCCATATAGCTTCTCTGAAGAATTTGCAAGTGCAGTCGTTGCCTTTTGTCTACGAATACTTGCATGACAGCAACTCTTCTTAGTGTTGGGTTTGGTTTGTTTGAGGGAGGTTTCTTGGTTCTGTTTTTGAGAAAGCAACTCATTCACGTTTTAAATTTTGGAGATATAAAAGGTCTGTAGTGACATATCTCTCACCCTCTCCCCCCTGGAGCCAGGACTGCTTTCTTCAGGTAACCAATGTGTATCCTTGCAGAGATATTTTTTACATGTCTGTATCTATTAATGTAATGTATATAAAATGTATATTATGCATAACTGTGCAGGGGTTTTCCTTCCTTTTATACAAATGGCGATGTACCATAAGCACTATTCTATAGTTTACTTTTTTCTTTCAGAGATCATTGCATATCTTTAAGGAAACAACATCCTCATTCTTTTATACCACAATTGATGACTAGGTCACTTCCACTCTTTTAGGGTTACAAATATGCTGCAGTGAATAACTTTGTACATAAACCTGTATGCATTTGTTCAGGTAAATTGAGGATTAATTCCCAAATGTGGATGTGCTGTATCAAAGGAGTATGTACTCGAGTTGTTCTGATAGGTTTTGTCTGCTTACATTCCATAGAGATGGTACTAATTTATACTTCTACCAGTAATACATGTATGTGTATTCCCCACCACACTATCTTCAACCTTTTCAATTCCTGCTGTTCAGATAAGTGAAAATGGAATCCCAGGATAGATTTTAATGTACATTTCATTTATCATGAATAAGGCTGAGCATCTGTCCATGTGTTTCAGAGTTGTCTTTATTTCCTTTTCAATGAACATTCTGTTCAGTTCCTTTGCCCATTTTTTCCCTGGTGGCTAATGGTCTTAATGATCTGGTGGATTAGAGAAGGGATAACTGCCCTTTGTTGATACTAGGAATTGCAAATATTTTTTCTCATTTTTTTAATGTGCATTTTGAGTTTGCTTTTGGTAGTCTTCACCATTCAGATTTTGTTATGTAGCCAGATTTCTGAGTTTTTATCTGATGGCTTTTGGATTATAGGTTATGATTATTTAATGGCTTTTGGATTGTTGAAATATTTTGAGGGAGGCAGGGTTTATTATTTTCAAAATTTGAAGAGTAGTGGAACAGAGAACAGCATGGGAACCTAAGTGGGGAAATGGAAGACTTGTCAGAGTCAGGGCCTCCCTTACAATCCTGCTATTCAGTCTGACGCAGACCTCGAATACTGGTGTATCAACAGAGTTCTTGTTCCAGACAGCAAAAACAGACTTGTTAATTTAGGCAGAAAAGGGAAGATAGGTTCCAGGTAGAAGGTTCAAGAAAGATAATTTCCAGGAAGATAGGTTCAAGGTTCCAGGTAGAAGCATTTAGTTGGCCTGATAGTCACGGAAATTATAGACAAATGAAGCTTGAAATCTTAATTTAACCAAAGGCTGATGAGGAAATAGCTGATGTGAAATTATTTAGAGTTCTTATTATAATTCCCTTTCATGTAAAAATTACAAAGTTATTAAAGAAGATGAACTACTCTGAAAAAGTTTCATATTTTATTCATTCTAAAAATATGAGATACTTGAATGATGAGTTTTATCAACATTTTTCATCAAAGATGAGTTATTTCTAATATGTGCTGCTGCTGCTGCTGCTGCTGCTGCTGCTGCTGCTAAGTCGCTTCAGTCGTGTCCGACTCTGTGCGACCCCATAGACGGCAGCCCACCAGGCTCCTCCGTCCCTGGGATTCTCCAGGCAAGAACACTGGAGTGGGTTGCCATTTCCTTCTCCAATGCAGGAAAGTGAAAAGTGAAAGTGAAGTTGCTCAGTCATGTCTGAGATGAGATGATTTCCAATCTGTCCATTACCATGTATTGAGTTTGCTGTAAGACAGATAACGGGGCATTTAGCACAGTTTTATTCAGTATTATTCAGTGTCTATGGTTTCTATGGGAACAAACTTCACATTGACCCGGATTCTCTGAGCCTTTTTTTCAACATGCAGTTATTTCATAACAAAGAGCCTAATTTTATTATTAACCCAATTTCATTTCACAATTCTGCTACAGTGCAGCATATGTATTTTTACTCTGTGGAATAAAACCCACAGGTTTAAGGGGAGTAAAATGAGGTTGGGGCACCACACTGAAAAACTTCATCACTGGTACATAAAAAATCATAGGAACCTATCTGCACATGTTAATTGGCTAAAAGATACATAAATACTGAAATAAGTAGGGCATTGTACCTTTTAAAAGACCTGAAGTTTGCTGTGGAAGTGGAATTCAGAAGAATTGCAGCTTGTGAGTTGTTCTAAAGTAATGGTAGGAAGGTGATAATACAAAACCAGATAGGTATGGATGCTGCTCTCCGCACACATGGGGTGAACTGAGGTCACTAGAAATGTTTTGAGATGTGCCCATGTGTGTTTTGAGGCTCCAATCAACTGGATGCAGTTTTTTATATTCACCTAGTCTATTTCATGGACACATTGCACTCCAATTGTTCCCTCTTAAATGCTCTGGAACAAGTTTATGTCTCTTAAATCAAGCGTTGTAGTAGAACTGACTGTATTTTTACTAGAACAACTCAGTAATATTTATTTTAGCTGGAAATTAATATTTGACTTTATAATATTAAAGAAATGGTTTGAAAATTATCTTTCTTTTAAAATTAGGTATATTATATTACACTATGTACCTTATTAAATTGGGGTATCTCCATTTGAAGGATTTGGAAGTGAAACACCCTTCATTAAGGAAATAGAGTAATACTGTACTGGCCCTTTGATTGATTGATGGGAGCCCTTGCTGCTACTGCTCCTGCTAAGTCGCTTCAGTGATGTCTGACTCCTAGCGACCCCATGGACTGCAGCCTACCAGGCTCCTCCGTCCATGGGGTTTCCCAGGCAAGAGTACTGGAGTGGGGTACCATTGCCTTCCCTGGATGGGAGCCCTTACTGGAGGTTAAAATCAGTTTGAAGTATATATACACACAGTGAAATATTATTCAGTCATAAAAAGGGATGCTCTTCTGGTTTGTGCTACAGTATGGATGAACCATGAAAACTTAATGCTAGATGCAATAAGCCAAGCATGAAAGGATAAATATTGTATGATTCCACTTATATAAAATACCTAAAATAGACAAATGCATAGAGACAAAGTAGAACAGAGATTACCAGGGGCTAAAAAGGGAAGGGGATGGACTGTATTGTTTATTGGCTACAGTTACTGTTTGAGATGATAAGAATGAAGTTTTGCAAGTCATATAGTGGTGATGGTTGCATAACATTGTAAATGTACTTAACACCACTGAATTGTACACTTTGAAATGGTTAAGATGATACATTTTTATATGTATTTTATCACAATAAAAAATGTTATTTCATCTGTTATTTGTATCTTCAACATTACCTGTGGGTACCACTAATTGTACAGAGATACTGTAAATACTTATGAACGTTGGTCAGACTGAGTATGTGACTAGTTTCCTTTCTCTTGTCAAAATTTGAGTGCCTATTTGAGATGTTCCTTCTAATACCTAGCAATTATGTATCTTTCTAAAATTTCACCAAGTCCTTTAAGAAAGTTAGAATTTCTTTTTCTATTAAGGGTAGGCAGAAAAGCATTTGTTAACCTGAATGGTTACATATCTATCTAATCAATTACTTTGTATTTGAGGGATAGGCCGAAGTACCCTGGAATTTTTTCTGCGGTGTTAGAGAATCCTTGAAATATTGAAACTCTTGATTATCGTACTGCATTTCTGTTGTGTTAGAGGTATCTTCTGTTAAGTATTTGTCAAGGAAATAATTTGAGTGAATTAGCTTTTCCAGTGATGTCTAATAATTATAATAATTGAGCAGTACTCTTAAGTTAGGTCAGGGGGGATTTGGTTTTGTTTTTTTTTTTTTAAGAAATAAATTCTATCGCAACTGGTTTTCTCAGCTTTTCCATGTGATGAAATGTTTGTTTTTACTTATCTATATGTCTTCTAAAATGTTATCTAATTGTATTTCAGGTTGCAACAAGGACAGTGTCCGAGCAGGCTGTAAAAAATGTGGCTACCGTAAGTACATTAAAGAATAGCATTTTGTGCAGTGAATCATTGCCTCTTTGGACAATGTGATTTAGCATCCCGATTGCAGGGCCTTGGACATAGTCCTTTAGCTCTGTTATTTGGCTTGGGTTTGCAGAAAATTCAGAAATCCCTCTGTCAGAACTAAATACTCACTTCTGTTCCCTGCCATGGACCCAGTGACAGGTGGCTATGTATCTGCTGACTAGCAAAGATGTCATGAAGGACAAGTGGAGTAGATTTAGGAGCTTGGAGAAAGTCTATTCCAGAAAAAACTATATAGATACTTAACCTTTTTTCCTTATCCCTGCAGATACTAGGTGAAGAGGTGAGCAGTGGAAATTATTTATTAAAGGTTTTCCTGTTGATTGAATAACTCTTTATAAGGGTGAATCTGGTCTGTTGAAACCTTGATTTAAACAGCTCCATTATGATTAATGAAATGAAGTGGAAAAGTAAACTTCAGCATGTGCAATTATGCAATCTAAATTTGTACTTATGTACTGAAAACAAATATCATTGCTCTATATAAATGTGACAATTCCTAAAGCCTTGATAACAGCTCTAACAGTGACATAACACTGTTTTCTAAGTTGTTTGGAGAAAATGCAAATGACCTGGATTGTTGCTGATACTCTAGTTGATAGCAGAGTTATTTTGTAACGGAAAATTCTGAAAGAGATGGGAATGCCAGAGCACCTGACCTGCCTCTTGAGAAACCTATATGCAGGTCAGGTAGCAACAGTTAGAACTGGACATGGAACAACAGACTGGTTCCAAATAGGAAAAGGAGTACGTCAAGGCTGTATTTTGTCAAACTCCTTATTTAACTTATATGCAGAGTACATCATGAGAAACGCTGGGCTGGAAGAAGCACGAGGTGGAATCAAGATTGCCGGGAGAAGTATCAGTAACCTCAGACATGCAGATGACACCACCCTATGGCAGAAAGTGAAGAGGAACTGAAAAGCCTCTTGATGAAAGTGAAAGAGGAGAGTGAAAAAGTTGGCTTAAAGCTCAACATTCAGAAAACTAAGATCATGGCATCTGGTCCCATCACTTCATGGAAATAGAAAGGGAAACAGTGGAAACAGTGTCAGACTTTATTTTTCTGGGCTCCAAAACCACTGCAGATGGTGACTGCAGCCATGAAATTAAAAGACGCTTACTCCTTGGAAGAAAAGTTATGACCAACCTAGACAGCATATTTAAAAGCAGAGACATTACTTTGCCAACAAAGGTCCGTCTAGTCAAGGCTATGGTTTTTCCAGTGGTCATGTATTGATGTAAGAGTTGGACTGTGATGAAAGCTGAGCACCAAAGAATTGATGCTTTTGAACTGTGGTGCTGGAGAAGACTCTTGAGAGTCCCTTGGACTGCAAGGAGATCCAACCAGTCCATTCTGAAGAAGATCAGCCCTGGGAATTCTTTGGAAGGAATGATGCTAAAGCTGAAACTCCAGTACTTTGGCCACCTCATGTGAAGAGTTGACTCATTGGAAAAGACGCTGATGCTGGGAGGGATTGGGGGCAAGAGGAGAAGGGGACGACAGAGGATGAGATGGCTGGATGGCATCACTGACTCGATGGACATGAGTCTGAGTGAACTCTGGGAGTTGGTGATGGACAGGGAGGCCTGGCTGTGATTCATGGGGTCGCAAAGAGTCGGACACGACTGAGCGACTGAACTGAACTGACTGAAAGATGTTCTTGTATTGGAAAAATATTTATTTTTTAAATCATGTAATAAGAGAATACTTGGGGTATGAATCTCCAAGAGAAGGGCTAAGAATAAAAGCATGCTGGGAGAACCAAGTCACATGCCTCCAAGCAACAACTGAAACCTAGCTCAGTTGAAGTTTGCTAACAAAGCTAGTGGAGGTGATGGAATCCAGTTGAGCTATTTCAAATCCTGAAAGATGATGTGGTGAAAGGGCTTCACTCAATATGCCAGCAAATTTGGAAAACTCAGCAGTGGCCACAGGACTGGAAAAGGTCAGTTTTCATTCCAATTCCAAAGAAAGGCAATGCCAAAGAATGCTCAAACCTGGCGTGCTGTGATTCATGGGATCACAAAGAGTCAGACACGACTGAGCAACTGAACTGAACTGAACTGATTGTCCAGAAAAATAGTGACGAGAGAGAACCAAAGGTATTAGGAAGAAGATCCATTGGGATATGCAAAGAAACTATTGCAAGTTCTTTATTTTTCAAATTATTTATTTTTGTTTACGTTTATATATGTTAGTCTATGTACAGTACTAAATATAGTATACTATATTTGTCTGTCAAGGCAGGTGGTTAAAAATATTTGCTAACAAAGGCATGTAATAAAAAAGTTTAAAGATTATTGCTCCAGAAGGCAGAATCACAATGATCTTAGTGCAGTTTCCAAGCCCTTTTCAAACAGTGCCCAGCAGTATTTATTAAAAAGATAATTTTTTTAAAAAAGACAAAATCATGACCATCCTATAAATAAAAAATAATGCATGTTAAAGATTTTATTTAACTCATTATTAATGAAGCAGGAGAACTGGAGAATACAAAGGGTAGATATTTTTATAGACCAGGAATATTGAAAGAAATGTGCAAATTCAGGCAAGACTGCCTTCTTTCAAAGGCAGAGAAGGAAGTCAATTGAACTTCCCAGGGTCAAAACTTTACCTCTTTAGGGTCAAGGATGTTTTGCATTGCTATCATTTGTCTATGAGCTGTAAAGTAGTTCAAACGACAGAATCTATATAAAGTCAAAATCAGGAAGGGTGTGCTCTAGACCAGGGCACTTAAGGCTTACAGGCCCAATCCAACCAGGTGTCTGTTTTTGTAAATAAAGCTTTATTGGAACATGGCTACATCCATTCATTTAGGCATTGCCTATGGCTACTTTCCAGCTACAAAGCTATTCTTGAGTCACCCAAACAGAGAGAGAAAATACTCCTTATCTAGCTCTTGACAGCAAGGTTGCCAACACCTGCTGTAGAAAACCATGCCCAGCTTTCCCATGAAGCACCGTTTTCTCTACACATCTTTATCCCAAGAGGGTCTCCCTCGCAGCGATCCCACCCACCACCACAGTGTATATTCTCACTGCTCCCCACCCCGTAAGGTTCCTGGGCCTCTGCATTAGTGAATCTCAACACATGAATTGTGAGCCCCCCAAAAGTTCCCTCCACAGGCCTCAGACCACTTTCAAAGGCTGTGGCTCTCTCTGTTTATGTGGCTGTGGGGCCTGTTGGTAGTAAGCTAGAGAACCTGTGCTAGAGCCTGGTAAGGACTGAATTGTGCTCCCCAAGAGTCACATGCTCAAGTCCCAACCCCTGTTCCAGAAAGTGACTGCATTTGGAAACAGGACCTGCAAAGAGATGATTCAGTTAACATGAGGCCTTCAGGGTGGGGCCCCAATCCAATAAGAACCGGTGTCCTGAAATGAGGTGGTGACACCAGGGATGCACATAAGGAGAAAGGGCCACATGCAGTGCTGTGAGAGAACAACCACCCGCAAGCCAAGAAGAGTTCCGGAGAAGCACAACCTGCCCACACCTTGTTCTGAGACTTTCAGCCTCCAGAACTGCAGGAACATAAATATCTATCATTTAAGCCGCCCAGTGGGCGGTCTTTGTTATGGTAGCCCTGGCAAACTAAAACAGGGCCGTTCATATTACCTGCCCGGAACACGGCAGCAGGGCTTAGAAAGTGGCCTCCGGAAGTCTGGAGGAGATCACTTTATTCTTTGGGGACTGAAAGCAGTGTCAGCCCTAGACTGATCCAGATAGAGTCAGCCTACTGGGGGTGACTAATGTTCGAGTATATTTTCCCCAGACACTCAATCACAAGTTCATTCACTAATCCTCTATCAGATGATGTGACCACAGAGGGATGCATATGTGTCAGCGATGGTGGTGACAGAGGGGTGGACAGGATGGTTCTCCTCTGGGGATTCATTGTCCGGGAATGGAGACAGACACAAAAAACACAACCAGCTGTCGCAAGTCCTCTGTGTACTGGCCTGAGGGTGTTAAAGCACAAACCAAGAAGAAATAACAATACCAGGTAACAAGCCCTGTGAAAGAGGGTATTCTTTTTTAAGCGACAGCCCAGAGGACAAAGGAGTTGGGTTAGTCAGACCAGAGGGAGAACAGGGATGGCCGTGGAGGAATTCAATGAAAGCAGTCCTACTAAAAGGAGACTTAATGTGAGGGGGGATGTACAGAGTGTTAGCTTTCTAGGCTTGAAATGCATGGTAGACGTAAAACAAATGTTCTCACCATTTTTGCTTAGTCAAGGCGTAAAACCCTACTGTCAGGCATGCCATCTGTCTTAGGGGCTAAAACTCAAGTGGGCAAGAGAGAGGCACAAAAATGAAATTCTTATGTTCTCCTGGGACTTCCCTGGTGGTCCAGTGACTAAGATTCCATGCTCCCAATGCAGCAGGGCCAGTTCCATCCTTGGTCAGGGAACTAGATCCCATATGCCACAACTAAAGATTGTGCATACTGCAACTAAGACCCAGAGCAGCCAAAGAAATTCTGATGTACTTTTGAAATGAGATTGATGTTTTATTTATTAAAAAAAAAAAAAAAAAACCTCTTGATGAAAGTGAAAGAGGAGAGTGAAAAAGTTGGCTTAAAGCTCAACATTCAGAAAATGAAGATCATGGCATCTGGTCCCATCACTTCATGGGAAATAGAAAGAGAAACAGTGGAAACAGTGTCAGACTTTATATTTTGGACTCCAAAATCAGTGCAGATGGTGACCGCAGCCATGAAATTAAAAGACGCTTACTCCTTGGAAGGAAAATTATGATCAACCTAGACAGCATATTAAAAATCAGAGATATTACTTTGCCAGTAAAGGTCCATCTAGTCAAGGCTATGGTTTTTCCAGTGGTCATGTATGTATGTGAGAGTTGGACTGTGAAGAAAGCTGAGCACTGAAGAATCGATGCTTTTGAACTATGGTACTGGAGAAGACTCTTGAGAGTGCCTTGGACTGCAAGGACTGTCTCTTATACACATCTAGANAGTAAAGGTCCATCTAGTCAAGGCTATGGTTTTTCCAGTGGTCATGTATGTATGTGAGAGTTGGACTGTGAAGAAAGCTGAGCACTGAAGAATCGATGCTTTTGAACTATGGTACTGGAGAAGACTCTTGAGAGTGCCTTGGACTGCAAGGAGATCCAACCAGTCCATTCTAAAGGAGATTGGTCCTGGGTGTTCTTTGGAAGGAATGATGCTAAAGCTGAAACTCCAGTACTTTGGCCACCTCATACGAAGGGTTGACTCATTGGAAAAGACTCTGATGCTGGGAGGGATTGGGGGCAGGAGGAGAAGGGGACAACAGAGGATGAGATGGTTGGATGGCATCACCTACTCGATAGACGTGAGTTTGAGTAAACTCTGGGAGTTGGTGATGGACGGGGAAGCCTGGCGTGCTGCAATTCATGGGGTCGCAGAGTTGGCCATGACTGAGCGACTGAACTGAATTGAACTAGCAAAAGTGGGCATGTAAGTATATATATCCTTCATATGAATAAAAACTCCTGAAGAATGTGTTCGCATGCAAGAAATGAGTACAATGAAGTCATTTCTGTTTTTTAAATTTGCTTATATTTATTTATACTTTATGTCTTTCAATCCTTGTTAATTTCATTTATTTAACATTTAAGTTTAGGAGTGCATACGTAAGGAGTAAGCCCACGGTGAAACGCAGAGAAGACATACGTAAGTGAGGCTAGTGGTTATGAGGAGAGGGTAGAGTGGTCAGCAAGTGGTTTGAGGGAGAAGGGCATACAGAGGATTAGTCAAGGTTCTGGTAGCAGTCTGTTCCCTAACATGAAAGATGCAGCTATTTACTTTATTCTCTTTCAACTGTAAGTATTCATTTTATATACTCTTCTCTTGTCTTCTCTATGTGTGATGCACTTAATAATAAAGCTTGTTTGAATTTTTACACTGAAAAAGACTTGAGGAAGTTCTATATATAAATGCTATATTCACTTCAAAATATAGAATGGATTTCCTAGTCTGTCTACTAATATCATGTCGTCTACTTGGACCTCTTTTAACTTAAGACTTGTAGGAAAGCTTAAAGTAAAGAGCTAGTGTGAGCCAGATTCCAACAGTTTTAGTGGATGGGGGTGTTGTACAGCCGCAGAAGGCTGAACTGGAGTGTGTGTTAGTTGTTCAATTGTATCCAATTCTTTGTGATCCCATGGAATGTAGCCACCAGTCTTCTCTGTCCATGGAATTCTCCAGGCAAGAATACAGGAGTAGGGTAGCCGTTATCTTCTCCAGGGAATCTTCCCGACCTAGGAATCGAACCTGAGTCTCCCACATTGCAGGCAGATTCTTTATCATCTGAGCCACCAGGGAAGCCCAAAGGGGAGCCTAGGAGACTGCTACTTGGCAGCAGTGATAAGAAGTGGGGAGCATGCTAATAATGCGAAGAATTGATGCTTTTGAACTGTGGTGTTGGAGAAGACTCTTGAGAGTCCCTTGGACTGCAAGGAGATCCAACCAATCCATTCTGAAGGAGATCAGCCCTGGGATTTTTTTGGAAGGAAAGATGCTAAAGCTGAAACTCCAGTACTTTGGCCACTTCATGCGAAGAGTTGACTCATTGGAAAAGACTCTGACGCTGGGAGGGATTGGGGGCAGGAGGAGAAGGGGACGACCGAGGATGAGATGGCTGGATGGCATCACCAACTCGATGGACGTGGGTCTGAGTGAACTCCGGGAGTTGGTGATGGACAGGGAGGCCTGGCGTGCTGCGATTCATGGGGTCGCAAAGAGTCAGACACGACTGAGCGAGTGAACTGAACTGAACTGAAGCTGTAGAGAGGCATCTTCAGGGAAGAGCCAGCTATCCCTTTAAAGAGTGGTAGAGGGAGCATTCTGAGCACAGTTTGTCCACAAGGGATTGCGTGTTTCAGAGCAGCTGGCATAAAATGATTGGGAGATACAGGGGTGATGATTAGTTAAGTCAGAGGAACAGAAAGAGCAATGTATGGGTGAGACTTCAGGAAAGTTACAGGAATACAGAGGCCTATACTTTTGGATAGAAATAAAAATAATAGGGATGTGAAGTTTGGGGGGAAATAGCTGGGTTTAAGGATTCAGAAGTTTATAATGTAGCTTTTATGTTCTCAAAACTCAGGACCTAAGATAGAGACAGAACTTGGTTAAATTTATTGCATTTCATTGCTAAAACAGCTCTGTGAGATGGGTAGATTTCATAGTCCCAAGAGGCGGCTAGGTGGTAAAGAATCTGCCTGCAATGCAGGAGATATAAGTTATATGCCCAGGTCAGGAAGATCACCTGGAGAAGAAAATGGCAACCCACTCCAGTATTCTTGCCTGGAAAATCCCATGGACAGAGGATCCGGGCAGGTCACAGTCCATGGGGTCAGAAAGAGTCAGAGAAGACTTAGTGATTGAGCACCCACACATTTTTAGGAATATTCAAAACCATTGCTCTAGTACCTAGGTATAGCTTTTACACAGCTGGCAATAACTAGCTGTGTGACTTTGGGCAAGTTACTTAACCACCCTGTGATTCAGTTTCCCTTCTGTAAAATGAGATTATAGTACTTATTTCCATAGACTTGTTATAAAGACTAAATTAGCTAATACAAGTTCTAGATCTATGCTTTGCCATAGTTATTCTTAAAAAATCAAGAGGATTACTCTGTTGTTAAGTAGGAAAACTGGGAATTGAAGTCTGGTTATCTGTAAGACTTTATACTATGCCATGGTATTTTTTTCCCCATTCAAAAAAATTGTAAAATACATATAACATAATTTGCCATTTTAACTCCTTTTAAGTATATAATCCTTGGAAGGAAAACTATGATTAACCTAGATAGCATATTCAAAAGCAGAGACATTACTTTGCCGACTAAGGTCTATCTAGTCAAGGCTATGGTTTTTCCAGTTGTCATGTATGGATGTGAGAGTTGGACTGTGAAGAAGGCTGAGCACCGAGGAATTGATGCTTTTGAACTGTGGTGCTGGAGAAGACTCTTGAGAGTCCCTTGGACTGCAAGGAGATCCAACCAGTCCATTCTGAAGGAGATCAACCCTGGGATTTCTTTGGAAGGAATGATGCTAAAGCTGAAACTCCAGTACTTTGGCCACCTCATATGAAGAGTTGACTCATTGGAAAAGACTCTGATGCTGGGAGGGATTGGGGGCAGGAGGAGAAGGGGACGACCGAGGATGAGATGGCTGGATGGCATCACTGACTCGATGGATGTGAGTCTGAGTGAACTCCGGGAGTTGGTGATGGACAGGGAGGCCTGGCCTGCTGCGATTCATGGGGTCTCAAAGAGTCGGACACGACTGAGCTACTGAACTGAACTGAAGTATACAATTCAGTGGCGTTAATTACATTACCAGTATTGTACAACCGTCACTCTCAGTTACAAATGTTTTTCATCATACCAAACAGAAACTCTATAAACATTAAGCACTAACTCCCCACTCCTCCCTTCTGCCAGACTCTGGTAACCTCTAATCTACTTTCTATTTCTGTGAATTTGGTCATTCTATATATTTCATGTAAGTGGAATCATATATTTGTCCTTTTGTGTCTGGTTTATTTCACTTAGCCTAATGTTTTCAAAGTTCATTCATGTCATAGCACATATCATAACTTCATTCCTCCTTATGACTGAATGATATTTCATTGTCTAGATATACCGCATTTTCTTAATTCATTTATCTGTTGATAGACACTTAGGTTATTTTTACCTTTTGGCTATTGTGAATAATGAGCAATGAATATTAATGTGTACACATCTGTTTGAGTCCCTGTTTTCAGTTCTTTGGGGTATATAACTAGGAGTGGAACGCTGGGTCATATATGTTGAGCTTCTTGAGAAGCTGCCAAACTGTTCTCCACAGCAGCTCCATCATTTTATATTCCCACCAGAAATATATCAGTATAAGAGTTCCAGTTTCTCCACACTCTTGCCAATATTTATTTTCCTTTTTCCTATTTTTTTTTATAGCACATATCATAACTTCATTCCTCCTTATGACTGAATGATATTTCATTGTCTAGATATACCGCATTTTCTGAATTCATTTATCTGTTGATAGACATTTAGGTTATTTTTACCTTTTGGCTATTGTGAATAATGAGCAATGAATATTAATGTGTACACATCTGTTTGAGTCCCTGTTTTCAGTTCTTTGGGGTATATAACTAGGAGTGGAACGCTGGGTCATATATGTTGAGCTTCTTGAGAAGCTGCCAAACTGTTCTCCACAGCAGCTCCATCATTTTATATTCCCACCAGAAATATATCAGTATAAGAGTTCCAGTTTCTCCACACTCTTGCCAATATTTATTTTCCTTTTTCCTATTTTTTTTTTCAATTGTAGCTATCTCAGTAGATGTGATGTGGTAGCTCATCATTTTCACTTGCATTTCTTGAATGACTAATTATGTTGTGTATTTTTTTCATGGTCTTATTGGCCATTTGTATATCTTCTTTGGAGAAATGTCTATTCCGTTTCTTAGCCCATTTTTTATTTGAGTTGTCTTTTTGTTCTTGAGTTGTGGGAATTGTATATATACTAAATGCTAAACCCTATCAAACATATAACTTGCAAATCTTCTCTTCCATTCTGTAGGTTGTCTTTTTCACTTTCATAATTTCTTTGCACAAATGTTTTAAATTTTGATGAAATCCAACTTACCAGTTTTATCTTTTGTTATTTTGCTGTTAGTGTTTTACATGTAAGAATCCATTGCCAAATCCAAGTTAAAGAATAATTACCCCATGCTTTCTTCCAAGACTTTTATGCTTCTAGCTCTTGTATTGTAATGGTCTTCGATCCATTTTGAGTCAGTTTTTGCATATGATGTGAGGTGAGGAATTCAACTTCATTATTTTGCATGTGGAAATCCTGTTTTCCTAGCACTGTCTGTTGAAGAGACTATTCTTTCCCCACTGAATAGACCTAACAATTTTGTCAAAAAGCAATTAACTATATACGTGTGGTTTATTTCTGGACTATTTCATTGGTTTATGTGACTATCCTTATGACTATATATAACCCTGTTTTGATTTCTATAGCTTTGTGATAAGTTTTGAAATCAGGAAATATGAGTCTTCCACCTCTATTATTTTTCAGAATTTTTTCGCTATTCAGGGCCTCTTGTATTTTTGTATAAATTTAAGAGTCTGTTTTTCCGTTACTGAATAAGCCCCATTATTTTTTGCAATCAGCTGGAAGAAGCACAAGCAGGAATCAAGATTGCCAGGAGAAATATCAATAACCTCAGATATGCAAATGACACCACCCTTATGGCAGAAAGTGAAGAAGAACTAAAAAGCCTTTTGATGAAATTGAAAGAGGAGAGTGAAAAAGTTGGCTTAAAGCTCAACATTCAGAAAACGAAGATCATGGCATCCAGTCCCATCACTTCATGGGAAATAGATGGAGAAACAGTGGAAACAGTGTCAGACTTTATTGTTTTGGGCTGCAAAATCACTGCAGATGGTGACTGCAGCCATGAAATTAAGAGACGCTTGCTCCTTGGAAGAAAAGTTATGACCAACTTGGATAGTATATTCAAAAGCAGAGACATTACTTTGTCAACAAAGGTCATTAGTTTCATTAAAGCAAGGCTAAAAAGGATGTGAGACGAAGACTGCTGCCAGTGTGATTGTTATTTCAGTAGTTTATTTATATTAAATAATAATGACAGTGTAAGGGGTTTGGTTGCCAACCTAGTTTAAGTAAAAGAATCAGAAATTCTGATCAAAATGGCAAGCTAAACCAACATAGAAAGTCCTCTGTTTGGCTCCAAACACAGAGAGATGCTGGAGAAAAATATAGTAACAACAAAAATTAAAATAACCTAGCTCACAAGCGTAAAAGGAAAATTGCCACATGTTAGAAAGTAAAAGGAGCTCAAAGCCAGAGTAGGGAATGATAGCTGGAAACAATGAGGTTCACAGGCCTCCTGGGTAGACTTTTATGGAATATGAAATGAAGCTTTAGACCCCTGCAGGATCACAGCATGGCTGGAGTGAAGGCTCTTGGTTAAAGCCAGACTGCTCAAAAAAGCAGTGAAGCAGGAATTACAGAAATTCCTTTTACTGTCTAGGGGAAGTGATGAGAAAGTTTACTGTGTTTAACTTCCTGTAAAACAATAATTAGAGGAAAAAGGAATAATTCAGAACTGACAGCCCAAGCTTACACCACCTGTAGGTATGAGGAGTGAATTTACACTGCCTCCAATGAGGCAGAAACTAGCTTTCCAAGCTAAGAAATTAATGTGAAAAGTTAGTCTGTTATCAAGTTAAAAAAGTAAGTCCAGCTACATGTCATTATTAGTGAAACTACTTAGAAAACTGAAAACTACATAGAAATTTGAAAATAAAGGGATGGAGAAAAAGAGCAGATAGATATTAGGTTGAATATTGTTGATATTCAACAGTTTTACTCATGAAAATGGTAATTTCATATGATTCAACTAATAACCAAAAAAGCAACTAGTAGAGCAATTATAATATTAGACTTTTGAGGCAAGAGCAGTTCTAATCAAACAAGAAGATAAAATAATGATTTTGACTATACCTCTTAATGTCAAAACATGTATAACAAAAATATTACAAGGGAAAATGGACAAATATATAGTGATAAAGGTACTTAAAAATTATACTATCGCAAATTATTACACAAAAAAATAAGATGGAGTTTTGAACAACAAAATAAACATAAAAGCCTCTCTTCAACAAATAGTGATATATTCTTTTAAAATACATTCCAAGTTTTTCCCCAAATTTACTACAAGGTAGGCCATAAAAGAAATCTTAGTAAATACTGAAACACTGATACCATGCAGACAAACACTAAAACACTGATTTACCATACAGATACTTGCTGATAATAGTGTAACACACTTAGAAATCAGCAAAAGCATAATCAAAGCTCCGTATGTTTGGAACCGAAAAGAACATTTCTGAATGATTCATTTGGAAGGAAGTCACAACCAAGAAAATTTGTTTTCAGCAGTATGGCAGGCTGGACCCTACTCTAAACAACTAAGAAACTAGTATAAAATATGCAATACATATTAGATATATTAGTATGCTAGGAGAAAATACAGAATTCATGAATACTTAGAGACTAGCAATCAAAGGAAAGCAGAAAATGTAGGAGGTGTTGAGGGTATTTGCTGAACCCAGGGTTCTTGAACTTCTATTTTTGTGTATTGACTGAGTTCAGGGAATAAGGCAAGGCCCAGGACCTGGCCCAAGATTGGTACTTTCCTAGGAGATGCTCTCATATGAGTCTAAGACTTCCAGAAGATTTTATCCTTGAGTAAGAGAGAACTAGGAATAAATCCTAGAACAAAGTTGTAGTGAATCGATGGTGGGTTGTGAAATAAATTATGTGGTTTCTATCAGCATTCATATTTTTTGAATATCAAATGTCATAATGCTTCATGTAATTTTTGTTTTAATTTTTGTGTGTGTATTTGCATATGAACATATATATTAATACACTTGATTGCATTGTTATTATCATTAGTCAGTCCTAGTCAAAAAAATTTCAAAGTTACTGCCTTAGAGAGGCATATGTGCACATGTTTACACATTTCATCATTATTATAATAGCAAAATGCTAGAAGCAACCTAAGATCCTATCAGTAGTAGAAAGGGTAAACATATTTTTATACAATGGAACATTATTCATCAGATAAAATGAGATAATTACATCTACTTATGTTAGCATAGTAGAGAAGGCAATGGCACCCCACTCTAGTACTTTTGCCTGGAAAATCCCATGGGTGGAGGAGCCTGGTGGGCTACAGTCCATGGGGTCACTGAGTCGGACACGACTGAGTTACTTCACTTTCACTTTTCACTTTCATGCGTTGAAGAAGGAAATGGCAACCCACTCCAGTGTTCCTGCCTGGAGAATCCCAGAGACAGGGAAGCCTGGTGGGCTGCCGTCTATGGGGTCACACAGTCGGACACGACTGAAGCGACTGAATCACAAAACATAATATTGAATGGCAGAAACAGTTACAGAATGATAGCTAAGTATAATTGAGTTTATGTTAAAAAATAATAATATGATGTTCTGAAAATATCGACACCAACTTCAGTATAACTAACTTTTGAAGACAAAGAAAATGGAATGGGTTTGGGGCAGGGTTCCAAGGCATGGTGCAAGCTCTCCAACTTTGTGTGTGCACGTGTGCAAGCCTTTCACTTAAAAAAAATTATAAGTGAATAAAGCAAAATGTTAACATGCAGGTGATAGGTACTTAAATATTGTGATACTGTTTCATCTCCAGGTGTTTATAATGTTTGATTTTTTAATTGCATCATGCAATAAGTAGATAACTGTTGTAGTTTTCTTATAGGGAGAATCTTTAAGGACTGAATATTATTGTTAGAATTAAAATCATAAGTATTCTTTCGAACAACATGCTCAATTATTTTATTATGACATCTTTAGTTAGGTGAAAGCTGTGTAATGAAAAACGTAATAGTAAGATGAGAAGCAAAAAGTTAGGGGAAAGGAATTAAATATAGGGGAAGTATACAATCTAAAATTGAGAATATTTACATTAATTCAATATTCTAAAACCCATAAGATGTAACCAAAAAAATATATTGAATAAGAAGCCCTGTTAAAAAAAGTTCTTTTTTCATTCAGGTAAAGCAGATGACCACTCACTGAATAAAAGTTAAAACTAAATATTATATTATTAAATTGTAATTGTTGCTTAGTGGACAAACAAAGCAAAAAATATGTATCTGTAGTTTTGTCATTCATATTTCTTTGTTTTAATTAGCTGGTCACCTGACTTTCGAATGCCGCAATTTTCTCCGAGTAGATCCCAAAAGGGATATAGTTTTGGATGTCAGCAGCACAAGCAGTGAAGAGAGTGATGAAGAGAATGAGGAACTGAATAAACTGCAGGCATTACAAGAAAAAAGTAAGCAATATTTTTTTTTCCCTCCAGGTTCCCTAAAGGTTGTTTCTAAATGTCCTGCTGTATTATGTCATCTTTATCTGTTGTTCTATTATATTTGTCATTAAGATAGTTTGTATCTTACGTAAGAACTATTGCATGGGTAAGGAAATAGGCTTGAACGTTGTAAGTTACTTGCCCAGAATCAAACAATGGTCAGTGATAGAACCAGCAGGCAAGTATGTTTCTGATTCTGCAACCCAGATTTTATTGTGTTTTGTTTTGTTTGTTTTTTCCATCTCACTGCACATGAGATGTATCACATGGTACAAAGGGTCTAAAGGATTGGATCATCAAATCACACTCATTAAAATCAGAGATCGTAGCAGTATCAAGGTTTAGTTGACCCTTGAACAACATGGCTTTGAATTGTATGGGTTGACTTTCATACAGATTTTTTCAGAATTACATACCAGAATAATAAACAAGCTGCAGTTGATGGAATTCACAGATTCAGAACCATGCATATGAAGAAACTATGTATGTGCAAAGCCAACTCTAAATTATACTTGGATTTTGGACTGCAAAATTACAGAAAATTTATTTCCTCACAAAATTTATTTCCTAACCCCTGTGCCACTCAAGGGTCAACTGTAACTTCATGTATGTGGATGACCATGTGGCATAACAAAGCAGCAAGAGTTCTGGGACGACAGTACAACCTCCTAGGTTCCCACTCTGGCCACGGTTAATGTAAAGGGTTTCAACATTACTTACACAAAAGAAAGTCATTTTGGTCATGAAACACCTTAATTTTATGCCCAGATAGTTACATTTCCCAGGGATTATGGATTTATGCCCCATAAGTCCCTAGATTCCAGGATTACTTACCATAAACAGTCCTAGACCAACCAAGTACATTCAGCTATACACAGTCTATAAATAAGGATTCTTCTGCCAACAGCTTGATCATAGAACTTTCAGAACTGTGAGGAAATAAATTTCTGTAATTTAGCCATACACCACCTCCTACCCACTCACCCAAAAAAGGATTTTCTGGCTAACAACTACTAGTAATTTATTTCCAGGAAATCTATCATTAGCGTGTTTATAAAGAAATTTGGCCAAGTTACCTTTTTTCTTTCCCGAGGCATCCTCCTTTCCCCTGTAAAAGAGAACAAATTTCAGACCAACTGTTTAAGCATTTGTTTTCCATCTTGTGTATAAAATGACCTGTCTTTGCAGTGGGGTTTTTAAGGATAAAATATGATGCCATATGTGAAAATATTTTGTAAACTACAAAATACCATATTAGTAGTCGTCACACAGAAGCAAAATGCAGCTTATTTGAATAGGGGTTTAGGCCTGGAGTGAGACAGATAGAAAAAGGTTAAACTTGTTTTTGATCACATGAGAACGATAAATACCTTAAAATTTTTTAACCTTTCCATATAATGTCCAGTGAAGGTAAGTGGAAAAGGTCAAATGCCAGGGTACTGGGGCAAGCCGAGAAGGCAGAAGAAGGGTAGGATCCCAAAGAAGGCAGGCGAGAGTGACAGGAAATATGAGTCTATACTACTTCAGCAATAGCTGCTTGAATATATATATTTTTTCTTTTGCTCCCTACTGAAACAACACTAAAATAATGATAGAAGAATTTTTTAAAGACCTCAATTCACAAGGACAAAGAAAACAAGAGTCAGAAAATTTGGGTTAATGATAATGGACTCATACTTTAAGAGAGCTCAACCCTTTAACGGTGTCGAAAGCTGAGAAATAACCTGAGTATACACTCTAAAACCCCCTAAAGTCTTGATAATGAGTATCCTTGGTTACCTCTGAAAGTGAGAATGTAAGGCTAAAAACAGAGATTGCTTAAAAGCCTGTAGTAGTTAATGCTCCATTCCCTTCCCTACTCTATGAAGCCCTGTCGTCTCAGCAGACTGCCACAGGTCTATTTTCTAGACAGGGTCAGATCAACAGTCTTTAAACTGGGACACACCAAACCCAAATGAAGATATTTAAGTTAAAGGTTACATACAGAATGGTGAGAGCCTTCTAGCCATCTTCACCTATTGGTTCCCAGTCATATATCACTCAGGCAGAAGATCTGAAGATACATCCCTGGGAAATCTGACCAGCCAAAGAAGAAAGAAAGAAGGATATTGACATTAGGGACCCTTCAAAGAGAAGATCTCACCAGATGGCCAGTGAAGTCTGGTCTTCCAAGTTTCGATTGCTAAAAGCTTCTGGTCAGCTTTTTAGACAGTGAGGAGTGCTAAATTTCTGCAGGAGTCTCACAAGAAATATAGATTCCAAAACACAAACAAAAAATCAAATTGAGAAATACAATATGTAGAGGGAGAAAACTTAGCAGAAATAATAAATAATTAGTTTCATACAATGATATAGCACGCATGAATATGAATAAAAACAACAAAGGGGCTTTTGAAAATTAAAAATTAAGCAGATACGGAAAACTTGATAGAGTTGGAAGGTAAAGTTGGAAAAAACAAAGAAGAACAAAGTGAGAGAAAAAAGATAGAACGATTTAAGGGTCATTCTTGAGAATACTTCATTCAAATGAATCCCAGAAAGCGAAGAAATAATTTCCAGATGAAAAGGTTTAACAAGTACCAGGCACAGTGTTAAAAATATCCCACACAAAGGTACAATATAATGAAACTTGACGTATGCTAGAAACCGAAAGATAGAATCCGGACTTCTGGAGTTGAGAATAAGGCAGGTCATAGGTGAAGAATCAGGAATCAGAATAGTTGTGTACGTCTCTAAACCAATATTGGAAGCTAGTAGAATGTGGATCATGCTTTCAATTGTTGAAGAAAAGTTATATCCAAGTTAGGATAATATACCCAACCAAATTCTTAATCAAATGTGAAAGTACAGTAAAGATATTGTCAGACATTCAAGTCTCAAAAAACAATTTACTTGTCACTCTTTCTCAGAAAACCTCTGGAATAAGTGTTCTACCAATGTAAGGGAATACACTGAGTAAAGGAAGACAGGAATGTAGGGAAGAGAAAAGAAGGGAAATTTGTAGCGTGCTGGTAAGGAGGTACTCCAGAAGGACAGCTGCACCAACATGGAGAGTAGCCAAGCCACGCAGGAGCACAACAGAAGATTCTGGGAGAGAAAGCCTAAGACCCTTAATCCCACAAGGATACTTTCTATCCCTTTCACCGATAATGACCTACTTTTAAAAAGACAAATACATAAGAGCTTAGAATTAGGAAGAATCTCTAGAACAAATAATTTAAAAACCTAGTTTTGTAGAAAAAGAAAATGAACACAGGTGACTTTCCAAAGTCCCTCACCGGTCACAGTAGAGCCAACATTTCTTGCCATGATCCAGGTTTCTTGCCTACTTGTCCTGTAGTATTTTCATTACAGTGTGCTACTCTCCTACCTTAGATATCATCCAGTCTGTTGGTTCTTGACCTTTTTGTCCTTTATCACATCAATCTTGAAAGATAAACTACACTCCCATCATGAATAGTTGTGTGTTCTAGATGTGATTTTTCAATCAGAAGACCAAGGACAGATCCACTCTGGGAGTAAAGGGAGGAAGTAGCATATAATAGCCTCCAGGACAGAGAGTAGTTGGTGAAGCTTCATTGTTAGCATCAGCTTTCTGGCTCAGATGGTAGAGAATCTGCCTGCAATGAGGCAGGCCCAGGTTCGATCCCCAGGTCAAGAAGATCCCCTGGAGAAGGGAATGGCTGCCCACTCCAGTGTAGTAGGGTTTCCCTGATGGCTCAGTGGTAAAAAATCCACCAGCAATGCTGGAGATCCGGGTTCGATCCCTGGATTGGGGTGATCCCCTGGAGAAGGGAGTGGCTACCCACTCCTGTATTCTTTCCTGGAGAATGCCATGAACAGAAGAACCTGGTGCACTACAGTCCATGGGATCACAAAGAGTTGGTCACAACTGAGCGACTAACACATGTGCAAAGAAGGGACCCATATTCATTTCGTGATCACCAAATGGAATCCCAGTGTTGTTCTTCAGTTGCTAAGTCATGTCCAACTCTTTGCTATCCCATGGACTACAGCATGCCAGGCTTCCCTGTCTTTCAGTACCTCCTAGAGTTTGTCCAAACTCATGTCCATTGAATCAGTGATGTTATCTAACCATCTAATTCTCTGCCACTCCCGTCTCCTTTTGCCCTCCTCAATCTTTCCCAGCATCAGGGTCTTTTCCAATGAGTCAGTTCTTCGCATGAGGGGGCCAAAGCATTGGAGCTTCAGCTTCAGCTCTTCCAGTGAATATTCAAGGTTGATTTCCTTTAAAGACTGACTGGTTTGATCTCCTGCTGTCCAGGGGACTCTCAAGAGTTTTCTCCAATACCACGTTTCAAAAGCATCAGTTCTTTAGTGCTCAGCCTTCTTTATGGACCAGGTCTCACATCCGTACATGACTACTGGAAAAACCATAATTTTGACTGTATGGACCTTTGTCAGCAAAGTGATATCTCTGATTTTTAATATGCTGTCTAGGTTTGTCATGGCTTTTCTTCTGAGGAGCAAGTCTCTTTTAATTTCATGGCTGCAGTCACCATCTGCAGTGATTTTGGAGCCCAAGAAAACAAAATCCATCATTGTTTCCACTTTTTCCAATCTGTTTGCCGTGAAGTCATGATCTTAGTTTTTTGAATGTTGAGTTTTCACTGTCTTCTTTCACTCTCATCAAGAGGTGCTCTAGTTCCTCTTTGCTTTCTACTATTAGTGTTATCATCTGCATATTTGAGGTTTGATGTTTCTCCCAGCAATCTTGATTCCAACTTGTGAGTCATCAGCCCTGCATTTCACATGATGTACTCTGCATAAGTTAAATAAGCAGAGTGACAATATACACTGAAAAAAACATGTCCTTTTCAGCATAGGGGATTGGAATGCAAAAGTAGGAAGTCAAGAGATATCTGGAGTAACAGGCAAATCTGGCCTTGGAGTACAAAATGAAACAGGGCAAAGGCTAACAGAGTTTTGCCAAGAGAGCATACTTGTCATAGCAGATACCTTCTTCCAAAAATACAAGAGACAACTCTCTACACATGGACATCACCAGATGGTCATTACCAAAATCAGATTGATTATATTGATTATTTTCTTTGCAGCCTAAGACAGAGAAGCTTTATACAGTCAGCAGAAATAAGACCTGGAACTGACTATGGCTCAGATCATGAGCTCCTGATTACAAAATTCAGACTTAAAATGAAGAAAGTAGGGGAACTCACTAGACCATTCAGATATGACATACATCAGTTCAGTTCAGTTGTACAGTCGTGTCCGACTCTTTGCGACCCCATGAATCGCAGCATGCCAGGCCTCCCTGTCAATCACCAACTCCCGGAGTTCACTCAGACTCAACGTCCATCAAGTCAGTGATGCCATCTAGCCATCTCATCCTCTGTCATCCCCTTCTCCTGCCCTCAATCCTCCCAGCATCAGAGTCTTTTCCAATGAATCAACTCTTCGCATGAAGTGGCCAAAGTACTGGAGTTTCAGCTTTAGCATCATTCCTTCCAAAGAACATCCAGGACTGATCTCCTTCAGAATGGACTG
>SJYX01017082.1:178278-205423 GCA_006410675.1 Oreotragus oreotragus
TTTTTCACTCTCCTCTTTCACTTTCATCAAGAGGCTTTTTAGCTCCTCTTCACTTTCTGCCATAAGGGTGGTGTCATCTGCATATCTGAGGTTATTGATATTTCTCCCAGCAATCTTGATTCCAGCTTGTGCTTCTTCCAGCCCAGCGTTTCTCATGATGTACTCTGCATATAAGTGAAATAAACAGGGTGACAATGTACAGCCTTGACATACTCCTTTTCCTATTTGGAACCAGTCTGTTGTTCCATGTCCAATTCTAACTGTTGCTACTTGACCTGCATATAGGTTTCTCAAGAGGCAGGTCAGGTGGTCTGGTATTCCCATCGCTTTCAGAATTTTCCACAGTTTATTGTGATTCACACAGTCAAAGGCTTTGGCATAGTCAATAAAGCAGAAATAGATGTTTTTCTGGAACTCTCTTGCTTTTTCCATGATCCAGTGGATGTTGGCAATTTGATCTCTGGTTCTCTGCCTTTTCTAAAACCATACATAAATACATCAAATCCCTTACAATTATACAGTGGAGGTGACAAATAGATTAAAAAGATTAGGTCTGGTAGACGGAGTGCCTAAAGAAATATGGACAGAGGTTCATAAGGCTGTACAGGAGGTGGTGACCAAAACCATCCCCAAGAAAGAGAAATGCAAGAAGTCAAAGTGGTTGTTTGAGAAGGCCTTACAGATAGCTGGGAAAACAAGAGAGGTGAAAGGGAAATATATAGCCAACTGAATGCAGAGTTCCAGAGAATAGCAAGGAGGGATAAGAAAGCCTTCTTAAGTGAACAGTGCAAAGGAATTCCAGTAACCTCTACCCAAATAAACCGTAGATTGGGGCCTGAAGCACACAGAGGAAGGGAATGTAGAGTCTGTGGTGGTTAGTTCCATTGATAATTTGATGTTGTTCAAAATCTTTGAAAGGGTAAGTTCTTAGTGTGAGTGACTGAGTGCATCCTTGACCAACATCCTTTAGATAATCCTAGGGGCTCCTTGAATTCTTCCTTAGTCCTTAGAGCTAGAGAGATCTTATTCCCACTCTCTTGAATATTGTTAAGTTTTTTTTTTAATGATATAATTAAAATAGCCAGGAGAAAGCAAATAGTTTTTAGTGTACTTATATAAGTCCTTTGTTAGATGCCTAATGGTTTACAAATATTTTATCCCAATATGTAGCTTGTCTTTTCATCTTCTTAATAGGTGTTTCATAGAGCAATAGATTTTAATTTTTATAAAGTCCAATTTATTAATTTTTCCTTGTAGATTATGCTTTGCTTTCAAGTGTTAACATTTTACCTATCTCTTGTTCTCCTTTACTTTTTTCTAAAGTTTTTATAGTTTTATATTTTACATTAGGTCCTTCATCCATTTGAGTTGATTACTATATAAGATATGAAACTTAGAGCACTTAGTATTTTGTTTAAGAATGAACAATTGTTCCAACACTGTTCATTGAAAGGCTGCCTTTCCTTCATTGAATTTTTTGCTTTTGCCAAAAATAGTTGATCATATTTGTGTGGGTTTGTTTCTGGATTATTTATAATGCTCCATTGATCTCCACCCATTCTTGATTGATGTAGCTAAAGTTGGTGGGACTGAGTTTTTCTACTTTATTCTTCTTTTTCAAAATTATGGCAACTATTCTAGTTTCTTTTCCTTTCCATAAAAATTTTGTAATAATGTTTNCATTCTTGATTGATGTAGCTAAAGTTGGTGGGACTGAGTTTTTCTACTTTATTCTTCTTTTTCAAAATTATGGCAACTATTCTAGTTTCTTTTCCTTTCCATAAAAATTTTGTAATAATGTTTTTATCTGCAAATAATATTGCTGGGATTTTGATACTCATTGCATTAAGAATGTTTATCAGTTTGGGGAAAATTGACACCTTTACTGTGTTAAGCATTCCAACCCACAAATATAATATGTCTCTATAATTATTTAGATCTTTGATTTCTTTTCTTATCACTGTTTAGTTTTCAGCATATAAATCCTACATGTTTTTTTAGATTTATATATATAAATTTTTTTTTGAAAATTTGTAAATGATGTTTTTTTCATTGTCTGCATGTCCATTACAAGTGTATAGAAATGCAGTTTATTTGTGTATGTTTATCTTTTATCCTTGTTGAACTCACTGATTATTTCTAGGAGTTTTTGGTAGATTCCTTGAAATTTTCTATGTAAACTATCATGTCATCTGTATATCAGAACAGTTGTACTTCTTCCATTTTGATTTGTAAGCCTTTTATTTCCCTTTCTTGACTTATTGTTGTGGCTAGAACTTATAGTAGTGTATTGAGAAAGAGCAGTGAGAGATGAATTCTTACCTGGATTCCAACCCTAGGGGACAGAAATATTCAGACCTTAGCAGTTAGTTGTCAGTGTTTTAGTAGCCACTCTTTATCAAGTTGAGGAAGTATTCCTATTTTGAAAGAGTTTTTATCATAAATGGGTGTCAGATTTTGCCATATGCATTTTCTGTATCAGTTTGATAGGATCCTACAGTTTTTCTTTAACCTGTTAATACAGTTCAGTTCATTCACTCAGTCGGTCTGACTCTTTGCAGCCCCATGAATCACAGCACAGCAGGCCTCCCTCCCTGTCCATCACCAGCTCCTGGAGTTCATCCAAACTCATGTGTATTGAGTGGGTGATGCCATCCAGCCATTTCATCCTCTGTCGTCCCCTTCTCCTCCCGCCCTCAATCCCTCCCAGCATCAGGGTCTTTTCCAATGAGTTAGCTCTTCGCATGAGGTGGCCAAAGTATTGGAATTTCAGCCTCAACATCACTCCTTCCAATGAACACCCAGGACTGGTCTCCTTTAGGATGGACTGGTTGGATCTCCTTGCAGTCCAAGGGACTCTCAAGAGTCTTCTCCAACACCACAGTTCAAAAGCATCAATTCTTCGGCGCTCAGCTTTCTTCACAGTCCAACTTTCATATACATACATGACCACTGGAAAAACCGTAGCCTTGACTAGACAGACCTTTGTTGGCAAAATAATACGTCTGCTTTTGAATATGCTATCTAGGTTGGTCATAACTTTCCTTCCAAGGAGTAACCGTCTTTTAATTTCATGGCTGCAGTCACCATCTGCAGTGATTTTGGAGCCCAAAAAAATAAAATCTGACACTGTTTCCACTGTTTCCCCATCTATTTGCCATGAAGTGATGGGACCAGATGCCATGATCTTCGTTTTCTGAATGTTGAGCTTTAAGCCAACTTTTTCACTCTACTTTTTCACTTTCATCATGGGGCTCTTTAGTTCCTCTTCACTTTCTGCCATAAGGATGGAGTCATCTGCATATCTGAGGTTATTAATAGTTCTTCTGGCAATCTTGATTCCAGCTTGTGCTTCTTCCAGCCCAGCATTTCTCATGATGTACTCTGCATATAAGTGAAATAAACAGGGTGACAATATACAGCCTTGACATACTCCTTTTCCTATTTGGAACCAGTCTGTTGTTCCATGTCCAATTCTAACTGTTGCTTCCTGACCTGCATATAGGTTTCTCAAGAGGCAGGTCAAGTGGTCTGGTATTCCCATCTGTTTCAGAATTAATACAGTAGATTACATTAATTGACTTTTGAATATTCAGTCAGCCTAGCATACCTTGAATAAGTGACATTTGGTCATGGTGTATAATTTTTTTTTAATATTAAATACTGAATTCTGTTTGCTAGCGTTTTGTTAACAGTTATTTGCATCCATGTTCATGAGAGATTTAGTCTTTTTTTCTAATTTTGTACTATTTTAATATGATTTTGGTATCAGTATAACCTTAGCTTCGTAGAATATTGAGAAAGGTTTCATTCTCTTCTGTTTGTTAGATAAGATTATATAAATTTGTATTAATCCTTTGAATGTTTGGTATCACAGCCTCACAAGGGAGGAAGTCTGTGTTCTCCACTCAACCTTTGATGATGTGGGTGGTGCCACATTTTTTTCTGTGGTGTTTGCCTGGAGAATGGCAATTATTATCTAAAAACTTCCTGTCACTATGCTGTCTCTTTTTTGGTCCTTGACTAGAAGGAGCACATTCTTGTTGGGGCATTTTTGTCTCCACCTGTTGACATTACCAGGTTGCCAGCTTCTGTAGCTCTGAAGTCTGTGCTGTATAAAGCAAAAAGACATTTCAGGGAACTCAGTACTGGGTCATTTTCTAGATTATGCAAGAACCCTAGCTAGTGTCTGCCTTTTCACCTTTCGGGGTCTTCTTATGCTTGTTTTTGTTATGTCTGGGATGTATAGTTATACTTAATGAGAAGAATAGGAAAAATATGTCTATTTCATCTTCCTAGAAGCAGTTCAACTGATTTCTTACAAAGGTGAAAAGGCAATTCTGTGTAGAAAAAGTCTTTTCAGCAAATAGTGCCAGAATAACTGAATATTTTTAAAAGTGTTAAGTGAAATAAGTTGAAAAATATTGTATATGCTACATTTTTCAAATGAGAAAAAATTTGAGACTTACATATAACTATTTGTATATGTGAATGTATGTTTGTATTTAGTTATGTATAGAGAAAGCCTAGAAGAATACACACCAAATTGTGTATTTAAAAATCAAACTAGAGAATAGTGTATATTCTCTCCTTCCTAGATACTGACAACATAAATATTAGTTGTTATTGTCCCATTACCCTAGGATTTGTGATCCTAATTTTGCTTGAAAAGGAAAAAAATTTTTAATTATACATGCTTGTGTTGTTTCATTTCTTAAGGCCTGAAATAGTACCCACTAAACTGTCAACATTGATTAGGAATTAGAAATGAAATACGTGAAGTTTTTAGTAAATATATGTAGTTGATTTGAAATTTGTATTAAAAGCATAGTGTTTTTATTAGATTTTTAATGAGTAAAAATAATCAAGAAAGGGGACGTTGTTACAAGAAAAGTGCAGATCCTGACCAGTGAAATTCACCAACCAACAACCAAAATTTTTAAATGTATAAAATATTAATATCATATATTAATGGAGATATGTGGAATCTAGAAAAATGGTACCGATGAACCTATTTACAAGGCAGGAATAGACACAGATGTGGAGAACAGACAGGGGCACAAAGGAAGAGGAGAGAGTGGGGTGAACTGGAAGATTGAAATTGCCAAATGTGTGCTGCCGTGTGTAAAACAGACAGCTACTGGGAAGCTGTTGTACAGTGCAGGGTGCTTAACCTCAGTGTTCTGTGGTGGCCTCAGTGGGTAGGGTGGGATGAGGGGTGGCGAGAGGAAGGCGATGTATGTATACATGTAGCTAATTCACTTTGTTGTACAACATTGTAAAGCAGCTGTATCCCAGTTTTTTTTTTTAATGCTTACATACCACGATAATATATTAACTGATGGTGATCTGATTCTTTCCCCTCAACACACAGGAATTAATGAAGAAGAGGAAAAGAAAAAAGCAAAAAGCAAAGAGAAAATCAAGTTGAAAAAAAAAAGGAAGAGGTATTTTTTAAACTTTTTTTTTTTAATAGGACTGAATATAGGACGGATAAAATTTTTTTATTCACATTACAGTCTAGTTAATTTAATATTAATGAGAGTTTGGTTGTTTCAGTAAAATAACAAAATCCTTCATGTCAGGGTTCAAAAATAGAGTCAGCACTCAGATACCTTAAATTTTCTTCTTTGGAGCAAATTAAGATATAAATAAATAACAGCCCCACCTGCTTCTTTTATGTATTCTATTTGTGTTCTAGAATTTTTAAATTATGGAACATTAGTCAAGTTTTAATTTGGACATATGTTGACATTCTTCACATACACATTTTGTCCTTATATATATGATGTTGGGGCTTAAATATAAGTATTCTCAGAATATCATTAATTAATTGGATTTGTGTACCTATTTGTCATGCTAAAAATTCCTTCAGGTCTTTCAGAATTCTCAACTACCTATGATTTTTTTTTTACTGTCAACTCTTTCAACAGCAACTGGTTAAAGAAATTGATCCAAAGACTTAAGAGGCAACTTCTTCCTTGAGTGCACTTTCATTTATTCCAGAATAAGCATGTACGTATAGGCACTATTTAAGGTATTTAGCAGGTAGTAATATCTAGCTTGGACTTAGTTCTCTGATAGAGTAGGTTCTGCATGTCAGGTGTTCTCTCTGTAGTTTTTGTGGAGCATGAAATATATAAGCTCTAACACCTCAGCTGCTATACATATTGGAAGTTAACTCACTTTCAGGTGTTGAGAGTTAAATAACAGTGTTTAATGTAAGAACTAATGAAGGAAGGTAGAGCTCAGTGTATAACGTGGTCTGATTAGTGTATTGTTTTGTTATTTGCACTAGCACAAGATAATGGATTCTTTGTAGGAAAAGTGAGATTTTCTATTTTCTTCCAAATTTTCATATACTGATTTTAGAGTAACATATTATTTACCTTGGGCTTCACAGACCTCATTCAGACACAGCCCAGAATTAAAAGAACTTTTCTAAGTACACTTTCAGCAAAGATAATGCCACTTAATGTAGTTGCTATGTTAAAGTTTAACATTCTGCCTTAAAAAAGAGAATCCAAGTCCCAAAAGGCAAAGAAAAAAGTATAGGCAAAGAAGCAGCTCTGGTCAGAAGGTAGAGGTCAAGGAGGCCTTGAAAACAGGAAAGCAGGCAAGAGTTGAGAAAAACAGAACAGAAGAGAGTGCAAGAGCGCGCATGAGAAACTAGGCTCAGGACAGCCAGAGTCTGAGAGGGCAAGCAAGGAAAAGGAAGGAACACACCGTTACAGAAACCCCGGAGACCCGGGCTCCCTAATCCAGGGGGGCAGTCAAGGACTTCGCACAGCGAGTCTCTCTACAGACGCAACCTTGTGGGCTCCTGGGTTTCCTCTTCCTTCTCCTGTGTGTCTCTGTCAGATTTTCTTAGTCTGAGTTGTAACTTCTCATGTTTAGATCACTCATCTAACTCTGGGATACCTTTTTTAATTATAAATTAACTCAGTTTCTTTTTTGTTCTACTCTTTTGGGGTTTGGGTAAATCATTCTCATTTATTTAGATTATACATTTAAAAGTATCCTTTTGTAACTACTGAAATTATTACGGAATGCAACTGTTCATCTGTATCACTCTGTATATAAAAGAATCAAGTACTTTAACTTGAAAAATAAAAAAATAACAGAAGTGCTTTTATTTTGCCGATTTTCAGCTTTCATATATTTGTGTGGAGGTACAGTTATGGCTCTTCTTATATTACTGCATTCTTTGTGGCTCTTTTAAGAGAATTAACTAACAAGTTATTGTATACACAGTGAATTGTGTATATAATGAAACTGTATAAAATGCCTCTTTCTTTGCCTTATAAGAAAGATTTTGAAGGGTACACTGAAGGTACACAGGATGAGAAACTGAAAATCACAGAAACATTTTTTCATCCTTGCTGAATTTAAAACTCATAACTGGAATTGAGCAGAATAGAGATATTTATTTTGTTAGTTTCTCTGGCTAAGTGGCAGAAATTCTGATTACAATATTTTAAGAGCATACAGCTGTAAAAGGCACATTTGAGTTTCTCTATACTCTCAGCTTGTTCCAAGAAGGATTCAAAGCAGTTCGGATTCCATTTAAATGCACCCATCAGCCATAAATACAGTTATCAGTCAGTATGTATTATTACCCGTAGGTCTTATTCATCTAGTTCCGCTGAAGAGGACACTTCAAAACAAAAGAAGCAAAAATACCAGAAGAAAGAGAAGAAAAAGGAGAAAAAGAGTAAGTCAAAAAAGGGGAAGCATCACAAAAAGGACAAAAAGAAGAGAAAAAAGGAAAAGCATTCCTCTGCCCCTAACAGCTCCGAAATCTCCAAAAAGTAACTGAGACTGGCCTGAGCTATTAAATTTAAAAATTTAATTTTGAAAATTATTTGACCTTCTTTGAAATTTGCCATATAATTATGCTTTGCAATAAATCACAGCCATTTCCATATAGACATTTTTTCATATAGAGGACCATTATTGTCTGACAATATTTTAATGTGCTACGATTATAGAGTATTGAATCAGTCTTATTGCTTGATAGCCATGCTCCAAGTATGGATATCTGTGCAACAAAACTCATCATTTTTGGTACTCCTTTCTGTGTTAATGTTATTACTTCATAAGCTGATTGTAAATTGCTTTACTACAGTCAACACAGGCAATCTACCTAGCAGTAAATGAATATTGCTGGATTAAGTGGTTATCTTCCAGTGATAAAGCGAGGTAGGCTTGACACTGAAAATTTTAAAAGCCTTATATCCTATGATAATATATTACTATTAAGATAATGAAATTCTTTGCTTGGATTTTTTTTTTTTTTTTTGGATGTCATAGGAGATGAAGCTGCTCTATTGGTCTTGACTGGAACTTTTTAAATGAATGGTGTCAGCAGGAATATGATAATGAAAATATTTATAACAAAATTTCACTGTTTTCTGAGATGCAGAGTTTCTAGTACCTGCCTCCTNGATGTCATAGGAGATGAAGCTGCTCTATTGGTCTTGACTGGAACTTTTTAAATGAATGGTGTCAGCAGGAATATGATAATGAAAATATTTATAACAAAATTTCACTGTTTTCTGAGATGCAGAGTTTCTAGTACCTGCCTCCTTCGTTTTTGTAACAAAATATTTCTTCCTTGTTTAAAAAGACAAGTCTAGTTCAACCTATTTGTAAGTCTGGTAGAGATGATGCTGTGTTGGGCAGGATTTTTAGGACAGACTCCTGGGTTGTTTTACAAATGTGCCATATTGGCATGTCTTACAGAGATACCTCAAACAGAGTTTTTTATTTAGAAGGACAACAGCTAAATCTTCATTAGAACTGATTTTTATTGTATTCAGTATATAAATTTTATGAAGCTTGTTTCTATGAGTAATGTAGAAATTTTTTATAAATGTGAACATATATATTTATTTGTCTGAAATAATTTGTAGTTTTGAAGCAGGTTTCCATTGAATTTATGATTTCATAATATGACCAGTTTGGGGTGTTTCTCTTACTTCAGTCATAAATCTCAGGAGCAGTGACAAAAACTTAGGATTAAGAATTTTATTCTGTACTTTTTAAAATTTAAGAGCCAGGGAGTTACATCATGAAAGCCTTTATATAATAATGAAAATTTTGTATGAGTCAGCATTGTCAGACACATAGTAGTAGGTATAAATGTTTCTACATTGTTTTAATTTCACAATGATCAGTGTTACTTACTTTGCCAAATACTCCAATATCCCTTACGTCCTGTAAGTTAAATACTTTTTATTGTAGCAGCATCGAAAGTCAGCTAGTTATCATGGCACAGCACCAAAGATTGCCGAGTACCTCACTGTGGTGCAGTTACAAATTGGTAGCCTACCTACGTGGCTGCAGGTGTATTCATAATGATGAAATCAGGTAAGTATACATAACCTCCCAGGCTGGAAGGGTGTGCTGATTCTTCCTTCACCCAGCAGCCCTAGTTGGCATGACCTCAGTAAGACTGGGAGAGCCTCATAGCTCCTCTGAGCGTTTGCTTACCAGGCGCAGACTCCAGGGAAGCTACGTCCACATCCCTGTTCTAGCATTGCAGCCATGGATGCTGTCACGCTTGTAGCTTTTCTATAGCCCAGCTTAGTCCAGTGGCCTCCTTTAAAAGACCTCCACTTGTTTACATGTGTTAGTCAGTTATTTGGAGAGTAACACAGAGCTGTTAGGTTTTTAAGGGTTTGTTTTGCCTTTGCTGTAGTTTATTTTTAAAAATGGTACTTTATGAAAATACAGTCCTTTGGTTATCAGGATAAAAAAAGTAAAAAAAAAATTCCAACTTTTAAAAGATGATTAGAAAGTGCTACATGCAAATAGATGATCTCATTGTATTGAGTGTGTAATGTGGTTAAAAGTGATTATTGTAGTGACACAGAGTTAATCCAGTTTTTTGTAAGTTTTATTTCTGTTAATTGTAGAGACAATAAATTGGCTTGTCAGATTTGTTTTTTGAATGGTGGCATACTCAGTGGCTCAGGAGAGTTGTATAAAATTTGGCCTTCATTAACTACTAGAGTTTGCAAATTAAAAGATTTTAATGTGTAATTTTTTTACTCCTAGGAAAAAATCTTGGAATAGTTCTTGCTTAAATTTCCCATAGTATGAGAACAGTTTATGAAAGATCTCACCTGAATAAAATACATTTGTTTTTACTAAAATAATTTCTACTAAAGTGATCTTGTTATTGTTATTAGGATTGGATGTAAATCTCACTAATATATTGTAGGAGTAAATTAGTGACATTTCCTCTCAGGCAATGTGTAGCATAAGGAAAATTGAACTTGGTAGTAAAAAAATCCAAAAATCCTAGTCATTCTGACTACCTGTGTGACCTTCAACAAAGTCATTTACCTTCTCTGGGCTTTGATGTCTTTCATCTATAAAATATTGTACCAAATTATCTCTGAGATCCCTTATAATCCTTAATATATATGATTATCAGTGTTTTAGTAAAATTCAAATAATATTATTTTAGAAGTTATATTCATTTAGGAATATAAATTATTATATTCATTTAGAAATGGCTGCAGATAAGCAGGTAGCATTCTGTAATGGTAAAGGTTGAATTTATTAATATAGCTGTTAAACACATGTCCCTTCTCGAAGCAGATAATTGACATTTGGTTCACATCCTTACCACTCAGTGTATGTCATTTTCACTAGATGCAGACAGTTTATTTTTAGATTTGTATCTGTAACCCGATTATCTGAACATTTTGAGACTATTGCTTTTGAGCTGATGGACCTACACCCTACCCAGTTCCCTATTTCTTTTCTCCATACCATCTGTTGGCTAAAACCTCTCAGAGAGATCCCCAGTTTGTCACAGAATACGTATCTGTTTACATCTTTGGTTCTTTGAGGCTAAAACATCAATAAGTAAAAACAACTGTGTGTATCTGTATTTATGAGCCTCTCAAATTACATGCCTTAGGTTACCTTAAACTAGATTGATGAGTTATCCTTAATAGCCTAGATAAATGCCATTGAGTCCTTTCTTCAGTAAACATTTATTGAGAACTTAGCATGGCAAGTGAGTGAAGTCACTCAGTCGTGTGGACTCTTTGTGACCCCATGGACGGTAGCCTACCGGGCTCCTCTTTCCATAAGATTTTCCAGACAAGAGTGCTGGAGTCGGTTGCCATTTCCTTCTCCAGGAGATCTTCCCAACCCAGGGATCAAACCCAGGTCTCCCACATTGTAGGCAGACGCTTTACCATCTGAACCACCAGGGAAGAGCCCAAACACTGTGTTAAATAACTAGGGATACAGAGNAGGAGATCTTCCCAACCCAGGGATCAAACCCAGGTCTCCCACATTGTAGGCAGACGCTTTACCATCTGAACCACCAGGGAAGAGCCCAAACACTGTGTTAAATAACTAGGGATACAGAGATTAATAAGACACATTTGCTTCTCTGAAAGGAATTCAGAGTTTAATTGGTAGGGGAATCAGCAAACTCATCATTAGGTATTAACTGCAGTAGTTGGAAGACTTCAAGGAGTACCTAAGAGTCTGGAAAAGTTAGAAGAAGCTGCCTAGAAAAAGTAATGCCTGAAGTACATTTTGATTGAGGATGAGAGTGTGAGTTAGAGCAGTTCCTGACGGAATGAGTACTGTGAACAAGCCCACAGTAGACAAGGCTGGGGTGTGTGTGTCAAGAATTACAAGCCTTTTGTAGGACAGGAGTGGTAAGAATCAAGACCACCATTCTAGGTTCTTAGGTACAAGAGAAAGAGATTTTATGCTCCATGTTTGGGAGCTTAGACTTTATCTGTAAGCAAGAGACTCCACCTGAGCGTTTTAAGAAAAGTTACAGTCCCTGGGGTTGCAAAGAGATACAACTTAGCGACTGAACAATGAACAAGGAATGAAGGGACTTTTATTGGGGTTTAGTTCCATCCATTTCATAATCCAGTTCACAGTTTTTAAAGGATGAACTTGCTTTCATCAGAAGCCCACATAAAGAATGATTTGAAAATTTGCATTTCTGTTATTTGGTGTCTTAGTCTAGGCCCACTTTTCTTTCTAAGTTCTGATTATTTCTAAAAGCTGCAGTAACTTAAGTTTTGTAAAAAGCTACTGTCTTCTTTATCACACCCATCCCCAAAATTACATGCATATGTACACAATTTGGAATGCTTTGCTTTTAGTTTTATTTTAGGTTATTTCTGACTAACAGATTATATTCTGTCATAATGTTAGTATTTTGGGTCAACATAAATCATTTAAAATATATTTTTCAATGTACAGACTATGATAACTCAGTAAGCCTCCTTTTAATATTTTGTCTCAATATTGTGAATATTACGAAGCTGCTTCAAAGTCACAGTGTCACGCAGAGTTGGTCCGCGCGGTGAGCCCTGCTGGTCGCCCTCAGGCTCCCTGGCTCCGCAGGGCGTGCTCCACAGGCCCCAGCTGACACGAGTGCTGAGACTTGATTTTTCCCAGGCAGTTGGCATCCAAGAATAGTAGGGATTTTTTAATGTCCACTAAATAATACTTTCACTTGCAAAGCCCAGGGTCTTCAGACCTCATTTATCTCCTCCTAACTCCTCCAAAATTTTGCAGAGTGCCAGAGTATTGAGTTGCCTCCCTGAGAGCATAACCCATGATGCATGCCCAACCCCAGCTTGCCTTCCCGAAAGTCCGGGGAATCAGGAGGATTTTGCTGGCCCTGCCTGTCTCTTAAATTTCCTGCTTCTTATTCTTTATGGCCTCTGCTCTTGCCCTTAAGCAACAAAAGTAGACTAACCAGTGCCTTAACTAACTTTCTCAACTGAAATTTTCACCTGAGGCAACATCTAATTAGTAATATAACTATTTTTATCTGTGTATCAAGATAGCCAATTGTCTGGGATTTTTTTTTTTTTTTTTTCATCAAAGCTGGATCTGAGATCAAGAACTACCCACAAACGCTTTTCTCAAAAAATAAATGAAAATTCTTTGGTTTTATAACCATATAAAATGTCATTTTTATAGTGGAAATGTTTCAACTTTCATACTTCACACACACTAAGCAATTTTAATATTTAAACATTGGCAAAACTGTGTTCCTTTTGAATTGGAAATACAACACAGGCAGTAGGATGTTGCAATAATGACCTGGAATTACGCTGTCAACTTAGCCACACGTGGCTGCTGAAATGTAGATTAATTAAATGAAAAAGTATTTCTTCAGTTGCACTAGCCACATTTCAAGTGCCCAGTGGCCACATATGGCTGGTGGCTACCTTGCCAGACAAGACAGATGCAGAAGGAACATTTCCATCATCACATTAAAAACTTCTGCTGGACAGTGCTAGAATTCCCAACTTTTGGTAGAAATTTTGACAGGCTAATGATCAAAAGTTTGTAACCCTGAGCTTTGCATGCCAGAGAGGAATAAAGCATTCCTTACCCGCCCCCTACCCTAACAGATCAGAGTGTATTTGGCACATCTTGAAAATTTCCATCATCACATTAAAAACTTCTGCTGGACAGTGCTAGAATTCCCAACTTTTGGTAGAAATTTTGATAGGCTAATGATCAAAAGTTTGTAACCCTGAGCTTTGCATGCCAGAGAGGAATAAAGCATTCCTTACCCGCCCCCTACCCTAACAGATCAGAGTGTATTTGGCACATCTTGAAAGGCTAGTCTTCCAGCTACAGAAACTTGGTACAACACAGTGGATATGTTTAGCAGAGCCAGCCTACAATTAATTCTTTTTTTCCTAGTGAATTCCATTATAGGACCAGGTCTCCATTCTTATAATAGAAATCATATTCATGAATTAAAATATTTTAAAGCAGGTTTAATTTGCAGAAACTGTCATTTTATTTCTAGATGTAGTCTTAGGTGGGACCAGAGAAGTAACTTGTTGCTTCATAACTTTCATTCTAAAGATCCCTTAGGAACTTCATCAGTGAAGGATTTTGTTATGATTACCCCTTGGTATACAGAAAATATTTATCATGCAGGTTATACATGATCTATTTTGTTATCTACTGTTAGTTTTTATAAAGGCAATAATACATTGTGTGCTCAGCAAATCCTCTAAAAAAGGCATGAGTTGATTTCTATGAGACTTAAGAACATGCCGCTTCTCGTTCATAAGGCCCCCTCTCTGAGATTTAGCTTATCCAGTACCATCTCTTATAAAAATAACTGCCTCCAAGAATGAGAAATGTGTGAAATGCTGGTAATGTGACATAAACTTCTCATTGTTCCTCACTGACATAGGTGTGCCAATCTGTGTTGCTGATAAATTCTATAATTTCTCCTGAAATGTTAGCATAATTTCATGTAATGTAGAAACACATTAATTATCAAATAAAAGTAAACTTACTCACATGGAAATCTATCAGAAACCTAGTGGATATTTAATAAATTAACTGAATGATCAAAACTGCAACTGTGTCTGGCTTTGTGTGTGGCAAAGTTTTGAAAAGTATTATTACAAACTGTATTTGAAGTACACTCTTTATTTTTTGCTCCATCTCTCCAGTGAGCTTTTACAACACAGGATTTTTAACAATAAGCAGTGTTGATTTGTGTCATATCCATTGTTTTTTCTTGAATTATATCATCAGCCTCATAGAACGTTTCATTTGTTGAATTTGATGCTGCATTTGAACGGGGGGCTTTGCTTTTTCTATTTGAGTTGCCTGCAAATAAATACACAAAACAAAATGAAATAATTATTTGAAATTATGACATCAAATTTTACTTTAAAATTTGTCCTTAAAAAATAAACTTCTTAGAATATTGGAAATAAGATGTCCTCTAAGCACTGTGGATGAATCATTGCAGAGTTGTTCTTGAGCATTTTCTCCTGAAGATCAAATAAGGGAAATTTTCAGTAACAAAAGCAAGGATTTCGTTTCCATGCTTAGCTTTCTTTCTCTACACTTCCATGGAGGAAAGTACACTTTTGATCAGAAGGTATCAATTTCTGGGTTGCTTAGTAAAAGTGTGACTGTCCCTATGCATGAAGTGAGCAAAGCTAGAGTCAGTCATAATTTACAACAATCTGAAGGCTTTGCCGTTATAATCAATTTAGATGTAACATTTTAAAAGCACATGTTTGTTTCACAATCCCATTCACTCAGTTTATGTAAATGAGTCCAGAATGCTCACGGGTGGAGAAATATGGATCTTTGCTCATCAGAAGTTAGACTAACAAGCTCAGGGTGAATAAATGGGTTATTATAATCAGTGGATGATGTTAGAAAAATTAAGTGTGAAAATAATATGTATTTCACCAATATATACAAATTGAAATATATTTTTAACTACTCCGTCCATTGGATTTTCCAGGCAAGAGTACTGGGGTGGGGTGCCATTGCCTTCCCCGAACAAAGCTAGAGTCAGTCATAATTTACAACAATCTCAAGGCTTTGCCGTTATAATCAATTTAGATGCAACATTTAAAAGCACATGTTTGTTCCACAATCCCATTCACTCAGTTTATGTAAATGAGTCCAGAATGTTCACGAGTGGAGGAATATGGATCTTTGCTCATCAGAAGTTAGACTAACAAGTTCATAGTGAATAAATGGGTTATTATAATCAGTGGATGATGTTAGAATTAAGTGTGAAAATAACATGTAATGTATTTCACCAATATATACAAATTGAAATATATTTTTTAAATTTACAAATATGTGAAAGCAGTGCAAGAAATCACAGATGGTGCTATTCACCAACCCCCTGTTGCTAAACCCACAGTCCACTTCACAAGCCACATTTATATGACCCATCAGTGGCATGTTCTTTCCTTGGCTTCCTAGATGCCACCATTCCTCGACTCACTCCAGTGACACCATTGCTCCTTCCTGCTATCTCTTGTTGGTCCCTTTTCCTCTTCCAGGCATCCTGGGCTGAAGGAGGGCCTGTGGCTCCAGCTATTGGTTCCTGTCACTGTCTCACTCCCTCATTAGTCTCAATTGCCCCACAGTTTTTAACACTATCTCTGCTGATCATTCCCAGATACACATCTCTAATCCACACCTCCCCTGAACTCTAGACTCAACTGCCTAGTTGCCATCTCCTCTTGGGTATCTAATAGACATCTCCAACTTAGTCCAAAACTGGTATTTGGATCATTCCCAGGAAAAAAGCTTCTTGCAGTCTTCATCTTCTCAGTCGCTGGCAACTCCATGTGTTTAGTTGCTCAGGACTAAAACCTCAGTCAGCCTTGCTCCCATTCTCTCAGGCCCACCACCAATTCATCTGACATCCTGTTGACTACACTTTTAAAATACATCCGGAATCAGACCACCTTCACTACTTCCACTGTTCTGTTTTGAGCACAGCACTCAGAGTAATCCTTCGAAACATAAAGCACATCCTCTACTCAGCACCCTTCATCTCACCCAAGTCTTTATAAAGGCCTTCATGTTCTCATACACACACATTAATATCCCTGACTTCATCTTTTTCTACTTTGTCCTCTCATTCACTCTCACTCTCACCTCTTTGATCAGACTTTCATGCATGTTCTAGCCACTAGACCTTTGCACTGGCTGTTCACTCTGTCATGCTCTTCCCTCTGATTATCTGTATGGTAACTCTTAATTTTAAATTCTTGCTCAAAAGTCACCTTTTCAATCAGATCTAAACACTGTATTTAAAATTAAACCTACATTCCCTCCATCTCATCCCCAATTCCTTCTGCTCTCTACTATTTTTCCCATAGTATTGATCTTCTAATATACTATATAATTTACCTTTTTATTTTATCATTTATTATCTGTCTCCTCTCTCTAAAATATAAGCACCACATGCCAGAGATCTCTATTCATTGATGATGCAGGAAAATTGCCTTGCATGTAGCTAGTGTTCAATCAGTTTGTTGAGTGAAATAAGATTGAAAGTGTGACATAGTAAAAAGTTTTAAAGTTGTAGATTGCATAAGACAAGGCTGAAAGTCAACTGGGAAGAAATGTTTAGAACAAATAATTCATGTCAAATGTAACAGGGACTTACACATCCATACGTAAGACATTAACACCTCTTAGTTGGTAAAGAGATGGACAAAAGATATACTGCATCTCCACTAGTCAGAAAGATGTGTAAATTCAAAACATTATAATACCATTTTTCATGTCTCAATTAGGAGCAGATTAAAAGTAATCTTTCTTGGCTAAGAGTAATCTATATTTACTATATTAGTAATTATATTTCCATCACAAAAATTCAGAAGAAAAGTAATAAAACCATATATGGTACCACTCAAGACCCCACATTTTAAACTTAATATACTTTTAATATTAGCCTAGAGAATAATGCCATGCATGTTTCAGGTCAGTGGGCAACATCTGCTAGCTATAGTGAGACATCATTTTTCAAGACTTATAAATAATATTGCCCCTTTGAGTGTTGGTCTATGAAATCAATCTGTAGTGGAGGATGTCCTGAGGAGCCCTAGGAAGCTGGGCTAATGGGACAGCCCAATGGGAACGTAAACTGGTACATTTATTTTTTAAGTCTCGAGTGTTCATACCTTGTGATTTTAATGTGAAGTTCCCAAGGAATCCATGAGAGATGAGCTCTAATATTTATATATAAAGATACTCACTGATTATTTTCAATACCAAAAAATGTAAGTACCTTAACAATAGTAGTGAAGTATGATGCAGTCATTTAATTTGAAACAAGTGATTTCTAGAAATTTTTAATTATATTGAATGTTCTGTTGAATACATTAAGTGAGAAAAGGTGCGATACTATCAAGCAATACAATAATAGTTACTGCTCATATAGCATTGCCTCATAACAGCATCTCCCTACTTAAAATCTTTTAGGATCAAATATGAATTTCTTGTTTAGATGGAGGATCAGCCCTGCTTCCCTCTGCTGGCTCAGCTGGCCCCATTCCCTTCCTAGTATTTGGCATTTCAGACATACAGAAATACTGACTGACAGGCTCCCAGACATGCCCTGCTTGCTTGCTTGCTTGTTCTCTCTGCCCCAAGCCTTTGTATGCCTCCAGCTGCCCAGTGTCCCTAACTCTTCTTTGCTTGAATAACTCTTACTTATCCTTTAAATTTGAGAAAGTCTGCTCCAAAACTACCTAAAGGGGAAGGGAGACTCACTAGTCAAGAGATTTCACTATTAGAAGTAGCTTTTCTCTACTGTTTGCCATCTAGTCTGTCTTCTTATATGACTTTTTCACTTTCTCTCTTTAGTTAGGTCTGAGCCTCACCTTTAAGTGAGTTCATACTGCCTGGCTTTGCCTATTTATAAGTAATTTATACATAGACTGCTCTCTGGAGTCATTGAGGACATCCTCCACTGTGGGCTGTTAAGGGGCAATGTTATTGGTAAGTTTTGAAAGATAATGTCTCACTCCAGCTCCCAGATCTTACCCGTATGCCTGAAACGTGCAGCATTCGCTGAGCTAACATTGAAAGTATCATAAGTTTAAAATGTGGGGCCTACAACAGATGGACTTTATTTCATTACTTCTGAACTCTTTGGTGTTAAATAAATTAATGTTCTATCTCTAAACATCCAATCATAATGTTTCAACTATATAATTTGATTTTTAAACAAAAAGATTATTGTAACCACAACATTTTCTAGCCTGACAAGTAGCTCTTTGCCCAATCAGCAAGGGAAATTGTTTAAGATAAATGTAGTTGGGGAAGCTGGCATGAAAATTTGATGACCTGATAGATTCTTGACTGTTATTTGCAAGGTAGACCATAAAGGATATTTGAGATTCAACTGTAACTGCTAAAAACTTAAGTAATGAGATATATATCTCTCTCTCTTTTCAGGGTGTATGTATGTATGTTATATATATATATATATATATATGTATATCCCATTATCTAAGTTTATATACATATATGTTTACACACACACACACATATATATACTCTTGAAACTATTTGCTTTATATACATTTGGAAAATAAAATAGGTTTATTTTTATTGGTTTAGCATCATTTGTACTCTACAGTATCACAGCAGGTAAAGTTTAAAAAGACCAAGGATTTAAAATATAAGTTAGTTCCATATTATCTGGGCAGAATTTGTATCTGATATAAGCATTTCTTGTCTTTATTATTTTTGGCTGTGCTAGGTCTTCGTTGCTAAGCAGGCTTTTCTTTAGTTGCGGAGAGTGGGGGCTGCTCTCTAGTTGAGGTACATGGGCTTCTCATTGCAGTGGCCTCTCTTGTTGCAGAGCCTGGGCTGTAAGGAGTGCGAGCTTCAGCAGTTGTGGCACGTGGACTCAGTGGTTGCGGCTCCCAGGCTCTAGAGCACAGGCTCAGTAGCTGTGATGCAGGGGCTTAGTTGCTCCATGGCATGTGGGATCCTCCCGGACCAGGGATCAAACCCATGTCTCCCGCATTGGCAGGTGGATTCTTTACCTTTGAACCACTAGGGAAGCCCCTCTTTTCTTCTTTGTTGAAGTATGGTTGATTTATATCATGTTAGTTCTAGGCATGCAACATAGTGATTCAGTATTTTTACAGATTATACTCCATTTAAAGTTATAAATATTAGCTATATTCCCTATGCTATACAATATGTCCTTGTCACTTATTTACACATAATAGTTTGTGCCTCTCACTCCTCTTCCCTCTCCAGCATTTCTTTAAACATCTAAAATTTTAACCTTTTAGTCAAAGTCCTGAAAGTCTGAAGACTGTAATGTTGGTTAAGTCAAACCCTTCATGTTTCCTAAGATTTTTACACAATTAAATTCCTAATATTCTAGTGGGACATTCAAGATGGTTTTTCAACCTTGTCACATAAAAGGGTTTTTTGCTTTTTATGAGGATTAAACTCAGAAAGTTAATTCCTTAATTTGAGCTTCTCTCTAGGAATCTTAGTCTGGGGTTCTCTCTTTAGCCATCTCCAGAGCTGTCAGCTTGTTTCCATTATGTATTTTTCTAGAAACAACCGAAAGAATTTATCTAACCTGTCTACTGTCCTCTTGAGATTTAAAGGCTTGCAAAACACATTCCAGCATTATAGATTTTCCTTCATCAAGGACTTGTAAAACCCCCTGTTCCCCAGCCCTGGCTCATTATGTCCTTGGCTACTGGATCCTTTTAACCAGTGCAGGTACAAAGACCACTTCTTAGACTGGCTCCTTAAGGCAAAGCAGTTCCACTAGCCAAACTGATTTGCTACATGAGAAAATAAAAGATTTTATATAAACACCATACTGACATCATTTGAAGCAAGAACTTTGATTAGGAAGTCAACACCCTGAGGTTCCCTCTCTCCCTGCAGCTTGTATGTGTGTGTGCTAAGTCGCTTCAATCATGTCTGACTCTGCAATGCTATGGACTGAAGCCTGCCAGTCTCCTCTGTCCATGGGATTTCCCAGGCAAGAATACTGGAGTGAGTTGCCATTTCTTCCTCCAGGGGATCTTTCTGACCCAGGGATCAAACCTGCATCTTCTAAAAGTCAAAGGTGCTTTCAATGTATATCCCTCTGGTAAGTTAGGGTAATTGGGCATATTATGGAAAAAACAACTGCAGTTAAGTGGGCCTGTGCTTGTAGTGATATCAGAGTCCAGCTAACTGCATCCCTTTGGAATGATTTTAAAAGAGAGACGAGAAAAAGTCTTATTTTTCCTAGTTTTCCTTTTCACCTTTTCGTAGTTTTCCTTTAATAAACAGAAACTACTTTCTTAACCAACAAAGAGATAAAACCAGCTGCCTCTTCTGTCACAAGGTCACAACATGGATTAAATTTTAAATAAGAAATCTGTAATACCATTGGGCTCTCAAGGGATTTGTTACACATAAAGGATTTTTCTTACTTAATTTCTTCCTTTCTTTACCTGAGTGCAGACTACAAAGATTCAACATCCCTGTGCTCTCCTGGGTTGACACTAGTTATCCTTTCTGCTGCTCATGTCCCATTTTTATTCTTTTCTTCAGTCTGGTCAACATACCTAAATCTCAACCTTCCTTTAGTTCTATGCCTCTCAGCCCATCATTTAAATTAAAGCTTTGGCCTTTGCCAAAATTTAAATTCAGTTCATCAAGCAAATCAAATTCACCATTTAAATCAAATTCATCAAAATCTTTCCGCTTATCCTCATCACAAACTAGGCCAATTTTATTTTTCTACAATAGTTAAATTTTACCTTCATTTTCAGAACCATTCCTCAGAGGTCCATTTATCCTGAAACTTTTCTGTGAACTCTGCTTTTGCCTGCCATTTCAAAATATCAAAAGAATGCTGGGCCCCACTGCAGGTCTTTATCTTCGGGCTATGTGGCAGGACTGTAATTAAGCTTTCCTGCCACTCTGCCTGTGACCTCCCAGCTTCTGCATTACCAATCTGCTGCTCTATAGCAGCCTCAGTGACAAATCAACTGACTCACCTTATTGTTCAGTAGAAATCTCTCCCACCCGACTCATCTTGCATTTTCTTCTAGTGGAAACAAGCAATCTTAAATTTGCACTCTGAAGGTGTTTTTTATTTACAAGGGGACATTTTTCCCTTCAAATTTAATACAATACACAGAACCACAGAACTGGATCTGAGAAAAATGGTAAAGTAAGCAAAATTTGCCTCATGACCCCGTGATCTATTGACCTCTCCCTTCTTCAATGCTCTGCCTTCCCCTGAATGGCACATATGTATCTCATGAAAATACAGTTAACGATTCATTGTGAAAAAAATCTTAGACGTGCTCCAACAACAGTGAATGAACTCAGTTCTCTCCAGAAATGTTTTTCCTACCCTATTTTTTCCACAATTGGACTTTTTTTTTTCTTTTCTGCATTGTTGGATTCTTTCAACCATAGGTGACTGGTATAGCTCACAAAAGAATTGAGCTGATATTTTAAATTGTTTAAATGAATTTTCAAAGTGAGAGACTGGCTTCTATTTTGCTAATTGGTTCCAATATCAGCCGGCATTGCCTAACCCGGCTCCCTGAGGAGGACTCACAACTGCTAAAAGTACCAGTAACTCTACTGAACAATTTGAATTTCTACATTCTAGGAGCAAAAAAAGTTGCAGGAAATTCCAGATTCATTATTTTCAGTAGAAAGGTCCCTTCAGGAGACACAAGTGTCCTTTTCTGCCATTGAGTTCAAATTGCCTCATCTTTTACTGAGGTCACAGTGAGTTCTTAAAATCTCTTTGAAGCAAAGAATAGCATTTAAATATAATTTGGCATCATAATTAGTAAGTGTTCCGAATAGAATTTGGTTGAAGTGGTATTAAGGCTACTAAGAAAAATAGCTTGCAAAGTTACCTATAAATTTAGTACAACCCATCAAAATACCACTTGATTTTTAAAAACCTGACAGTGTGATTCAGAGGTTTATTTGGAATACTGAACACTACAAAAGTAGCCAGGAAATTTTGAAAAATCATAATGGGAAAGAAGAGAAAGTCGTGCCTAATCAGATATTAAACCATATAGCTATAATACTTTTTAAAGTATATTACTGGCTTAAGAATAAACAGACTGATAAGTTTAACAGAACAGAACATCTAAAAACAGATCCCAGTATATATAATAATTTAGTTTATGGCAAAGGTGACATTTCAAATTGACAAGAGAAAAATAGATCTCCCAATGAATATTTGGACAATTGGCTCATTTTTGTAAAATAAAAATAAAGGCAAATTCCTACTTCACATTTTACACAAAAATTTAATTCCAGGATTATTAAAGAAATGTATTAGAAGAAAATATAGGTGAATATCTTTATATCTTAGAGTGAGGGAAGAACTTCCCCCTGCAGTAGGAAATGGCAACCCACTCCGGTATTCTTACATGGAGAATCCCCATGGACAGAAGAGCCTGGCAGGCTGCAGTCCGTACGTCGCAAGAGTGGGACACGACGGAGCCGCTAAGCACACAAGAACTTCCTGAGTATGAAACTAAAGGGAAACGACTTCCCTGGTGGTGCACTGGATGAGCCTGCCTGCCAGTTCAGGAGACACGGGTTCTGTCCCTGGCCCGAGAAGATCCGACAGGCCGCAGAGCAACTAAGCCCGTGGGCCACAACTACTGAGCCCGCCTGCGGCAACCACTGGAGCCCGCGAACCTAGAGCCTGTGCTCCACAACAGAAGCACCGCAGGGGGGCGCCCGTGCGCCGCGGCCAAGAGCAGCCCCGCTCGCTGCAACTGGAGAAAGCCTACCAGCTGCAGCGAAGACCCAGGGCAACCAAAAATATATTAACTAATCAATTAAAAAAAAGAAACTAAAGGGCAAAATCACAAAAGGAGAAACATACAGTTGAAAAATTGTCACATATAAAATTAAAAAGGCAACAGCTATAAAAACTATGTGTAAAAATTTTAGTTACTGTATGGGAAGTTCCTATAAAACAAAGAAAAATGAACACCCGCCTAGAAAAATGTGTATAAGAATATGAGCAACAATATACCACAAAATGACAACATTAAAATTTCTGCCTTCACTCCTAATTAGATAAGTATAAAAACACTATATGGGTTCCCTCAGTGAAATTAGTAAGATATATATCTTTTGAAATAAAAATATTCGTGAAACAGTGCTTCTCTAGAGGACAGCTAGCAACTTGTATCCAAAGCCTTTTATTTATAACAAATCTTTGTTCAGCAATTCCATTCCTAGGGATTTATGCTAGGAAAATACTTCAGTGTTCAGTGCATACGTATAATATTAGTAGAAAAAAAATGGAAGCTAGTTCCAAGTCAGTAATAAAGTATGATATACTCAGACTTTGGTTTCTAAGGGTGAAGGGTGAAGTCGCTCAGTCGTGTCCGACTCTTCGCGATCCCATGGACTGTAGTCTAGCAGGCTTCTCTGTCCATGGGAATTTCCAGGCAAGAGTACTGGAGTGGGTTGCCATTTCCTTTCTCCAGGGGATCTTCCTGACCCAGGGATCAAACCCAGGTCTCCTGCATTGCAGGCAGACGCTTTACCCTCTGAGCCACTAAACACCATTCCCAAATAAAATGAATCAGACTTCTTGGAGAAATAGCAGACTTCAGGGCTGGCACAGGAAAAAGAAAAAGTACAGGAGGCTTGAGAACATTTTGTGACATTAAAAAAAAAAAAAGCTCAAAAAATGATGTACATATTTCAAAAGGATATAGGACCCAATTTAAAGGGGCTCCCACAAGTCGAATCTGGGATAATTTATGAATCGAAATAAACAATGATAGTAATAGAGTATTTTAGAATAAAGATCTGAGTCCATACTGATATTAATAAGTTAATAGATAAATAGGTGGAAAAGGGAAAGCTCTTCCTTATAGTAGAATAACAACTAATAAACACAAAAGAAACGATGAGGCTAGAAAATCACTATATTATAGCTATCATAATAATTTAGAAATTATCTTGTATTTTGAATGAAAACGTTTAGTCAAGAACGATGAGTGATAGCTGAAGGAGGAACAGGATGTTCTCATACCTCCCAACAAATTACTTGGTAATGGCAAAACGTTTCAAAGACAAAGAAAAAAATGATTAAGGAAATATGATAACTAATTATAAGATGTAACTCTGGACTAGATCCTAGATAAGAAAATAATAGCTACTTAAGGATATTGGCAAAATTTGAATATGAGCTACAGATTAGATAATATTACTATATAACTATTACATTTCCTGACTTTGATAAATCTACTGTGATTACATAAGAAAAAAATTCTTGTTCCTAAGAAACACATACTGAAATATTTATTGTTAAATAGCATGATATCTGCAAATTACTTTTAAATGGTTCAGAAAATATACATCAAAAGAAAGTCAATTTTCAAGGAAATGAGGCAAAGTATTAACAATTAGTAAAGCTGAGAAAAGGTATACTACCTTTTCTATACTTTTCTTGCAACTTTTCTGGAAGTGTGACCTATGTCAAAATAAAAGAATAAAAACGCATAGCACTCCATCACAGTAATAAAATGGAATCATTAAAAGTGTTTATTGGCAAACACTGATGTCAATATTGTTCAGTGGAAAAAACCCATGTTATAGGATTCATTTTTCCCCATTTTGTTATACATACACGTATCTATAGATACATAGGAAAAAAAATCCGTGAAGGATATTCACCACTGTTAATATCTGTTACCTCTGTGTGGTGTGATCATGGATGAAGTTACTAGTTTTTCTATATTTTTAAATTTTCCTAATAAGAAAGTGCATTAAGAGAAAGGATTTTTTTTCTGGGCACGTAAGGATGCCTTCTAAGAAGAAATATAGCAAACCATTTTGAGCTGGTCCAAATCCTACTTTGCTCACAGGCAGAACAAATAATTGCATATGTGACTGTCAAATTTGCTTTGCTTTCTCAGTTTTCTAGATATAATTTCCGTTTCTTTCCTAGACAACCTGTGCCTTACTGCTGATTTGTTTACCATTTTCCACTTATATTGCCTGCCTTTGCAAAAGAGACCATCAAATAATAGGTAATTGCAGTTGTCTATTATTCCTATACAACAATATTATTTTATTTCTATCAAGCAGCTCTACTCTCTGCTCTTCTCATTTTCATCAAAAACTCTGCTTCTAAGGACCCTCTCCTCGATTCTCCACCACACTCCACAACCCTAGAGTGTCAATGGATACTCAAAGCCACAGGATGAATATATTTTATCTTCTAAGAGCATCAGTTTTACTCATAAGTGGAAAGGATATGATGCTATTGTTAGATAAAACAAGTCATTATATTTGCCATCAAAAATTACCATATTTAAAAAAGTATAATGGGCATCTTCAAATAATTTAAAGCTCATAAAGCAAGCATTTCCAAGAAAACCTTGGAATTTTGGCAGTATCATTCCTTTCTTATCTACCTTTAAGAATTCTCCAATGGAAAAGTTTGAGAAGCAAGAATCTAACACAATCATCCCTTTAATTACTCCCCTGTTAACCATTAATTCTTCCACAATTTATACCATGAGCCCTCATCCCAGGAGTGTCTATTCAGACACTCATTTGGGCCTGTTTATTCTGTAACAGTTCAGTGCCTTAAGTCAGCTTTAGTATGTGCACAAAAACATGTTTCCCTTTAGGCCATTCAAACTGCCGAACACCTCACTTCTAAAAATTAAAATAGTGGGAGGTTATATGTGGAATATAGAAAGAAATGATACAAATGAACTTACAAAAGAGAAAGAGACTTCCAGACTTAGAGAAGAAACTTCCGGTTGCCAACAGTGGGGAGTGGGGAAGGATGTGAGGAAAGGACAGGGAGTTTGGGATCGACATGACCCTGCAATATTTAAAATGGATAACCAACAAGGACCTGCTGTATAGCAAAGGGAACTCTGCTCAGTGTTACAGAACAGCCTGGATGTGAGGGAAGTTTGGGGGAGAATGGATACATGTATATGTATGGCTGAGTCCCTTTGCTGTTCACCTGAAACTATCACAACATTCTTAGTCAATCAGCTTGGTTGTGCTATGCTTAGTCCCATCTGACTCTTTGCAACTCCATGGACTATAGACCACCAGGCTCCTCTGCCGGGAGNGGGGAGAATGGATACATGTATATGTATGGCTGAGTCCCTTTGCTGTTCACCTGAAACTATCACAACATTCTTAGTCAATCAGCTTGGTTGTGCTATGCTTAGTCCCATCTGACTCTTTGCAACTCCATGGACTATAGACCACCAGGCTCCTCTGCCGGGAGCCAGCGTGAGGAATCCCGCCCGTGACAAGGTCATGAGGAAGGAAGCCTGACAAAAATGCAAGGACGTGATCAAGCTTCAGGGTTCCCCCTGGAATTTCCTGAGCATCCACCCCCCCAAAAAATAAGAATCTGTCAGCCTTTTTACTCTGCTTTTCCACTCTCCTAATATTCTCTGGAAAAAATCAAATCAGGGCTTTAGTCTTCTGCATTTGAAAGGGATGTTTCAGCTCAACCCCCCTCTGATAGCTCTCTAGCTTGCCTAACAAGTTCCCCAGACCTCTTACAGCTTGTGATTTGCTTACAGCCCCCCAACCGCGAGAGGCACAAAGCTTAAAAGCATCTTAAAGATACAGAGCCTTTTTTAAAGAGTTAAAAATCATACTGGTGATGGATTTTCATTGTTGACTCAATGATTCCTGCCAGGCCTCCATATTCTTTATCTTTTAGGCACCTGGAAGGATGTTCATCAATGTAAACAGGATATGGAAAAAGATATATAGTAGTTTTGATGTTAGCAACACTAGACTTTTTTTTTTT
>SJYX01017082.1:212858-240310 GCA_006410675.1 Oreotragus oreotragus
TTATGTGCAAAGTATATCATGCAAAATGCTGAGCTGGATGAAGTGCAAGCTGGAATCAAGATTGCCAGGAAAAATATTAATAACCTCAGATAACACAGAAGATGCCACCTTTATGGCAGAAAGAGAAGAACTAAAGAGCATCTTGATGAAAGTGAAAGAGGAGAGTGAAAAAGCTGGCTTAAAACTCAACATTCAAAAAACTAAGATCATGACATCCAGTCCCATCACTTCACGGTAAATAGATGGGGAAAAATGGAAACAGTGACAGACTATTTTTGGGGGCTCCAGAATCACTGCAGATGGTGACTGCAGCCATGAAATTAGAAGACGCCTGCTCCTTGGAAGAAAAGCTATGACCAACCTAGACAGCATATTAAAAAGCAGAGACATTACTTTGCCAATTGGAGAAGACTCTTGAGAGTCCCTTGGGCTGCAAGGAGATCCAACCAGTCCATCCTAAAGGAAATCAGTCCTGATTATTCATTGGAAGGACTGATGCTGAAGCTGAAGCTCCAATACTTTGGCCACCTGATGAACTGACTCATTTGAAAAGACCCTTATGCTGGGAAAGACTGAAGGCAGAAGGGGTCAACAGAGGATGAGATGGTTGAATGGCATCACTGAGTCGATGGACATGAGTTTAAGCAAGCTCTGGGAGTTGGTGATGGACAGGGAGGCCTGGCATGCTGCAATCCATGGGGTCGCAAAGAGTCGGACACAACTGAACGACTGAAGTGACTGAACTGACTTTTACAATACACTAATAGAAATTCATATTCACAAAAATTTTATGAGTTCTTTCTGCTTGTTTCATACTAATGATGATTAGCGTGTATTGCACTTTATAATTAAGATAACAATGAGACTCAGTTCCAAAAACCTTACGTTTTAACATTTCTAATTTATGGTTGCACTACATACACAAATATCGGGGAAGGCAATGGCACCCCACCCCAGTACTCTTGCCTGGAAAATCCAATGGACGGAGGAGCCTGGTGGGCTGCAGTCCATGGGGTCGCTAACAGTCGGACAGACTGAGCGACTTCACTTTCACTTTTCACTTTCCTGCATTGGAGAAGGAAATGGCAACCCACTCCAGTGTCCTTGCCTGGAGAATCCCAGGGATGGGGGAGCCCGGTGGGCTGCCGTCTATGGGGTCGCACAGAGTCGGACACGACTGAAGTGACTTAGCAGCAGCAGCAGCACATACACAAATATACACACACATACACATAGGGCTTAACTAGTTTGTGATCTGTTCAAGAACAAAGACTGTCTTGTTTTTTATTTTATATGCCTCTGAATTCTGCACACGGTGGGCACACAGCTAATGCCTAACTGACTACTGACTAATCAGTTTAGAGCAATGCAACACTGATGATTAATTATCAGATATTTTGTTCCTCTGTTTATTTGACTTCTTCGGCTCCATCAAAAAAATTAAAAATTTCAAGAGGATACAACCTTTATAATTGAGGGACACCTAAATAAATTAAAGTGGATTTATTAGATCAATGTATTATTTTTCATGAGAACATTTACATCCTGCCACTATTTTTCCCTTGAGCACAGTCTTTCAAAGGTGTTTAATCATTAAGACCTCCTGTTGCTGCTGCTGCTGCTGCTAAGTCACTTCAATCGTGTCCGACTCTGTGAGATCCCAGAGACGGCAGCCCACCAGGCCCCGCCGTCCCTGGGATTCCCCAAGCAAGAACACTGGAGTGGGTTGCCATTTTCCTTCTACAATCCATGAAAGTGAAAAGTGAAAGTGAAGTTGCTCATTCGTGTCCGACCCTCAGCAACCCCATTGACTACAGCCTTCCAGGCTCCTCCGTCCATGGGATTTTCTAGGCAAGAGTACTGGAGTGGGGTGCCATTGCCTTCTCCTATTAAGACCTAATTCAACATAAAATTTTATAAAGACACATACTAAACTGAATTTTCAAAAAGCATTCATTTTTAAGTGTATAATCTGCCACCCAGGCACAGGTTATTACTTTGAATAGAGTACAGGTAATTGGTTGCAGATAATGGCTACTGATTACCTTCTTGAGTGGAAACAGCCTCTAGGTGTTGAAGTTTAAGGCCAGTGTCTAATCTTTGAGGCTTTGTATACAGAAATAAGTAGCAAAGAACACACACGCTGATGACAAAGGCAAGTAAAACAAGGGCAGCAATTCCCAATCCGATCAGGGCACCAATGCTGAGGAAAACAGAAAAAAACATTGTGACTGTCATACAAACTGGTTTGCACATAAACTAAGGTTTAAATATTGTTAGTTCTTGTTTCAGTCATTCATAACCAAATTATATTTTACTATAAACAGCATATTATTGAAATCTACAGCTCACCTTTTTCTACCATCAAATTCTCACTGTACTTCTCTATACATTTGTATGTTAATATTATTATAGAATACCACATGAATTCATATAACAGGTAAAAGGTCACACAGTTCTCTAGGGATGGTTCAAGAACATCTCAATCCAATAAACTTCTATTTTAATGTATTTTAGGGGAAAGATTAGGTTCATTAATAAAAGACGAATGGAAAAAATCTGTATGTGTTTAGTAGCTCAATCTTGTCTGACTGTGACCCCATGGACTGTAGCCTTCCAGGCTCCTCTGTCCATGACATTTCCCGGGCAAGAATACTGGAGCGGGTAGCCATTCCCTTCTCCAAGGGATCTTCCTGACCCAGAGATTTCCTGCACTACAGGTGGATTCTTTACCATCTGAGACACCAGGGATCTACCTCTGCAAAAATACTGAAACAAATGATTGCCAGAAGTGTAGAACTTTTATTCTGGAGATGTGTATGGGAGTTATCATGTATTAATATACAAAACCATAGCTATTACAAGAGAGAACAAGAAAGTTTAATTAAAGGAAAGTAATATATATGGAATTTATATAAAGTTCATGTTCAATCTGAAGTTTTCCTTTCTAAAAGAACATAACACCAATGGCTTCTAGCATTAAGGAAGAAATCTTTGTACTTTTCTCTAAAAATGCATTGCACATCTGATATTTGCTCAGCACTCAGTTTATAATCATTCCTCCTGATACAGTTATGTATAAGGCTAATCATTTGAGAAATAACACAGTTTTCACAAACCGGTGAACTTAATATTTTCAAATGGGAAAAGAAGCTTGGAAAAAAAGAAAGTTGTCTTTAAAGACTAATATATAAACACATGTACTGAGGGTGTGTAAAGATATAAAATTAGATTTTAACTGCTCAAGAACAGATACTTCTGTTGACTTTCCCATAGTGTTCTGCACACTTAAAAATGTTTAATAGAGTACATGCTGCTGCTGCTAAGTCACTGGGACTCTGTGTGACCCCATAGACGGCAGCCCACCAGGCTACCCCATCCCTGGGATTCTCCAGGCAAGAACACTGGAGTGGGTTGCCATTTCCTTCTCCAATGCATGGAAGAGAAAAGTGAAAGTGAAGTCGCTCAGTCTGTCCGACTGTTAGCGACCCCATGGACTGCAGCCCACCAGGCTACTCCGTCCGTTGGATTTTCCAGGCAAGAGTACTGGGGTGGGGTGCCATTGCCTTCCCTGTAATAGAGTACATAGCATGCAGTTAATGTTTCATAAATGGAAGTAAATGATTAATGACTGATCTGTTTGTAGTCACTGAAAAGTAATCATCACTGAAAAGTAACAATCATTGGAATAGTCATTGAAAACTAGTGATCTTTTTCTTCATTATCTTCCTGGCTTGCCTTTCAGCTTCTGCTATTTCCCAGAGATTAGGGTGGTACAAAATTTGACTTGTTCCAACAGGGAGGGAAGGGAGAATTTGACCAGGGATACCAGGTATGTCATTGCTTTGAGAGGAAGAACAGAATTGAAACGAAGGGCTAAATTCATCCCACTTACGCTTGATGTTAGCAGATAAAGTCTCTTTGCCATTTAGAGGTTGTTTGCCTTCTGAGTCAAAGACATGAAGTCAGACTTCAAAAAATTTTTGTGCTTGTTTATTGCTAATCAGCCCAGTTCCCTTAGCCCTGCACACAAGTGTAGACTAGGTAATTTTCTGGTTAGAGTCAGTATAGGAAGTGAAGTCGCTCAGTCGTGTCTGACTCTTTGCGACCTCATGTACTGTAACCTACCAGGCTTCTCTGTCCATGGGATTTTCCAGGCAAGAGTACTGGAGTGGGTTGCCATTTCCTTCTCCAGGGGATCTTCCTGACCCAGGGATCGAAACGGAGTCTTCCACACTGCAGGCAGACGCTTTACTGTCTGAGCCACCAATGAGAGGCAGAGTCAGCATATAGTTAGACATTTACATTGGAATTTGCCCTCACTTGGTGCCCTCTGTTTCAAGGGGTAGATCCCCTGCTTCTGGCAACTACTCTTTCATGCTTGTTTGCACCAAAGCTGACTTTTGTAAATTCTATGTGTCAGGAAGGATTAGGACTCTATACAGACATATGGGAACATAAGCCGTTTAATTAATTATTTGCTTCACAAGGCAGCTAGGAGGCCAGACATCTGGAAAGATTTCTGAAACAAGAAGGCGGTTATTAAAAACATCTTCAAAGTGAAAAAGTAACTTAGTCAATTAAAAGTAAAATCATCAACTTAATTGAATTCAGTGACATAGTATGGGCTTTACATGTATTAATACACACTTTAAAAACCAGGTCACATGATTTGAAGGAAAAATAAAAACAACATGGCACTTCTTTCTGTTATAAAAAGAAATTCTTCATAATCCTAACAAACTGTGTCAGTGTCATAGTTCCATTTTCTAGAAATGTTGCTTTTATGCATGCAAAACTCCAGATAAAGATGCAGCTTTGGGAATATCCTAAAATATTCATTTCAATAAATAACTTACTGAACTCGAATGTAGCCTTGTGCAACACGCGTTATTTTCCTAGGTCCTGAAGATTTCCAAAGGGAAACCCTTAGAGCTTAGGGATTTATTTATAAGAGGAGAAGGGATGAGAGTGGGGCAGAGAAAAGGGAGAATTATCTTTCCCTCCCAGCACCACAGGGCAGTTTGCTTTTCAATCCCTGAGAAAAGATCTGTAGCTGTTGTCATATTAATGAATTCTCCGACTCAACAACTTCATTTACCTGGAGGTACACACCTGAACCTTTCTGCAGCAGTTACAGAATCTCAGAACAGATGCTAGTGACATTAGGGAAATTTTTCACAGTTGGACTGTTTTAAATTAGGGGAGAGAGCAAAGAATATAAGGGAACTGAAGCTCTAAATGTTTACCTCCCCATGTGTTCTCAGTGCTTAATAACTAAAGAAGAACCCCAGGATTACATTGCCAACTGATGCCATCAGTCGAAATGATTTTTACATTTCCCAGCAACTGAGCTGCATTGTCAGTGCTGAATGAAGACCCCAGCAAGCTAGCCATTCTTTTATGCCTTCATAAACCTTTGCAAGGTTTTTCTATCCTCTGCTGCTTATCACTCTTGAACTATTCAGGGATCTGAAAATCCCAGGCACTTTTCCAATTGAGTCTGACTTAAGAGTTGACAGTCTCTTCTCAGAGGTGCTGCCACCCTTATTAACACCTCCAAGGACTCAGAGCTGGGTTACTATGTCATTTTCCAAAAGGCCAGATAATATCCCAGTGCAATACAGATTTCTTCCCCAAGTAGTAAGGATAAGCTGTCATTAGTTTCTGAGATTTTGCCTATTAGGGCACAACCCTACTTTGTAGTTGAACTTGGTAANCCTGCACACAAGTGTAGACTAGGTAATTTTCTGGTTAGAGTCAGTATAGGAAGTGAAGTCGCTCAGTCGTGTCTGACTCTTTGCGACCTCATGTACTGTAACCTACCAGGCTTCTCTGTCCATGGGATTTTCCAGGCAAGAGTACTGGAGTGGGTTGCCATTTCCTTCTCCAGGGGATCTTCCTGACCCAGGGATCGAAACGGAGTCTTCCACACTGCAGGCAGACGCTTTACTGTCTGAGCCACCAATGAGAGGCAGAGTCAGCATATAGTTAGACATTTACATTGGAATTTGCCCTCACTTGGTGCCCTCTGTTTCAAGGGGTAGATCCCCTGCTTCTGGCAACTACTCTTTCATGCTTGTTTGCACCAAAGCTGACTTTTGTAAATTCTATGTGTCAGGAAGGATTAGGACTCTATACAGACATATGGGAACATAAGCCGTTTAATTAATTATTTGCTTCACAAGGCAGCTAGGAGGCCAGACATCTGGAAAGATTTCTGAAACAAGAAGGCGGTTATTAAAAACATCTTCAAAGTGAAAAAGTAACTTAGTCAATTAAAAGTAAAATCATCAACTTAATTGAATTCAGTGACATAGTATGGGCTTTACATGTATTAATACACACTTTAAAAACCAGGTCACATGATTTGAAGGAAAAATAAAAACAACATGGCACTTCTTTCTGTTATAAAAAGAAATTCTTCATAATCCTAACAAACTGTGTCAGTGTCATAGTTCCATTTTCTAGAAATGTTGCTTTTATGCATGCAAAACTCCAGATAAAGATGCAGCTTTGGGAATATCCTAAAATATTCATTTCAATAAATAACTTACTGAACTCGAATGTAGCCTTGTGCAACACGCGTTATTTTCCTAGGTCCTGAAGATTTCCAAAGGGAAACCCTTAGAGCTTAGGGATTTATTTATAAGAGGAGAAGGGATGAGAGTGGGGCAGAGAAAAGGGAGAATTATCTTTCCCTCCCAGCACCACAGGGCAGTTTGCTTTTCAATCCCTGAGAAAAGATCTGTAGCTGTTGTCATATTAATGAATTCTCCGACTCAACAACTTCATTTACCTGGAGGTACACACCTGAACCTTTCTGCAGCAGTTACAGAATCTCAGAACAGATGCTAGTGACATTAGGGAAATTTTTCACAGTTGGACTGTTTTAAATTAGGGGAGAGAGCAAAGAATATAAGGGAACTGAAGCTCTAAATGTTTACCTCCCCATGTGTTCTCAGTGCTTAATAACTAAAGAAGAACCCCAGGATTACATTGCCAACTGATGCCATCAGTCGAAATGATTTTTACATTTCCCAGCAACTGAGCTGCATTGTCAGTGCTGAATGAAGACCCCAGCAAGCTAGCCATTCTTTTATGCCTTCATAAACCTTTGCAAGGTTTTTCTATCCTCTGCTGCTTATCACTCTTGAACTATTCAGGGATCTGAAAATCCCAGGCACTTTTCCAATTGAGTCTGACTTAAGAGTTGACAGTCTCTTCTTAGAGGTGCTGCCACCCTTATTAACACCTCCAAGGACTCAGAGCTGGGTTACTATGTCATTTTCCAAAAGGCCAGATAATATCCCAGTGCAATACAGATTTCTTCCCCAAGTAGTAAGGATAAGCTGTCATTAGTTTCTGAGATTTTGCCTATTAGGGCACAACCCTACTTTGTAGTTGAACTTGGTACGTAGGTATTCCTTTGGAGATTTTTTAGAAGCTTGCATTTTTTTTAAAAAATGACTTTACTGCTCTAAGAAGTAACATTTAAAGTCATTGCTGTGGTCTTGGCATGCGTGCCAAGTTCTGGACCATGCTAGGACACTGGGAGAAAAAGTACTCTTCCTCGTCCTTAGCAGAGTCAGCCTCTTTCTCTCTCCCAGATATTAGCTAATTTGTCAGAAACAATTTCTGGTGGTGTGGCAGTTCTTTCCTATAACCCCAGCACCATGTTCCTTCTCCAGGCACTATGTAAGAATGAAGGTCTAAGTTTTCAATCCTTTGGAGTGGAGGGGAGGGAAAGCCCTTCATAATGAAAGTATCTGTGCGAATACCAATTGAATAAATTAATAGTTAATTATTATAAAATTCCCATCATGAGGAAAAGAGGCCAGAAAGACACCACCTAGGAAAGTGCCGTCGTTTTCTAGCAATGGCCCAAGAGCTCAGATGTTGAGAAAGGGGTGTCCTGCAAAGGTTCTTCGGTGTGTGATCTTAGCAACTGAAACTCTTCCTCTCTGTGGATCTCCGGTTCTGTTCGGAGTTAGTGTGAGATCAACTGAAAGGGCAGATTATAAAGCCCTGTCGCCTGTGCGCGCCCAAACACATACACACACTTTTTTTTTTTTTTTTTAAGGATACAGCAAATTCCTTCTCAGCCACAAAGAGGCTTAAAATATTCAGGTCCTTGGTTAACGCCTTAAAATGAGTCTCAAAAGAGCCCCTTTTCATTCAAATGCACCAAATACTTCAATCAAAAGGAGAATGAAGACCTCCTCAAGTTATCTGCGAGTCTGTCTGTGCCCCGCAAAGCCGCGGACCTGGGACTGGTCCCCGGGCGAGGGAGAGGAGAGAGCAGAGCAGTCCGCTCGGTTGCGCCCAGGGCAGGTCGCCTGCGCTCCTCCCGCGCGCGCCTCGCTCTGCTCCCCGGGCGGATTCACAACTCTAGAACCACAGCGCGACCTTCACCCGGGCGACGGTGGCCACACACCGGCTCTCGGCAGGGCCCTCAGCCGCCCCTGGGGGCTCCTGTCCCCCCACCCCGCGGAGGGATCCGCGCGTGCCGCGAGGGCGCGGGCGCCCTCCTCCTCCCGGCGTGGCACGGCCGGTAGCCTCCCCAGACCCCCGGCCGCAAGCCCCCGGCCCGCCCACCTGAGGCTCCACATGTAGCTGTGCTTGTAGGGGAAGTAGCTGCCCGGCTCGCTGCAGCAGTACTTGAGGTCGGCGAAGCCGCAGCAGTAGAGGAGGGCGGCCCCCTCGCCGCGCCGGGGGCACTGGAAGGGCTGCACGAAGCTGTGGTTGAGGCTGAAGTAGCCGGAGCACACCCGACTGGCCTCGCTCATCGCGGGCGGCTGCGGCCCGGGGCTCACGAAGCCCCCCGATCTGCCCTGGCTGCACACGTCCCGCCCGGCCCGGCCCGCAGACCCCTCCGGCCGGGCTCACCTCCTGCGACCCGGAGCCGACTGCCTGGGCGGTCAGCCGTCGCGCGCCTCTTCTGCTCGCTCGCCTCCCGCTGTCCACATGGCGTCTGCTCGCTTTGCTCGCGCTTCTCCCTCCCGCTACTGAGCGGCTCTTAGCGGCCGATCTCCGGCCCTGGGCATTTTCTCCCTCTCGCTCCGTCTGCCTGCTCACTTATCTCCACTTTCCTTCAATTCATGGAGCCCACCCCGCTCCATGCCAGCAAGAGATTGTCCCTGAAGGAAGCCGGGAGGGGTGGGACCGGTTTGCCATCCGGACAGATGCGGCCAAAGGTGTGATTCTGTTTGCCCAGGTACAGGGCAGATGGGCTCCGGGCCAACAGAGCAGGGCTGGGGGAGCGGGGTAGAGGGCGGATCAAGAGGCGCTGAACTACCGTGAGGGCTGTTGTTTGAATAGGACCCCCTGTTTTTTCAGAAGTATGTGTAAGACATTAAAACTTTCCAATTTAAATATCAAGGGCAAGAGACTTCCTTATGGTCCAGTGGTTGAGAATCCCTCTTTCATCCTGCATTGAAAACGTTGAGTTGGAGCTCCCCATGGGTCTGCGTCCTCAGTCACTCTGTCCTATCCAAGTCTTTGCGATCCCATGGACTGTAGCCCGCCAGGCTCCTCTGTCCCTGGGAATCTTCAGGGCAAGAATACTAGAGTGGGTTGCCCTTTCCTTCCCCAGATCTTCCCGACCTCCAGATTGAACCTGCGGTCTCAGGGCTCCTGCGTCGGCGGGCAGGTTCTTTCCCACTAGCGCCACCTGGGAAGCCCTAGATCCCAGTTGCCACGGGGCAACTAAGCCCAAGCACCGCAACCACTGAGCATTCTGTATTAAGTTGAACTGAAAAAGGAAGGAAAGCAAGAGATTGAAGTAAAGAAACAGGACTTTTTACAGAGGTGGGCAGAAAGAGGAGGCGAAGGAAATAGGGAGAGAGGGAGAAACTTCATTCTTTTAAAGCATTGCAGACATTTCTCTTTTTGTTTGGTATTCTCATTTTAGTGATTCATTTGTTGACCAAGATTTTAAAAATAACAGTAGTAATGGATGCTTTTGTAGTAAGTCAAACAATACTTTGATGTGTAAAAAAGAAAATATCAATAGCCTTAAAATGGGAGAGGAGGCGACTATTCATAGAATTGCTGAGATAGGACATTGTTCCTTCCTCTTCATTTTCCATTTGTTTCCTTCAACTGAGGGTTGATTGGGCACCAGAATCGTGAATTTTATCCTGTTGAATGCTGTATATTTTTGTTTTCCCATAAGTATTCTTGAGCTTTGCTCTTCAATGGAGTTAAATTACTTGGAAATGTTACTGGACCTGGGACCCCTTCCAAGGCCTGAGAGCCGGCTCTTGTCTAACACTTGGAAATGAATTTTCCATACATACCAGCAAAGCAAGAGACTTTATTCAACCAGGCAGAGAGCGGCAGGGTAAAGGAACCCAGGAGAACTGTTCTGCCACATGGTTCACAGTTTCGGGGTTTATGGTAATAGGGGTAGCTTTCTGGGTCATCTCTGGTCAATCACCTTACTTGTACCTGTAGTTGGTCCAACTCAAGGCCCTTCCTGACGGTGTGCTCATCTCTGACCAAGATGGATTCCAGCCTGAGGGTTTCTGGGAGTTGGCAGGACATATTATGGACTGGCCTCTCCTTTCTCCTCTTGGCCCCTCCTACATTCTCCCAGTTAGTTTTCAGGGTAACACTGTGTTCCTTATTGGGACCGCCTGTTGTGAGACAACTCATGTAAGTGGTTATTATCATGCCTGGCCAAGGCAGGGTGCTTCAGTCCACGATTCCCTAAGAGAAACAGTTGAATTTTTTCAGGTTTGATTTTAAACTTTATTAGGCAGTACCAGAGCAGACTCGAGGACTAAACTGATGATTCTCTTCTTGTTGCAGAAAGATAGGGTTAAAGTGGATGGTCATGTCCCAGGTCTCAGGTGAGCCCATGGGACAGGCTGCCAAGTGAAGGCCCTTGGCTTTGTGCAGGAAGGAATTCAAGAGAGTGCCACAGGAAAGTGAAAGAAGGTTTATTTAGAGACATACACATTCCACATGCTACTCCTCTCAAAAAGCGAGAGTGGCCCTGGAGCATGGGGTCATCTCAGAAGTTGAGAGAAGTCATTTTAGATGGACCTGGACAAGGGATCAGACCTGATCCAAGCTAGCCAGTTGGATTCTCACTCCTGGAATTGAGGTTCTGTTGTGTGGACAGGGTGGACTAACAGTGTCACCTGCCTAACGGTAAACAAAGGAGGTTGCTACTATCAGGCCATCAGCCTTCACAGCCAACACTGAGCCCTGAGGGAACACTGGAAAGAAACAGGACACCCCACCATCATGCAGTCACCCCACGGGTGCGCCCTGAGGAGGCTCAGGATGGAAAACACAGGATCCTGGTCCTAGATAACTGAGATGCATATCAAAGGGATGCCTTCAATGAGCCCTAGACCTCTGCATCCTCCAAAACAGAGAAAACCACTAAATTCATTAACTTGAGATGTCTGGTTTTCTTTAATTAACAGTCATCTTTTGACGTTCCAACTACCTGGTTTTGTTACAAAACTCCTATATAACCCAGCTTCTCCCTTATCTCTTTAAAGCAATCCCTAAGAACAATCCAAGAGTCCTGTCTCCCTGGCTTGAAGTCCTCAGAAAACCTGCTGAATAAAACATAACTCTCAACTCACAGGTTGTGCATCTTTTGCAGTCGGCAACAGAAAGCCCCAAGAAGCTGGTGTACAGGAATGAGAAAAAAGAAGCACAGAGGAGCAGCAAAGAATGGTGGAAGGGGCACTGATGCCTTTATAATTCTTGTTCAAGTCCTTTCCTGAGACCTGTGGCATTCCAACCATTGGTTTGGTTTTTTTGTTTTTTGTTTGTTTTTATTCCTTGAAGCCCTATTTTCTGGCTTAAGTGCACTCAAGTTGGATTCTGTTACCTGCAAGGAAAGGGTTCTAACTCAAACAGCACATCTCCAGGCAAAGGTGAAGGGGAGAGGGCAGTTGAAAAGGAAAAAGTTCTTTAATCAGTGGAGCATATTCCCTTAAAAAGGGGAGCAATACTCCACACAGGTGGACTCTGCTTCTTGTGTGAAAGGAGAAGAAATTTTGAGGTGAAAAGGAAGGAAGTTTTTCTGAACACTGATACTGTCTCAATACAATGTGCAAAAATCTGCCTGGAGCGAGGTGGAATTTGAGTGCTTGAGAGGAAGGGAAATGTGTGAGAGTGAACACTGGAAGCCATCCTTGGTGATAGATAGAGTGGGACAGAAGGGTTGGGTGCATTGGGGGCCCAGTTAATAATTTAAAATCACAGCTTGCTGGTGAAACCAATTCGTGGGTTCATGAGATTTCTTCCAAAAGTGAACGTTCAATTGTTCAGGAACAGGAGCCAAGCAATGGACAGCAGGATTTGTCAGGATGGTTCTCTGGAGCTGTGCTCTGGCACATTACTGCCTCTGCAATCACAGCCAGTGCCTTAGCCCTTTCCAACCCTCCAAATACACACAAAAGCTCACACCGAGGAAGGCGTGCCCAAACTGCTAGTCTCTGCCAAGCTTAGAGTACATTGAGGCTTCTAAAGTTCCAGTAGGCCAAGGAACATTTTAATACAGGAAGCTCAAAGACTGTGTCAAGACTATGGCTCTTTAAACTAAAAGGTCCTACTGTGTAGCGTATTATATTCTGTATATATATATTATATATATATATAATATATATAGAGAGAATTATATTCAATATCCTATGATAAACCATAGTGGAAAAGAATATGAAAAAGAATATAGATACAAATACAGATATGTTAACTAAAGGAGCTTCCCAGGTGGCGCTAGTGGTAAAGAACCCATCTGCCAATACAGGAGACACAAGAGACATGGATTAGAACCCTGGGTCAGGAAGATCACCTGGAGGAGAGCATGGCAACCGACTCCAGTCTTCTTGCCTGGAGAATCCCATGGACAGAGGAGCCTGGTGGGCTACAGTCCATAGGGTTGGAGAGAGCTGGACATGACTGAAGTGACTTAGCATGCATGCACACATTTATAACTAAATAACTTTGCTGTAAAGCAGAAATTAATACAACATTGCAAATCAAGTTTACTTCAATACAGTAATTTTTTTTTAAGTCTGTGGGTCTCAGTAATACCAACTCAGAAAATGCATATCGCTTGGTTGACTTGCCTGCTGCGCAATCCTGTGTGAACCAATCCCCAGCTCTCTGTCTGCAGACATGAGGGGCCCTGGCAAGGAGTGGAAGGGGCTGGCTGGGCACCAAAAGATAGCCATACGTTACATCTTCTTTTAAAAAGTTTTATTCTATTAAAAAAAAAAAACAAAACAAAACTTTTTGGCTGCACTGCATGGCTTGCAGGATCTTAGTTCCCCTACCAGGAATTGAACCCATGCCCCTGTGCAGTGGAAATGCAGAGTCCTAACCACTGGACCACCAGGGAATTCCCACTTTAATCTTCTTGTATATCACTGCTTCTCAACCATGGTGGTACTCCTCTTTAGCTAGTCTTTAGGAAATATTCTAGAAATAAGAGGCTTTTTTTTTTTTGGTTGTCATGATGACTGTACGCTACTGACAGTGAGGGCTATGAGCCAGCGATGCTAGACACTCTGGCAACCTGCAAACGTACAGAAAACTGAAGAATTGGCTGTGACTTTCAAACGTTTCACAGGACATTCTTGGAGATGAAAAACCTATTTATAATGATCTGTGCCTAGCACCTGTTCCCGTGTCGCAAATGAATACCACATATCACTTAAACTTTCCAGGAATGAAACTACCATGTAAATTGAAGGAAGACTGTTGTTTGTTTTATTTGGAACTTTACCAAGTGTTTTTCACTCTTTCAGAAGATCTCGCATCAGTGGTAATATTGCTCCAAGTTTTGTACTTGAATCGCCAGTACCATGAGCCTTCCGTGTCAGCTCTCATTTGTACGGTCACACTTACAGCCACTGAAGCCCAGTATGGTATAAACATTATGTCTTTTGGTATAGTGTACTTGATCATTTACAAGTGCCAATACATACTTTATTGTAAATAACCTTCCATTTATTTCCTCTTTAGATGACAATATAGGCATTATGTATAATTGTGTGTGAAAGTTGCTCAGTCGTGTCCGACTCTGCAACCCCATGGAATTCTCCAGGCCAGAATACTAAAGTGGGTAGCCTTTCCCTTCTCCAGGGGGTCTTGCCAACCTAGGGATCAAACCCAGGTCTCCCACATTACAGGCGGATTCTTTACCAGCTGAATCACAAAGGAAGCCCAAGAATACTGGAGTGGGTATCCTATCCCTTCTCCAGCAGATCTTCCCCACCCAGGAATCGAACCAGGGTCTCCTGCATTGCNGCCAACCTAGGGATCAAACCCAGGTCTCCCACATTACAGGCGGATTCTTTACCAGCTGAATCACAAAGGAAGCCCAAGAATACTGGAGTGGGTATCCTATCCCTTCTCCAGCAGATCTTCCCCACCCAGGAATCGAACCAGGGTCTCCTGCATTGCAGGCAGATTCATGTACTAGTTTGTTAGGGCCACCATAGCTAAGAACCACAGACTGGGAGGTTTAAACATCAGAGAAGTAGTTTTCTCACTGTTGTGAAGACTACGTCAGAAATCAAGGTGTTAGCAGGATTGTGTTCCTCTGAGGGCTGTGCAGGACGAATCTGCTCCAGTTTCTTCACATTCTCTTCCCTCCCTATGTATCTGGCTTCCCCCTGAAGAAGACATGCAGGGTAGAAACAGTAGCCAAACTTGTTACTGAACCCAGGTCTGGCTGCTCGCCGCTCAAAGGCCACTAAAGAGGCCAAGCTGGTGAAAAGGAAAGAAAGGTTTGTTTTATTTTAGATGCTGGTGACCCCAAGGGAGAGTGGACCCGGGTCAAAAGACTGACTCTCCCACAGGCAATCAATGGTTCAGAGCTTTTGTAGGCTGAGGGAGGGGGCTACACGTAGAAACAGCACAGGCAGCTCTTCAATCATCTTGATATTGACCAGTGTCATCTTGGTTGTTTTAGGCACAGTTCATCTTCAGTTCCAGGTCAACTTGTTACCATTTCCTTGAGACCAGTTCTCAGAATTGTGGCAGCATGTGTTATGGCTACAGTCTGGTCCTGGTGTAGTTATCTTCTCCCATCTGCTGGGTGTTACAGTATCTAAAACAGTTCACAGGATATGGCTCAGAAAATCACCAAGAGCTGAGAAGGAATTAAAGGTCCTTGACTGTGCTTAAGGACGACATTATTATTTGGTCTCCTTTGACTGTTTTCCTTTGTTTCTACATTTTCTCACTTCTCTGATTAAACATACTCTTTGGCTGAAGTTTTTTCAGACAAAAGGCAGGCAGAGGACTTGGCGTGGGATGCAGGGGGGAGGGGGACAAGGACCCTAGGGTCCTGCTCCATTTCAAACTTAGAATTCACAATCTGATGTAGAAGGAAGTATCAGATTTTATCCAAAACCTGAACACACATGGCGAGCTCTAGTTTACACTGGCCCATGAATTCGCTGAACAGGCTCACGGCTAATGGTCCAGTGGGCATGGCTGATCTACGTCCTTCTTCTTTGGGATGAGCATCAGTATGTCAAGATAACTTGAAGAGCTTGTGCTCCTCACATGCAGACTACGACTGGGCCAGTGAAACGGTGGGAGTCCCAGCTGATCCCTGTGAAGACGAATAGCAGTTCATCAGGAAGCGGTGGCCGTCCCCAACAAATGGTACAGGTGTTCCATCAAGAGCCTGTTATACAGCGTGAAGTAAGTCGGAAAGGAAAACACCAATACAGTACACTAATGCACATATATGGAATTTAGAAAGATGGTAACAATAACCCTATATGTGAGACGGCAAAAGAGACACAGAAATAAAGAACAGTCTTTTGGACTCTGAGGGAGAAGGCGAGGGTGGGATGATCTGAGAGAATAGCACTGAAACATGTATATTATCATATGCGAAACAGATCACCTGTCCAGGTTCGATGGATGAGACAGGGTGCTCAGGGCTGGTGCACAGGGATGACCCAGAAGGATTGGATGGGGAGGGAGGTGGGAGGAGGCTTCAGGATGGGGAACACATGTACACCCATGGCTGATTCATGTCAATGTATGGCAAAACCACCACAATATTGTAAAGTAATTAGTCTCCAATTAAAAAAAAAATAGAGCCTGTTACACCACATGACATGTAGGACCTGAGGTGAGAGAAGGTTGGTTCCCAGTGTGTAGGGACCTCTATCCTCCTTTGGTCCCTAGGGTGGGGCTAAAATGAGACAAGCTCATTGTATCATAACACAGCGCAGGGACTGGTTTCTGACCTTCCCCTTTCCCTGGGAGTCTCAGGATGTAGAGAGAAGAAAAAGTCTCTTCCTTATTTGAGGAGCTGGTTTGATTAGACTTTCATTTCCCAATATGTTATTTTCTAATTTTTAAGGAGTTTCTCTTACTAAAGTAACCTAACCATTATTAACCTAATTAATTTTTGTGTTTGTTTAGTCATGTCCCACTCTTTGCAACTCCATGAACTATAGTCCACCATGCTCCCTCTGTCCATGGGATTTCCCAGACAAGAATACTGGAGTGGGTTGCCATTTTTTTCTCCAGGGGATCTTCCCAACCCAAGGATCAAAGCTGCACCTGTACTGGCAGGTGAGTTCTTTACCACTGAGCCACCAGGGAAGCGCAGTAACCTACTTAATGCTGCTGCTGCTGCTAAGTCGCTTCAGTCGTGTCCAACTCTGCGACCCCATAGACTGCAGCCCATCAGGCTCCCCCGTCCCTGGGATTCTCCAGGCAAGAACACTGGAGTGGGTTGCCATTTCCTTTTCCAGTGCATGAAAGTGAAAAGTGAAAGTGAAGTCGCTCAGTCATGTCTGACTCTTCGCGACCCCATGGACTGCAGCCCACCAGGTTCCTCCATCCATGGGATTTTCCAGGCAAGAGGACTGGAGTGGGGTGCCATCGCCTTCTCCACCTAATAGTCACTGTTTAAACTACCCTCCTCTGTCCAAGAAGAAAAAGGTTGTCATTCATTTAGCATTTACTATGACTGAGGAACTGTGATAAAGAGTTCCTCATCCTTCCCCCTCCTCCAACATTAAAGGGGAACTTGTGATTTGTGTTTTGGTTGTCTGATATAAGAGACCAGAAGCTGGGAGAGGCACTGTCCAGACTGTTAAGGCTGGGGAGAATGGGTGGTCCAAAGGCAGGTAGGTCCCAGAGAGTGGCAAAAGTGGAATGGCCTCATGTGTCTGCATCATTAGCTTTGGTTCATGGAACTAGAATGTAGTTCCCAAAGATAAACTTGATAGCCTACCAAGGCTCTGTTTAATTTATATGGCTGGAGAAACTAGTCTCAACTAGTATTCAACTCAAAGATTCTGCGCCTCTCTCTCTCTCTCTCTCTCTCTGCTAGATTTTGTAATTTTGAGAATCAAGGACTGGGGATTGGCTCTGCTTGTCTGAAGGTTTGATACCTCAGGGAGGAATGCTCCTACTAGGAGAAAAGATCATGTTTTCTATACACTGGTATCTCAGATGGCCTCAGATCCTTCACACTCCCTGGGGGACATTCTTTCCTTGTCTTCCTCCTGGAAAGAAGCATTCACATTCTTAACTTTGGTTGCAATTTTGAGTGCTGCTATCTGCATTCAAATGTCTTTGAGAATCTACCCAGGTCAAGTGTAAGTGGGGTCACTGCGCCAGTCCTGGCTGTGGCAACAGCGGCGACAGCAAGTGCCTTGTGGAGGTGGCACAGGTGTTGTCATCGGAAGCAGAGGGCCGTTGCGGCAGCACAGGTGACCTCAGACGGCTGCGAGGCTCTCAGCGCCACCTCTCTGAGCTGACAGGCACACAGGCTGAGGGCTCACAGGCTGCGAAGACCAGCTGCCCCTCTGAATGCACCTGTAAATAAATGCAGGTAATTTGGAAGATGGAAACTAACCTAAAATGCTGAAATAGTAGGTGGAGCTGAAGCAAAGAAATACTGTTATTTATTGTTTATGTGACATTATTTTATTCCCAGAACGGTTCAACCTGTGGAAACAGGCTGAGTAGTTTTCAAGCCTGGAACACTTTTAGTGACTACCAAGTTGGAGAGGGAAAAGACAACATTTTTATCACTGTTATAGAAGACTTTATGGTAGGAGAATTATCTGGAAAATGTATCTAGATCATAAGTTCTGTGATTGATTTACTTTATAAAATTTTGAAAATTTGACCACCTCCCTCCCATGTTTTATCAGAAAAAAATATTCTAAGAATGCTTAGTTTTTTAATGTAGAAAAAAACAAATGTTTAAGCATGTAATATGTCAGTCATGTTAGTTATGTTATAGCAATATTATATTATTATAACTGATATGACTTTAAAGCATGCAGGTAAAGAATCATTTTTTAAAATCAAATGAGGCAATTCCATGGTGGTCCAGTGATGAACACTTGGTGTTTTCACTGGTTTGGGCCCAGGTTCAGCGCAACCAAAAACAAAAAAAAAGCAAGGCAATCTGATGCAACTGATTTGGAAATTTAATGACAGGAAATTTAATCTCAGTGTCTCATTTATATTTTGGGAGGCCTTTTCCTCTTCTCTTGGTGGTACAAATGTCCTAGAGAGATTATGCAATTTCGAATAATTTCTGCACACCAAAAGTGGACTGGTGGGAACAGTCTGCTCGAGGTGCAGGCAGTAAGGGTGTGCATTTTTGTGGGTGATTAAGAATAATAATGCTGACTACAAGGTTACTCTTCTATTGTCATCATGCAAGAGCAATTTTAAACACTAAGGGATAGATACTCTGTTATGAGAAAATCATCTTTGTGTGTATGAATTCTAAACAACTGCTGTGAATGTTGTTGAATTTTTAGAATATATATCAAACTACAAATTAGCTCTTATTCTTTAATAAATATGTTATTCTGTGTGCATGAACTTCAATTAGGAGAAACTTTATTCAGTTCTTCCCTGCCCGCCACCCCCATTTCTGTCATGGACCCAGCAGTCATACATGTTTGCTTAGTAATTAATTCCTAAATGTTAAGAAACACTTGAATGAATCCCTGTGGTCCTACTTATTCCTGCATTTAAACAGTAGATTCAATTCAAGAGAAGCAAGGATAACAAACTGATTATGCAGATGAAGAAATAAAACTTCAGATACTTCAATTTGACAACTTGGAATTTCTGTGTTTAAATTTTACAACAGTGAATCAGAGAGTGTATGGTCAGGCCACTCGAGATTGATCTCTATGTACAATCAAAAAGGTATAAAAGGCCTTCTGAACAATAGAGGCCGGAGCCAGTTGCTGGATTGGTTTCCCCCGTGTCTCTCTCTCTTTACTCTAATTTCAGGCTGAACTCCCATCTGGAGTGGGCCGGCTCACCAAGTCTACTTACTTGCCCTGGCTTTTAAGACCCGCGGGAAAGGGAGCCTAAGGTGAGGCACCCTTTGATATTCAAGTGGGCGCTGGTGGCCCAACGTAGATGGTGCAAGTTCCTTGTCTGGAACTTTATTGGCTTTCCCCGTAAGCCAAGTTATTCAGCCTTCTTTCTCCACTTAATTTTCCTACTACACTATTTCTTCCTAATCTAATCCTGTATTAATAAATAAATAAGTCTTTCCTCGCCAATGCCGTCCATGCTTCGAATTCCCTGGATCCACCAGGGCTGGACCCCGGCACATATTTTATCAAAATGTTCTGTCATTTTTATCTCATTTTAAAATTCTACATCATTTTATCTCATTCCTTTTGCCTTATATTGTTTGTTTATATTGTCCTTATGAACAGTTATTATTAGCGGTATTACTGGGGTGAAAGTGGCCAGATGTTTATAAATTCCCTCTTCTTTTTTGCTGGAGTCCACAGTTAATGGCTAACATATTGGATAGTCACCCTCTATAACATATTCATTATTCTCTTCCTTAACCATTAACCTACTGATGTTAAATATTGCTTTACTTACCTAGTTTAGTGTGTGTCTGTCATTTTCCTATTTCTATTCCTGCTGTAACAAATCACCACAAATTTGTGTCTTAAGTCCTTGATTTATGATCTCTTTCCATTTTCAAAACCAGTAAACTGATCACTTTAACTTCTGCTTAAGCAGTCACATCTCCACATATTCTTTCTGCCTCTGACTTTCCAACCTACCTCTTTCACTCTTAAGGGCCTATGTGATTATATTGGACTCATACAGATAATCCAAAATGATCTCCCCAGCCCAGGATTCTTTATTTTGTCAAAGTTTCTTTTACCATTTAAGGTAATAAATTCAGTTTTCTGGGGTTCCAGAAAACAAAAAGATTTATTTAAAAATATCCTATAATCTAGTGTATGGAGAGTGCTTAATGTAATTAATTCATGGAAGTAAAATATGTACAACACTTGGAACCAATATATTCCCTGGAGATTGAAACTCTTCTACATTTAAAGAAATGTTTGAAAACATGCAAATGATCATAAAGAAACACATATAAGCATGCTTTGAAATATCATTTGAAATAAGCAATATTTGGTGGAGAATTTAATTATGTAACTACACAGCAATAAGCAAATGGTTACATTAAGCTGGTTACACCAATACAACTCTAAAAATAATGAGATACAGCTCACTATGTGTTAACATAGAAATAGCTCCTAGAGTTCTCCTTTAAATGTGTTAACAAAGTAACTGCCTCCCCTTTCCATGGGATTCTCGGGATAGTCCTTCTAGTTCTTTAGATTTTATGGCTACTTATCTTCAAATATGATTCAAGAAACTGGCTTTCATGATGAGGAACCCAGAAGAAATTTGTGGTTCAAAGATCTAAGTCTTGAACCTGGGGGAAACCTGTACCTCATAAACCAATTAAATCAACAATATTTTTATGATTTTTAGTCAAGGAAAATTTTACAGTCATTGAATTAGCCTAATATTTCACAAATAACAGATATATTCAGAAATAAATAGAACAAATGAAATAAATCTATAAAGTAAAATATATGAAAGTTTAGATTTATAAAGAAAATATATTTGAAAAAAGTAGTACTTGTCATAAATGAATATTAAAGTCTTTGATTTCATAATGTATAGAAGATATTATTCAATAAAAAATGAAATTTATCAGTACAATTTTAAGAAATATAACCTATCATTAAATGTTTAAGACTTTTTTTTATTGAATACACCAAGGCAAAATACATTTTAAAAGCCTAATCTTTTCTCTTCACTTTTTTCAAGAACATATTCCCAAATTCTTCTGTTAATCTTTGCTTTTACAGAGTAAGCAAAGTATTGGGAGAATATTGAGAATCAAATGAGGTTTGAGCATTAAAACTAACCGTATAGTTCAGTTGACCTTAGACCAGCTTAGTTCCTTTGTAATGTAGGAGAAATCAGAGTGACTCAAATGAAAAAGGGGTGTTGAGCCAGAGCAGTAGTTTAGTCTATTGGTCCATATATAGCTGTATGTGACTTGATTTGCCAAAATGTTAAAAGAGTGTTTGTGGAGTTAGATGGTGATTAGAAGGAGACTTTGTGTCAATGTGCCCTTACATTCTGCTGTAAGTTGTTGACGGTTTACTATGTGCATCATCCCTTGTTTCTGACATTTCCTCAGCAGGTCTTCATTCAAGTTATTCAAAAGTCTGCATTCAGAATGTTTTTGAAATAGTATTCAGATTCTCCTAAAATTTGTTTTCAGCAAACTGATCTTCAAGTCTTTTATCTTTCCTGTCTCTTGCTCTCCTCCTGAGATACCTTTTCATCTCAGTCTTAGTCTTCCCATGCCTGATAACCACAGTACTTGATAAAAGTGTTCTTTTTTTTTTTTTTTTTTTTTCAAAAGTCTGCATTCAGAATGTTTTTGAAATAGTATTCAGATTCTCCTAAAATTTGTTTTCAGCAAACTGATCTTCAAGTCTTTTATCTTTCCTGTCTCTTGCTCTCCTCCTGAGATACCTTTTCATCTCAGTCTTAGTCTTCCCATGCCTGATAACCACAGTACTTGATAAAAGTGTTTTTTTTTTTTTTTTTTTTTCTTATTGGTGAATCTAGCTCTATTTTTGTAGCATTTTTTGTAAGATGACAAACACTTCAATCCTCTCTGGTCATCCCTCTGGTCAGTCTTGTATTTCTACATCTCATTCTCTCCCCCTATTCTCTCTCTTTTTCTCTCTTTCATCTACCCTGTCTCTGAACAGAGGGATGAATGTGTAATAAATCAGAATGTGTGTGAGGAATACTCATTTTGTTTTGCAGTTTCACTATTTCAACAATCTTTTTATGTTGTTGGTTTTCTTACTTTGCTATTTATTTGGTAGCTGTTCTTTTCATTCTTTTTTTTTTTTCTTAGCATCCCTGTTTTCTCTCCCAGTTTATTAAATTTTAAGTTTACTTTATCATTTTTCCTAGTTTGTGTCTCTTTTCTGTGTAATCCTAGGACCATACCAAAATGCATTAATATTTGAAAAAATAATTTGCCCTTTCTTGTCATAAAAATTATTGTTTGTTTAATTTCCATGCTTGCAATAAGTAGCAAATCATTGTATGTTCCAAATAACAGTGTAATAATGAATAATAGAGCAGTTCTCATTACATTTAAGCACTGGGTTGCCCAAAATGTTCATCAGGTTTCTAATGGAAAAACCTGAAAAAACTTTTAGGCCAATCTGATAATTATTTAGCAAATATAATTATTAAACTTACTGTCAAAAATATCTTAGGATTCATGGAATATATTTCCATAGAAACATAATATTAATGTGTGATTTAGAAAATATTATGCTAGGATAAATCATTTAAAAATTATTTTGTTTTAATTTCATACTGGTATCATCTAGAAATTTTAATAATCATTAAAACTATAATTATAATACCCATTAGTGAAGTGATAGTATTCTTATATCCTGCGCTACTTTCAGGGTCAAAAAGCTCCAGGCACTATGCCAGAAAATTCATAGACAGACCTAACTTATTCATTAGAATAACACTGTAGCATGATCTTAGAGTCTCATATTTCTTTTTCGTTTTTAATTTAGCTTGTGAAACTGAATCACAGAGAGCTTGGTTAAGATATTTCTTCAAAGACCCACATAGAGTAAATGTCAAAATTCAATTCTGGGTACCCAGAAATTTTCTTTTTATGATATCCTTTTATTACTGCTCCAGTTCAATTACTTGCAATTTCTTATTAGTGAAGCTCTAGTATTTACAGTGAAGGTCACAATTTCTGATCCTTGTAGATGTCAATTTCCCACTTATTGCTTTCATGCCATTCTTATTTCTACCATTATACTTAGAAGAAAATTCGAATGTAACCTCTACAAAAAGGAAATCCATTTGTTCTGTGTTTAGTCCCTACATCTACTGACTTGAATGTAGATATAATTGTCTTTTCGCCACAGGTTATATCATTACCTGTTGTCCTTCCATCTTATTATAACTTGCACTACTCTTAACTCTTCTTATTTAATTTCATTTGGTTGATATGTTTTTAAATCAAATTTGCTGGGAATCATTTTTAAGAAACAAAGTGTACTAATTTTTAGTGTATAGTTGAATGCACACTGACAAATTCACACACTGGTATAATGATCATCCCAATCAAGGTATTGATTATTTTGGCCATTTCTACAAGTTCCCACATGACTCCACACAGTCAGTCTTTCCACAACTCTGGCTCTAGGCAAATATTGACCTGCTTTTTGACATGAGTTGATTTTTGTCTTTTCTAGTGTTTCTTATAGCTTGAACTACAGAGCAGGTACACTTTTTGTCCACAGCTTCCAGTGCTCATCAGTGTTTTTAGCAATGCAACCATGCCAAATGCATTAAAGGTTTGCTCCTTTTTCATTTTTCAGATAGCTTATTATATGAATACACCATATAATAGACCATTATTATAAATAGGCCTTATAATGTAATATAATTTTGCTTATCCATTCTCCAGTTGATGGACAAATGGGTGGTTGCCAGTTTGTTATAATGAATAAAGCTATTATGAACATTTCTCCTGGATATATTTATGTGGATGTCTGTTTTTCTCTTTTTTCAATAATTACTTCAAGAATTGCTATTTCATATGATATGAGTGAGTGAGTGAAGTCATTCAGTCGTGTCCGACTCTGTGAGACCCCATGAACTGTAGCCTATCTGGCTCCTCCATCCTTGGGATTCTCCAGGCAAGAATACTGGAGTGGATTGCCATTTCCTTGGAGATAATTCTACAAATATATGCTAAACCATGTTCCAAAGTGGTTGTCAAAATCAATGCTCTCTTAAGTAATATATGAAAGTTCCTGGTCCCCAACTCACCAACAAATGGATTTGCTCATTACTTTCATTTAAACCTTTCTAGAAAGTATGTCCCACAAAAAAGAGAAATGACAAAGGCTATTCAAACTACTGTGCAACTGCACTAATTTCACACGCTAACAAGGTAATGCTCAAAATCCTTCACTAGGCTTCAACAGTACATGAACAGAGAACTTACAGATGTACAACCTGTATTTAGAAAAGGCAGAGAACCAGAAAACAAACTGCCAACATCTGTTTGATAATAGAAAAAGCAAGGGAATTCCATAAAAAAAAAACAAAAACAACATTTACTTCTGTTTTATTGACTATGCTAAAGAATTGACTGTGTGGATCACAGAAAACTGTGGAAAACTCTTAAAGAAATGGGAAAACCAGACCACTTACATGCCTCCTAAGAAACCTGTATGCAGGCCAAGAAATGACAGTTAGAACAAGACATGAAACAATGAACTTGTTCTAAATTGGAAAAGGAGTTTGTCAAGGCTGCATATTGTCACCCTGCACGTTTAATTTATATGAAGAGTACATCATGCAAAATGTCAGGCTGGATGAAGCTCAAACTGGAATTAAGATTCCCTTGAGAAATATCAGTAACATCAGATATGCAACCTAATGGTACCAACCTAATGGCAGAAACTGAAGAAGAACTAAAGTGTCTCTTGATGAAGGTGAAAGAGGAGAGTGAAAAATTGGCTTAAAACTCAACATTCCAAAAACTAGGATCATGGCATCTGGCCCCATCCTTTCATGGCAAATAGATGGGGAAACAATGGAAACAGTGACAGACTTTACTTTTGAGGCTCCAAAGTTACTGTGGATGGTGACTGCAGCCATGAAATTAAAAGATGCTTGCTTCTTGGAAGAAAAGTTATGACAAACCTAGACANAAATAGATGGGGAAACAATGGAAACAGTGACAGACTTTACTTTTGAGGCTCCAAAGTTACTGTGGATGGTGACTGCAGCCATGAAATTAAAAGATGCTTGCTTCTTGGAAGAAAAGTTATGACAAACCTAGACAGCATATTAAAAAACAGAGGCATCATTTTGCTAACAAAAGTCTGTCAAAGCTATGGTTTTTCCAGTAGTCATGTACAGATATGAGAGTTGGACCATAAAGAAGGCTGAGTGCTGAGGAATTGATGCCTTCTAGTTGTGGTGCTGGAGAAAACTCTTGAGAGTCTCTCAGTCTGCAAGGAGATAAAGCCAGTTAATCATAAAGGAAATCAATCCTGAATATTCTTTGGAAGGACTGATGCTGAAGTTGAAGCACCAATACTTTGACCACCTGATATGAAGAACTGACTCACTGGAAAAGACCCTGATCCTGGGAAAGATTGAGAGCACGTGAAGGGGTGACAGAGGATGAGATGGTTGTACGGCATCATCAACTCAAAAGACATGAGTTTGATCAAGCTTCAGAAGGTGGTGGAGCACAGGGAAGCTTGGCATGCTGCAGTCCATGGGATAGCAAACAGTCAGACATGAATGAGTGACTGAACAATAAGAAATTGTGTGGCATCATCTCATTGTGACAAGCGCAGGCGGCTGCGGGAGCCGGGCCGGCGCACTAAGCGCAGCTGAGAAGGGCTACCCCACGTCCGAGGTCAGGGGCAGCAACCTAGAGTGCCAGGCTGAGAGGAGCTACCCCGCGCCCGAGGTCAGTGGCGGCCGCTGGGAGGAGACACCCCGCGTCCGAGGACAGGGTGGCGGCTGGGAGGAGCTACCCTGCATCCAAGGCAAGTGGCGGCCAGGAGAAGACACCCCGCGTCCAAGGTCAGGGCGGCGGTTGGGTGGAGCTACCCCACGTCCGAGGCCAGGGGCGGCCGGGAGGAGACACCTCATGCTTGAGGCCAGGGGCGGTGACCCTGAGGCGCCACCCTGAGACCAAGCCCAAGGCCAGGGGCGGCAGCTGGGAAGAGCCACCCACGCCTGAGCCCAGGGTTGGTGGCCAGAAGGAGCAACACAAGAAGTGTGATTGTGCAGGCACAGGAGGGCCTAGAGAGGCTGTCCCACATTGAAGGTCAGGAATGGCGTTGCTAAGGAGATACCCCTCTTCCAAGGTAAGGAGCAGCGGCTGTGCTTTGCTGGAGCAGCCGTGAAGAGATACCCCGCGCCCAAGGTAAGAGAAACCCAAGTAAGATGGTAGGTGTTGCAAGAGGGCATCAGCAGGCAGACACACTGAAACTATACTCACAGAAAACTGGTCAGTCTAATCAAACTGGGACCACAGCCATGTCTAACTCAATGTAACCAAGCCATGCCTGCAGGGCAACCCAAGGCGGGCGGGTCATGGTGGAGAGGGCTGACAGAACGTGGTCCACTGGAGAAGGGAATGGCAAGCCACTTCAGTATTCTTGCCATGAGAACCTCATGAACAGTATGAAAGGCAAAATGATACGATACCAAAAGAGGAACTCCCCAGGTCATTAGGTGCTCAATATGCTACTGGAGATCAGTGGAGAAATAACTCCAGAAAGAATGAAGAGATGGAGCCAAAGCAAAAACAATACCCAGTTGTTCATGTGACTGTTGATAGAAGCAAGATCCGATGCTATAAGAGCAATATTGCACAGGTACCTGGAATGTCAGGTCCATGAATCAAGGCAAACTGGAAGTGATCATACAAGAGATGGCAAGGGTGAATGTCAACATTCTAGGAATCAGCGAATTAAAATGGACTGGAATGGGTGAATTTAACTCAGGTGACCATTATACCTACTACTGCGGGCAGAAATCCCTCAGAAGAAATGGAGTAGCCATCATGGTCAACAAAAGAGTCCAAAATGCAGTATTGGATGCAATCTCAAAAATGACAGAATGATTTCTGTTCATTTCCAAGGCAAACCATTCAATATCACAGTTATCCAAGTCTATGCCCCAACCAGTAATGCTGAAGAAGCTGAAGTTGAACGGTTCTATGAAGACCTATAAGACCTTGTAGAACTAGCACCTAAAAGAGATGTCCTTTTCATTATAGGGGACTGGAATGCTAAAGTAGGAAGTCAAGAAACACCTGGAGTAACAGGCAAATTTGGCCTTTGATGTGGAATGAAGCAGGGCAAAGACTAATAGAGTTTTGCCAAGAAAATGTACTGGTCATAGCTAACACTCTCTTCCAACAACACAAGAGAAGACTCTACACATGGACATCACCAGATGGTTAACACTGAAATCAGATTGATTATATTCTTTGCAGCCAAAGATGGAGAAGCTCTATACAGTCA
>SJYX01017082.1:243682-260354 GCA_006410675.1 Oreotragus oreotragus
CAAGGCTATGGTTTTTCCAGTAGTCATGTATGGATGTGAGAATTGGTCTGTGAAGAAGGCTGAGCGCCGAAGAATTGATGCTTTTGAACTGTGGTGTTGGAGAAGACTTTTGAGAGTCCCTTGGACTGCAAAGAGATCCAACCAATCCATTCTGAAAGAGATCAGCCCTGGGATTTCTTTGGAAGGAATGATGCTAAAGCTGAAACACCAGTACTTTGGCCACCTCATGTGAAGAGTTAACTCACTGGAAAAGACTGATGCTGGGAGGGATTGGGGGCAAGAGGAGAAGGGGACGACCAAGGATGAGATGGCTGGATGGCATCACTGACTCAATGGACAGGAATCTAAGTGAACTCCGGGTGTTGGTGATGGACAGTGAGGCCTGGCGTGCTGCAGTTCATGGGGTCACAAAGAGTTGGACACAGCTGAGCGACTGAACTGAACTGAACTTGCTAGCATGTAAGATCAGTGCAATTGTGCCATAGTTTGAATTTTCTTTGCCATTGCTCTTCTTTGGACCAAATGAAAACTTACCTTTTCCAGTCCTGAGGTCACTGCTGAGTTTTCCAAATTTTCTGGCATATTTAGTGCAGCACTTTCACTGTATCATCTTTTAGGATTTGAAATAGCTCAACTGGAATTCCATCACCTCCACTAGCTTTGTTCATAGTGATACTTCCTAAGGCTCCACTTAACTTCACTTTCCAGGATGTCTAACTCTAGTTGAGGGACTACAACATCGTGGTTATCCCTCATGAAGAGTTTTTTTTGTATAGCTCTTCTGTGTATTCTTCTTACCTCTTCTTTATATTTCCTACTTCTTTTAGGTGGTCCATACCAGTTCTGTCCTTTATTGTGTCCATCTTTGCCTGAAATATTCCCTTGGTATCTCTAACTTTTGAAGAAATTTCTGATCTTTGCCATTCTGTGTTTTTTCTCTATTTCTTGTCATCGATCACTGAGGAAGGCTTTCTTATCTCTCCTTAGTATTCTTTGGAATTCTGCATTCAAATGGGTATGTCTTTCTTTTCTACTTTGCATTAGCTTCTCTTCTTTTCTTAGCTATTTTTAAGGCCTCCACAGACAACCAGTTTGCCTTTTTGCATTTCTTTTTTTGAGGGATGATCTTGATACCTGCCTCCTTTACAATGTCATGAACTCCTATCCATAGTTCTTCAGGCAGTCTATCTATCAGGTCTGATCCTTTGAATCTATTTGTCACTTCCACTGTAAAATCATAAGGGTTATGATATGGGATTTGTATAAAGGATTTGATTTAGGCCATACCTGAATGGTCTTTTTGTTTTCCCTACTTTCTTGAATTTAAGTCTGAATTTTGCAATAAGGTATTCATGATCTGAGCCACAGTCAAGCTCCTAGTTTTGTTTTTGCTGACTGTATACAGCTGACTGTATGCAGCTTCTCCTTGACTGCCAAGAATATAGTCAATCTGATTGCAGTATTGACCTTCTTGCGATGTCCATGTGTAGAGTCTTCCCTTGTGCTGTTGGAGGGTGTTTGCTATGACCAGTGCATTCTCTTGCCAAAACTCTTATTAGCCTTTCCACTGCTTCATTTTGTAATCCAAGGCCAAATTTGCCTGTAATTCCAGGTATCTCTTAGGGCTTCCCTGGTCACTCATGGTAAAGCATCTGCCTGCAATGCTGGAGACCTGGGTTCAATCTCTGGGTCAGGAAGATCCCCTGGAGAAGGAAATGGCAACCCACTCCTGTACTCTTGCCTGGAAAAGTCCATGGACTGAGGAGCCTGGTAAGCTACAGTCCATGGGCATGCAAAGAGTCAGACACAACTGAGTGAATACATTTTCACTTGACTGTTGCATCCCAGTCCCCTATATTGAAAAGGACATCTTTTTTGGCTATTAGTTCTAATAGTTATTGTACATCTTCATAGAACCATTCAAGTTCAGCTTCTTCAGCATTACTAGATTTGGATTACTAGGTTTAGATTTGGGGCATAGATTTGGATTACTGTGATAATGAATGATTAGCCTTGGAGACGGAGATTGTTCTGTCATTTTCGAGACTGCATCCAAGTACTGCATTTTGGACTCTCTTCTTGACTATGAGAGCTTCTCCATTTCTTCTAAGGGATTCATGCCCACAGTGGTAGGTATGATAATCATCTGAGTTAAATTCACTCATTCCAGTCCATTTTAGTTCACTGATTCTTAAAATGTTGATGTTCACTTTTGCCCTCTCTTGTTTGACCACTTCCAATTTACCTTGATTCATGAAATAGTTGGCTTAAAGCTCAACATTCAGAAAACTAAGATCATGGCATCCAGTCCCTTCATGGCAAATAGATGGGGAAACAGTGGCTGACTTTATTTTGGGGGGCTCCCAAATCACTGCAGATGGTGATTGCAGCCATGAAATTCAAAAATGCTTATTCCTTGGAAGAAAAGTTATGACCAACCTAGACAGCATATTAAAAAGAAGAGACATTACTTTCCAACAAAGGTCCATCTAGTCAAGGCTATGGTTTTTCCAGTGGTCATGTATGGATGTGAGAGTTGGACTATAAAGAAAGCTGAGTGCTGAAGAATTGATGCTTTTGAACTGTGTATTGGAGAAGACTTTCGAGAGTCCCTTGGACTGCAAGGAGATCCAACCAGTCCATCCTAAAGGAGACCAGTCCTGGGTGTTAATTGGAAGGAAACTCCAATACTTTGGCCACTGATATGAAGAGCTGACTCATTTGAAAAACCCCTGATGCTGGGAAAGATTGAGGGCAGGAGGAGAAGGGGACGACAGAGGATGAGATGATTGGATGGCATCATCAACTCAATGGCGATGGGTTTGGGTAGACTCCTGCAGTTGGTGATGGATAGGGAAGACTGGCGTGCTGCAATTCACAGGGTCACAAAGAGTTAGACACAACTGAGTGACTCAACTGAACTGAACTGATGGACCTAACATTCCAGCTTTCTATGCAATTTTTTTCTTTATAGCATCAGACTTTACAGCATCGGCCTTTACTTCCATCACCAGTCACATCCACAACTGGGTTTTGTTTTTGCTTTGACTTCATCTCTTTATTCTTTTTGGAGTTATTTCTCCACTGTTCTCCAGTAGCATATTGGGTACCTACTGACCTGGGAAGTTCATCTTTCAGTGTCCTATCTTTTGCCTTTTCATACTCGTCATGGGGTTCACTAGGCAAGAATACTGAACCACTGACTAAATGCAAATTAAAGCACAAAATGCAAATTAAAGGCTATAAAAAAGATACTGACAGTACTCAGTGTTGGTGAAGATGTGGAACAGCTAGCTGTCACATATATTGCTGGGGGGGGAGATAGAATGGTACTACCATGTGGGAAGCAGTGTGTCAGTTTTTTACATTATTAGATACAGTTACCATAGGCCTAGTAGTCTCCCTCCTTGATATTTATGATTATAAGCTAACATTCATTAAAAAACATGTACATTAATCTTAATAGCTGTTTTATTTTAGTAGTGCTGCATTGGAAACAATCTAAATGTCCTTCAGTGGATGAATGGATAAACAAACTTTGTTACATACATAACATGAAATACTATCTTTCATTAACAGGAATAAACTATTTACATAAGCAATGATTTGAATAGAACACAAAGGCATTATTATGCTGAGTGAAATATTAAGTAACTTACCACACATACACACAACGGTTTATATGGCACGGTTCCATTTATGTAGAACTCTCAAAGGGACAAGAGAAAAAGTGAAAAAGAATAAAGTGTTACTCACTAGGACTTCGGGCTGGGAAGGGTGATGATTATTAAGGAGTTATCTAAGGGAGCTTGTTGGTGGTGATGGAACAACTGTATTCTAAATGTGATTGTGTGTGCTTGCGTGCTTACTCACTCAGTAGTGTCTGTCTTTTTGCAACCCCATGGGCTGCAGTCTGCCAGACTCTGCTGTCCTTGGCGATTTTCCAGGTAAGACTTCTGGAGTGTGTTGCCATGCTCTCCTTTAGAGGATTTTCCCAACCCAGTGATTGAGCCTAGGTCTCCCGCATTGCAGGTGGATTATTTAACAACCAAGCCAAAAAGGAAGCCCCTAAATGTGATCATGGTTACTCAAATCTGAAAAATGTAATAAATTTTTATAGAACTAAATGATAAGAGAGTGCATGCAAAAAGTGGTAAAATCTGCACAAGATCTATGTGTAAGTTAATAGTCAATGTTCTGATTTCCACAATGTTCTATGGCTATTTTAGATGTTGTCTTCAGAGGAAGCTAGGCAAAAGGCATTAAGAACTGTGTACTATTTATCCAACTTCTTGTGACTTAAACTAAGATAAAAAGTTAGAACACAAGAGAAAAAAAATTATTTTAGAAATTATTTAGAAATGCTATCAACTATGAGAATATCCAGGCATTATTTGAGCTTGAAAAAAGGAGAAACATGTGGGCAAATAGTTGTCTTACACACGTTCAAAAGAAGAAGGGGTTAAGCAGGGTGATGGTGGTAGGTGAGAAAGAGCAATCTCAGAAATGCCTGGCCTCAGGCAACAGGAAGTAGGGTCCTACTTTGGAGCCTAAAATTCAAAATCTGGTTTCCATTCTCCACTGGTAGCCACAACAGCAAGGCAAAATATATCTTGGTGGGTTATCAAGACAAACATTCAGAACTGAATAATAGCAGCATCCCATTCTACAGTGAAATACTTAACTATCACACCTGGCAATGCATAGCCATCAGATTTACTATCATCTGTCTACTTTTTAAAATTTTAGTGTTTTTTTTTTTTTTTTAACTATCTGTCTTAATTTCCCTCTGCCTGGAATTAAGACTAGCCTTTGAGCCTGGTTCACAAACCTGGGAGAGAAAATAAGTGAATTACCCAGAGGTACACATGTGCACCATAAATAAACACTTTTCCTGTAATTTAAGTTTGCCTGTAAATAACTCTGCAGAATCATAGTAACATTTAAATATCAAGCAATAAAAGTATGCAGTATGCATTTTTGTAATTGGATGACAACTTTTACATTTTCTATTGTCCGCACTATTTTTGTACATTTGATCAGGCATTAGAATAAATGGACTATACTTTATTCAATCACATACCAACATTAATATAATAATGGAATAATTTCTCCAAATATAATTCTATTTTATCTGTATGTTCTTCTTACATGTAATAGTTCTCTTTTGGTATAATGTATTTAAAGGAAACAGGGAGGAACACAAGAATCAGCTTATCAATTTTTAAAATATAATTTTACTATCCCAGTTTCCTAAACCTATTGAATGAACTGCCAGATCAAAAATAAAGTACAATTAAAATACTGTACAATGCCAATTATCAGCTCAAATATAATTCTATTTTATCTGTATGTTCTTCTTACATGTAATAGTTCTCTTTTGGTATAATGTATTTAAAGGAAACAGGGAGGAACACAAGAATCAGCTTATCAATTTTTAAAATATAATTTTACTATCCCAGTTTCCTAAACCTATTGAATGAACTGCCAGATCAAAAATAAAGTACAATTAAAATACTGTACAATGCCAATTATCAGCATTTACTTCAGAATTACAGAGGAGCAATAGCTCAAAAATTCAGTAATGCTATGATGTCCCAACTCTTGTAAACATTTGTCAAAAGTTATTCACCTCATACAGACATGTGTAATTTAAAACCAACATATTTTACAAGAAAAAATGAATCTGAGGGGTACTCTTTAGCCATTCAAATTACAAGTGATCAAAAAGATGAATTGAGAATACAGCTACCATAGATAAGGAAAGGAAATTGGAGGCAAGAAAGGCACATACATTTCTTTCTAGCTATCAGGAATAAATCAGTAGAGAAATAATAAATGGTCTCCATTTCGAGGAAGATAATAAGCTTTAAAAAATACCTGAATCATCATTTTGCAATACTTCTAGCAAATACATCACTTTAAACATCTTGCCTGTCATGGTTATCAAAACCTAGTTTCAATGTCAGATGGACAACTATTGGCTACAGCAAAGATGGATTGCAAGCACATTCTTCCCTAGAAGTGCAGCTGCCATTTTAGTATTTCATGTAATCCCTGTGCTTCTAATGCATTTAAATAGCCTGAAATGTAATTAAAGAGGAGTAAATGACAGTCACAATCAGTTATTATTGTGCTGTCTCGTAAATATTCATGAATAGTTTTCTCTTTACCAGTTTAGTTACATGTGTATTCAACACATATTTCTAGAGTGTGTTTGGTGACAAAAGAGTACTGTCTCTAAGTCAACAAATGGATCCTATACCAGAAAAATATTCATGACACAATCTTCTCAACACTAGGTATCTCTTAGCATGCTCTACACTCCTGTTACCTATGATGACTAGTATCTTCTACTGAATTCCACTTCTTTGAAATTGTATATCTGGCTCCTCTACTAGACAGAATTCCTTCACCACCTCCAACTAGCTTGCTGCTGGCTACTGCTGCAAAGTTGCTTCAGTTGTGTCCGACTCTATCCCATCAGGCTCCCCCATCCCTGGGATTCTCCAGGCAAGAACACTGGAGTGGGTTGCCATTTCCTTCTCCAATGCATGAAAGTGAAAAGTGAAAGTGAAGTCCCTGAGTTGTGTCTGGCCCTTAACGACCCCATGGACTGCAGCCCACCAGGCTCCTCCATCCATGGGATTTTCCAGGCAAGAGTACTGGAGTAGGGTGCCATTGCCTTCTCCAACTAGCTTAATGGACTGTAAAATCCTCCCTTTAACTCCCTTGGGTTATGCCATATTCACTCAGAGTTCAGAGCATTTACTCAAAGATCCCAGTTCTAAGCAGTGTCCCCTTGCTGTGTCCCTTCACAGTTACTTATCTATCTATTTTTATATCTCTTAGGTTCTAATCTCATCCTGTACTTCAGATTCTTCACAGGATCTTCATGTGTTGTCTTCTAGCAAACCAAAATGATGCTCTAGGTCTTGGGCATGAGAAAGGCTTCCTTTGTGAAGTCAACTTGCCTGTTGAATGTTAAATCTGAGACTCAACCCTAGCAGTATCAATCTTAATCAAAGGACTGATAGATCAAGATTTGGGTTCCTGTGAAACCTGAATATGGGCTACTTAACACACCATATAAAAATTACACTTAGCAACAGTTTCACTCTTTATGGTGAAAGTGAAAGTGAAGTCACTCAGTCGTGTCCAGCTCTTTGTGACCCGTGGCCTGTAGCCCACCAAGCTCTTCCTTCCATGGGATTCTTTAGGCAAGAATACTGGAGTGGGTTGCCATTTCCTTCTCCAAATCTTTATGGTAGCATGCTTAAATATGAGAACAAGAATCTCTTCACTTATCCATTCATTCAACAAGTTTTGTTTTGTTTTTGTATTTTTTCAATTATAGGCCTTGTTCTGGAAATGCTGTAGGAATCTGGAGGAAGGATTTTTAAATAAGTACTCAAGTGAGGCAGAGCAAAATTTCTAAGGAAATGGGATTGAACCTGCCTTTGCATTATGTATAGATTTATTAGACAGGCAGAGACTAGAAGGGAGAGATTAACAGCCCAATAGAGTAAGAAGGACAAAAACTTCCAGTCAGAAATGAGTGACATATTCCTAGAATCATCAGAAGTTGAAGTCACAAGGCAAACAGCATATCTATTCAATTACGGGAGAAGGTTTGGTTTGGTGTGTTTTTGTTTGTTTTTTTACTGTTAACAAATTTTTCCCTTTTATGTCTTATAGCTCTTGACACATTTCTCATACCAACACCCCTCCTCTCCCAATCTCCTGCCTCTGGCAACCATGTATCTGCTCTCTGTATCTATGACTTTCTTTTTTTTTTTTTTTTTTTTTGAAAAGTTCGTGCCTTTTATCTCTCTATTTCTGGAGAAAAGTGAGTGTATAATTTCATCAGGCCCAGAANCCAATCTCCTGCCTCTGGCAACCATGTATCTGCTCTCTGTATCTATGACTTTCTTTTTTTTTTTTTTTTTTTTGAAAAGTTCGTGCCTTTTATCTCTCTATTTCTGGAGAAAAGTGAGTGTATAATTTCATCAGGCCCAGAATAAATGTTTGTCAAATGAAGAACAGAAGCTGATTTTTTAACTGTTTATGATACTGTTTATATCTCATGGACTCCCCTGGTGGCTAAACAGTAAAAACCCTGCCTGCAAGGCAGGAGACCTGGGTTTGATTCTTTCCTTGGGAAGATCCGGTGGAGAAGGGAATGGCTACCTACCTCAGTATTCTTTTCTGGAAAATTCCTCATATACTTCTCATTTCATAAAAGATATTACTCAGTCTCATTGAGAGACATATAATAATTGAAAGTGTTTTAGAACTTTTATAATAAAATGACAGGGCAATTTTTAAAGTTTATTGGATCTAATAATTTAAAAATCTGCCTACTGAGTGGCTTCACTTTCACTTTTCACTTTCATGCATTGGAGAAGAAAATGGCAACCCACTCCAGTGTTCTTGCCTGGAGAATCCCAGGGGTGGTGGAGCCTGGTGGGCTGCCATTTATGGGGTCACACAGAGTCGGACACTACTGAAGCAACTTAGCAGCAGCAGCTATCAAATATATATGTTTTAAGAATTATTTCTCTAATTATTTACTTTTATTATTTTTTTAAAGTGTCAATCTATGAAAATTAGAAATGCATTTAAAAATATATAAAACTCATCTTTCATCCCTGAATATTGGAGCCTGGTGGGCTGCCATTTATGGGGTCACACAGAGTCGGACACTACTGAAGCAACTTAGCAGCAGCAGCTATCAAATATATATGTTTTAAGAATTATTTCTCTAATTATTTACTTTTATTATTTTTTTAAAGTGTCAATCTATGAAAATTAGAAATGCATTTAAAAATATATAAAACTCATCTTTCATCCCTGAATATTTGAGAAAAATGCTAGCCTAAGCCATACAAAGCTATATATGCCAGAGAGTTGCACTGCTCTTTAAAAATACTAGTACTGCTCTTTTAAAATATCAGTATTGCTAATTTAAAATATACCATCACCAAAAAAAAAATCTCTAGAGGTTGAAATTAGGAGACAGACTAAAAAAAAATTACAACTATTAACAATCTCTAACTTCAGCATTGTGAAATAGCCATCATATTAAGTTAAAAATATACTTATTAAGCGGCAAATTCATAACAGAGACAGTCTCCTCTGCCAGCAGACTGGACACATTTCTGCTATTTTTATTCCCAACTTGGGCCTCCAGGTAGTTACTACTGAGTATCGGAAGAGGGCGTGGGAAATGAAATCTGTTATTTGACACCTGAGAATTCAAGTGGAGAAAAACAGCACAGGTTATTTCAACCTCAGTGCTATTTCCGTGTGGGGCCAGAAGTCTTTGTTGTAAGTGCTGTCCTGTGGACTGTAAAATGTTGAGCATCAAATAGTGGCCAGTAACAACCCTTCCCCTCTTCTCCCAAAACTGTTTAATCCGTAACAATTTACAGTGTCTCCAGGCATTGATAAACTTCTCCTATAGCTAAAATTCCCCCCGTGAGAAATAATGACTGATGGTAATTGGAGACATTAGAGACTTCTGGAAAACAATGTTGGCACTACATTTGTGGTATCCTTTGCCCAGTAGAAAATTCATAGAATTGTAAAAGAAGGAACCTGGAATGCAGCCAATTGAAATTAACTCTGTGACTAAGGTTAAGCAATTTGAACTCCAGCATCTCTAGCCCTCATCGTTAATACAGGTATGTTAAAGTTCTGAAATTTCATGTTTTCTGACTTTGTCAAGAACTAATGTCCTATTTGTAAAATATCTGTAATATTTATATTCTAGTGCATTAAGCTGTCCTTGGACCTATAATATTCTGTAAAGAAATATGTCCCTCTTAAATGGTAAAACTTCCTATCTAATCTCTAGTAAAATTTCACCTCCAGGAGACCAGAAAAATAACCTAGATGTTGTTGGCTTTGTATCATATTATAATAAATAAGAAGCATGTTTATGGGTTGTAATAAAAAAGCTATTCTTCATAGGCATTTAATCTAAATGTGGGCTTCCCTGGCAACTCGGATGGTAAAGAATCTGCCTGCAATGCAGGAGACCTGGGCTCAATCCCTGGTTTGTGAAGATCGCCTGGAGAAGGAAATGGCTACCCACTCCGGTATTCTTGCCTGGAGAATTCCATGAACAAAGGAGCCTGGCAGGCTATAGTCCACGGGGTCACAAATAATTGAACATGACTGAGCGACTTTCACTTAATCTAAATTATGATATCTCTTGTGCCAATTTTCTAAACAGCAATAATGAGCTTCCCAGATGGCTCAGCAGTAAAGAATCTGCCTGCCAATGCAGGAGATGCAGGAGATGTGGATTTGATCCCTGGATCAGGAAGATCCCCTGGAGGAGGAAATGGCAACCCACTCCAGTATTCTTGCCTGGNCTTCCCAGATGGCTCAGCAGTAAAGAATCTGCCTGCCAATGCAGGAGATGCAGGAGATGTGGATTTGATCCCTGGATCAGGAAGATCCCCTGGAGGAGGAAATGGCAACCCACTCCAGTATTCTTGCCTGGAAAATCCAGGACAGAGGAACCTGGTGGCTACAGATCATAGGGTCACAGAGAGTCAGACACGGCTGAGTAGCTGAGCACACATGAAGGCACAGCAGCAATAATGCTAATAGTATTCCTTTTTGGAATGAACCTTCTTATAAGGCTCCAGGATTTTATAACCTGAAAACATCCCACAAATTCACCAAAGATTTCAAATGATGCTGAAAACTATTTTGGAGTTTCTGACCCATTAGGTTGGCTTCTTCATTGTCAAAGCAACATCAAAAAACATTTATATAACATTTCCTTTAGATTCCACAGAGGATTATTAAACTTATAATTTTTAATAATGAATGCTCATAAATTATTCTAAATATTATAATTCTTTGACAATAAATTCATTTCTTTATGCCTTCTCCTTATATATTTGTATTAATACATGAAGACCATATAATTTTGATTTGTAATAGGATGAGCTAAATTTTCTGTTTGTCATTGTAACCTTACACTTAGAGTTTGAATGTTAAAAGAGGTCAAATACCCTTAACCTTGATTCACATCACACATACACAAGTGCACACACAGATCTATGGATGTTTCTATTTTTAACCAAAATTAACAAGGGTTTAGGCAACTACCACCATCGTATTGCACCACTGATATGTACAGTGGTACATGGGGTAGGGAAGAGGAGGTTTCTGAGAAGTACCTCACTATCTGAGCTGAATTTATCTTCACAAATAAAACATACTCCTGAGCTGAGGTCTGAGAACAGGGATATCAGACGTACCCGAGTTATCAGTGGAAGAGAGTGAGAAAATAGCCATATATGCCAGAAAGGAACCAGCCTTACCTAAAAACAGTAATAATGAGCTTTCCAGATGGCTCAGTGATAAAGAATCTGTCTGCCAATGCAGGAGATACAGGAGGCTTAAATGTCTAGAGGCTAGGATTTCTTTGTTCAAGCATTGCCAGAGAATAAGAAGAAATCATCATCTTTTAACACTTCACTGCCACAATTTCTCAGAGATCTTTTTGCTAAATGTAGTCAGGAGGCTTATGTACTGTGTTCAAAAGAGTCATTGTAATTTGTTAGTTTGATATAAATATGACAACATTTTTATCCAGATTAAGAAGGTCTGGAAACATTTGATTATCACAACTTGATCTTATTCAACTCTAGATGTGAGAAAACTTTAGGTATATCTCCCTATGTGTATTATTAATACCCTGTTCCTCTAATCCAGTTAGAATAAAAGGAAATATATTAAAGCTACAGCATCCTTTAACTTTTAAAGTATACATGCTACTAAACTTTCACTAAATCCCCATAAGAATAAAAACACCAAGGAGTTGATCATGTTTCCTATAGGGCATGTTTCTCATTATCTATTGTTTTTCTGAATCATTATCTTTTCCTTTGGTGTTGGCACATATGGTGAATGGCTCAGAAACACTGCTAACTCTAGGCTCCTTGCTGCCCATCAGACCAACTGCTGAGTTACCATCCAGCAACACCATGCTTCTTTCATCCTGAAGTACAAAAGGGCACTTTGCAGCCTTTGTCTCTACATGGACTGACTCCTAAGCCATAATTTTACACATGTTATACTTCTAAACAACTTGCTAAATGCAGGTCATGCAGTTGTATTTGCAAATTCACTGTGCAAGCTCAATATGTTGGAGGAAAAGGCAGACAATACGCTCTGTGAGAAAGTGGATGGATATTGTAGCCAGATGTTCCCAAAGTCCATATATTGCGTTCTCAACCTACTCAGTGTATAACCTTAGGAATGTTACTAAGCCTCACTGAGCATAAGAATTCTCATCCATAAAAAGATCAAGAAACATAACTTGTAAAGTTTTATGAAGATTAAATGGAAGAAGGCATGGCAACCCACTCCAGTATTCTTGCCAAGAGAATACCATGGATAGAAAAGCCTGGCAGGCTATAGTTCATAGAATCACAAATATTTGGACATGACTAAGGTGACTTAGCATGCACGTATGAAGATTAAATAAAAACTGTGTGTGAGAAATCACCCAGCACAGTCTTTGTTGTTTACCTGGTATTCAATAATGCTATCATCCTAAAAAAGCCTCTTGATGAAAGTGAAAGAGGAGAGCGAAAAAGTTGGCTTAAAGCTCAACATTCAGATGGCGTGCTGCGATTCATGGGGTTGCGAAGAGTCGGACACGACTGAGCGACTGAACTGAACTGAACTGATCATCCTACAAAAACAAAACCTGTCCTACAGTAAATGAATCTGTGGAGGTCAACAGAAAATAACATCCACAAAGTTGGTTGCCAAACTTATGAATAGTGCCAAATTTTGATAACAATTCATCATATCTAGGCTTATTACAAGGATTTATTTTATGCTAACACAGTATAAGTTGCTATCCCTTTACACTGTAAGTTACTAACCACATTTTATACTGAGTTGCTATCCACTTCTTTTTTATTTAATATTCGTAGTTGGCATTGAGAAATAATCATGATGATATAGTCCATTTTAACAGACAGGACTAAATATAGCTTATAGAAATTGAGTAAATTTCTTAAGAGTCACTCCAATAATAAGAAAAAATAAGCAAAATTAATCCTCTTCTGTAGTTTCTCCTTTGAAATTATTCTTCATAACAGCATTTAAAATTAAAAAATTTAGTTTGTTTTACAAACACAATTATAATCAATAAAATATAAATAACCTGAATTGCAGCTTCACTTGAGACCATGATTCATGAAACTGATGTTTTTTGAAGTTCTCACTTCCTGCCGCTTCCTTTATAGGCTACTTCTGGTCCCAGTATGCTAAAATCAAATCTAAAATGGAATAAAACCAGAAAATAATTTGAAATGGGCTCTCACTGGTTGACTGCCATCATTGCACGTATGAATATCACTGAAGGGAAGACCAGGACACCTACGTTTGGAAGTTCATCATGTCTTGAGTGGCTCTAGGACTCTCATGGTAGCAGAAACAGCACTGAGAATGAAGGAAAGCAAGAGTCAGATTGAATCATTGTAAACTAAAGTCAATAAGTAGCCCCTGGACTCCAAGACTACATGACAAAATAAACCAATAATTCACTGTAAAGAAAAAATATGTATGTCAATGCTGGAGCAACTGTAATTTCCTCAGATTAGAGAGGTTAACAGCATATGCACCATCATTTAATGCTTAACTCTGTGGATATACCAATTTATTCCATTCTCTTGTCAAGTAAAATTTTATCTTTATAGCCTAGACATAATCACTAAATTGAATAGCTAAATTTTAAAACATCAAAATGCTTCAAAAATGTGTATTTTCCCATGCTGCTCTCTAATTTACAGAAGAATTCAAATTCAAGGGTACATTTCTAGAAGCAGCTTTATCTTAATGACCCTTTGGTTAAGCCCTTTGAGACCATCTTATTATTTTTATCCTTGGGTTCTCTGGGGTTGTAAAAAATGAATGCTGCTACGGGAATTTATTTTTGTTATTTTTCCTGCTGACATTTAGGATACAATTTTATGAGCAGTTTCTGTTCATCCTCTGAACCACAATATAAAAATCCATATAGAAGCTTATTATGAGTGAAGCTAAATCTGCTTTCTGATTGTAGGCTTGGTCTATTTAGAATTAGCTCCTCAGGTCACTGAGAGCAATACTTTATTCATAAGGTATTATTTTTATGCAGAGAATATACTAGAAAATATGAAATCAAGGAAGGGTTTGCCAAGTTTGAATTTTGGTTCTAAATGTCTATCATTAAAAATAACACTTTCCAGTCAGTGTTCAGTGTTTGTACATAGTATTAAAAACATGCTTGCTATTTACCTGTTTATTTACATGCTTCCCTTCATCTGAAGAAGAAAAATCCCATTTACTTGCATTGTTCTGTGAAAATAGTTGTCTATTTCCCTCTCATTCAAAGGAAATATTAATCATGTGTTTATTTCATATTGCAAAAATAGTATCATTTTATTTTTTATTTTATTTTATTTTTTTTTTAATTTTATTTTTTTTATTATTAATTTTTTTACACGAACTCCCAAACATTTTAGAACATTTTAGATTAAAAAAAAATTACAAAAACTGTACAAGGTTCCCATATACCTTAGCCCAGTTTATCCTATTTTTAACACCTCATAACACTAGTTTAATACTGTAATTATAATTAATTAGCCAATATTGATAAACTGTTATTAACAAAATCCATATTTTATTCATATTTCCCTAATTTTTACCTAATAGTTTTTATCATATTACTTTTAATAGTCACCTCTCCTTAGGTACCTGCTGACTGAGACAATTTGTTGGATTTTCCCTATTTTTGATGACCTGGACAGTTTTGATAATTATTGGCCAAGTGTTTGGTAGAATGTTCCTCTTTTGGGGTATGTCCTATATTTTTTTCTTAGAATTAAGCTGGGCTTGTGAGTTTCTAGGAAGAAAATCACAGATGTAATGTCAGTTTTCATCATATCATATTAACATAGCTTATCACTGGTAAAGCTATAATAAACCTAGACAGTGTATTAAAAAGCAGAGACAAAGTGATCTTTGCCCACAAAGGTCCATCTGGGTTATTGTTGTTAAGTTTCTGCACAAAAAATGTTGAATAACTTCTAGAAAGATTGGAAAGCTTCTGTTCTCATACTGTAATCTTTGAAATAAGTCAAACTAAAAAGGAAGTAAAGAAAGAACCCCCCCCCCCAAAAAAAAAAGCTGTTTCAAAATTCAACTTAAACTACTCAATTTTGAGCCTTATATTAAAGCTAAAGATCATGGCATCTGGTCCCATCACTTCATGGGAAATAGATGGGGAAACAGTGGCTGATTTTATTTTGGGGGGCTCCAAAATCACTGCAGATAGTGATTGCAGCCATGAAATTAAAAGATGCTTACTCCTTGGAAGGAAAATTATGACCAATCTAGATAGCATATTCTGCCATCAAAGGTCCGTCTAGTCAAGGCTATGGTTTTCCAGTTCTCATGTATGGATGTGAGAGTTGGACTGTGAAGAAAGCTGAGCACTGAAGAATTGATGCTTTTGAACTGTGGTGCTGGAGAAGACTCTGGGGAAGACTGCAAGAAAATCCAACCAGTCCATTCTAAAGGAGATCAGTCCAGAGTGTTCTTTAGAAGGAATGATGCTAAAGCTGAAACTCCAGTACTTTGGCCACCTCATGCAAACAGTTGACTCATTGGAAAAGACTCTGATGTTGGGAGGAATTGGGGGCAGGAGGAGAAGGGGATGTCAGAGGATGAGATGGCTGGATGGCATCACTGACTCGATGGACATGAGTTTGAGTGAACTCCGGGAGTTGGTGACAGACAGGGAGGTCTGGCATGCTGCGGTTCACGGGGTTGCAAAGAGTCGGACATGACTGAGAGACTGAACTGCACTGAACTGAACGGAGGCTGTGTGATATTAGTGAAAGAACAGATATGTACATAGACCAGTGGAAAGGAATAGAGAACTCAGAAATAAATCCACACAAATTAACCCAAATGATCTTGACAAAAAAAGTTAGGGCAATTCAATGGAGAAAGAAGAGAGTTTTTCAACAAATGCTATCAGAACCATTGGATAGTCAAATGCAAAAGATAAACTCACCTGACATCATTCAGAAAAAAGGCTATAAGGATAAATGCAAAATATGAATGGCTATATATTATATAGCGGCCGGGAGGAGCAACCCAAGGAGCAGGGGCTGCGCAGGCGCAGGAGGGCCTAGAGGAGCTGTCCCACGTTGAAGGTCAGGAACTGCGGCGGTAAGGAGATACCCCTCGTCCAAGGTAAGGAGCAGCCATGAAGAGACAACCCACGCCCAAGGTAAGAGAAACCCAAGTAAGATGGTAGGTGTTGCAAGAGAACATCAGAGGGCAGACACACTGAAACCATACTCACAGAAAACTGGTCAATCTAATCACACTAGGACCACAGCCTTGTCTAACTCAATGAAGCCAAGCCATGTCTGCAGGGCAACCCAAGGCAGGTGGGTCATGGTGGAGAGGTCTGACAGAACGTGGTCCACTGGAGAAGGGAATGGCAAGCCACTTCAGTATTCTTGCCTTGAGAACCCCACGAACAGTATGAAAAGGCAAAATGATAGGATATCAAAAGAGAATCTCCCCAGGTCGTTAGGTGCCCAATATGCTACTGGAGATCAGTGGAGAAATAACT
>SJYX01017084.1:31976-61781 GCA_006410675.1 Oreotragus oreotragus
ACTCTGATGCTGGGAGGGATTGGGGGCAGGAGGAGAAGGGGACGACCGAGGATGAGATGGCTGGATGGCATCACGGACTCGATGGACATGAGTCTGAGTGAACTCCGGGAGATGGTGATGAACAGGGAGGCCTGGCGTGCTGCGATTCATGGGGTCGCAAAGAGTCGGACACGACTGAGCAACTGAACTGAACTGAACTGAACTGATCTCCTCCATTCTCAGGGTAAGTCAGCCTGGGTTGGCAGGGAGTGAAGCGGGAAGATTCTAAAAGTGGGTTTGGGCTCAGTGTCATGAAGAGGAGACTGCGGCTTTAAATCAGGCCACGTTCTCTAGCCCCATGTACCAAAGTGCTCTGCAGATTCTGTGCAAATCCCAGCAAAGAACAGGATGGGGTATGGAACTTTCCTTTTCACCCATTGTCTCATGTTTCTGATTCCCTCGGAAGCCTCCTAAGCTGGAGTGGCTGGGATCTGAGATCGAGTTGGGCATTCCTCAGACCACTTAGCAAAGGCCACTGAATAACTGAGATTTGGCTCCAACCGGGACCGGTGCCATGAACCCTAGAACGGTCTCTGTGCTGGGTTTAATGCTCTGCTGTTGCTAGCCTTGAAATCTTCAATAATTTACTCCTGTGGGTGAGTCACTCAGTCGCATCTGACTCTTTGTGACCTCATGGACTGTAGCCCATCAGGCTCCTCTGTCCATGGGATTTCTGGACCCCACAAATTATGGAGCTGGTTCTAGCCCCAGCCTCAAACCCCGAATGTTCTTTCTGATGAAAGCAGTGAAGTTGAAATTCACAAAAAGATTCATTTTATATACTGGGGAAAGAATGTAGAAGTCTTGCTTTCCTTTTGGATAGCCTGTTAATATGAATAATAATAAGTGACTGCCTTTCCCAGAAAGCCCCATGAGTCCTTACCTCTAGCACCTAACTATAAATTTGCATTCAAGAATCGTTTTCAGAGATGAAGTAAAAGCCCCAGGCTCTCTGCACTGTTATCAGAAGAAGGGAACAGAAAAAGCTATAAAACAGAAAACCAAGAATAATCCAGGCTCTCAAGATCTCAGGTTTGTAAGTGTTTTCACTTGATCATGACAGAGAGACTGATCCTTGGAGGCTTCTAAACTTATGTCCAGATTAAATTCGCATGTAAATAGAAAAGCAAGGCTTGTATGTGAGCTCAGCAAGGCTCAGAAAGTCTTAACCAGTCACTGACTGGAGGGCAGGTCACCTAGTAAATCACATTATGACATCTAGAAGGCTCCCAGCATTGATTCTTTGTCGCACCATTTCTAAGAAAAATAACATCACTCTCATCCTTACCCAGGCCTTAGTTCGGAGATCTCTGCTCACGGCCTTTCTAATTCGATGTCGAATTTCCTTTGGCATAAAGCCAGGAAGAGCTATCCTAGCTGCAGCGGTAACCGGAGGTGAGAGGGAAGCAACTCCTCTCCACAGCCAGCACCACGCTATGCTTACCTCGTCTTTGCAATCCAGTGCCCTGCCAACAAATTTATGTTAACTGCGTGTCATATTCCAATCTGTTTAAGAGATTTGGTAGAAAATGAAAGAATGCAACGTATTATGAATCACTGTCTGTTGACAGGCTCCAGGGGACGGACTGTACTTTTCTAAATCCGTCATTTTAAAATGGCTATGGTTCTCAAATGCTAATCCTCACTGCAATTTGTTTATAACAAATGGGTCAACGGACCATTAATTCAGTTGCAAAACTGTCATCTCTGGCTCTAGGTTTTGGACAGCTAATGAGACTTCACTGGTATCGGTGCGTACAGCCTGCTTAGCACTCCGTGTTAATGATGTCTATTGACAAGGTTATTGGATTCCAAATGAATGTTTACACTGGAATGGGAAGCAAGTGGCAAATATGAGGCTCAAACAGTACCTAGTAAATCACATTATGACATCTAGAAGGCTCCCAGCATTGATTCTTTGTCGCACCATTTCTAAGAAAAATAACATCACTCTCATCCTTACCCAGGACTTAGTTCGGAGATCTCTGCTCACGGCCTTTCTAATTCGATGTCGAATTTCCTTTGGCATAAAGCCAGGAAGAGCTATCCTAGCTGCAGCGGTAACCGGAGGTGAGAGGGAAGCAACTCCTCTCCACAGCCAGCACCACGCTATGCTTACCTCGTCTTTGCAATCCAGTGCCCTGCCAACAAATTTATGTTAACTGCGTGTCATATTCCAATCTGTTTAAGAGATTTGGTAGAAAATGAAAGAATGCAACGTATTATGAATCACTGTCTGTTGACAGGCTCCAGGGGACGGACTGTACTTTTCTAAATCCGTCATTTTAAAATGGCTATGGTTCTCAAATGCTAATCCTCACTGCAATTTGTTTATAACAAATGGGTCAACGGACCATTAATTCAGTTGCAAAACTGTCATCTCTGGCTCTAGGTTTTGGACAGCTAATGAGACTTCACTGGTATCGGTGCGTACAGCCTGCTTAGCACTCCGTGTTAATGATGTCTATTGACAAGGTTATTGGATTCCAAATGAATGTTTACACTGGAATGGGAAGCAAGTGGCAAATATGAGGCTCAAACAGATACTCCAAGCTGGAAAGCTTATGGTCGTTTAAACCCTCCCTGTCTCTTCCCCTTAATGAAAAGCGAAGGCAACAGGGGACATGGGGATAAATGTAATGAAGGGAAACAATACCTGGGTTCTGAGAGGTTAATCCAGGCACAACAGGGTTAATCTGGGAGAGGCTGGGTGAGGATTTAGGCTAAAGACCTAGACAAGACTTGTTACTTTTTGATCCAGCTGTAACCAAGGAATGACTCTATTTGCAAAGAAGATTTTGGATTTTGAAACCAGCAGGGCAGAAGTTACATCCTTGATGTTTCTTGTTAAACACACTTGGGTACTTGTTTTCAGAACAAATGACGGGAAAGATCTTCATTTTCTTTTCAAGCAACAAGACAAAAGGAACATAACAATACAGATACTTAAGAGGATGCAGAATTTGACCCCAGACCAAAAAGTCCCTGAAAGCCAGATTGTATATTTAACAGATGCACAAGAATGTTATTTTGTAAAACAGAATAAATGCCGTTATTTTAATGTTCTGAAGGTTAGAAAATGAAATTTACATGTGATCAACAGTCCCTTCAAGGAAGTGCTTTTAAACATCTATTTTAAAACTGCATACTCTGCATTATAATCTCTGACATAAAAAGTCAGATAAATGACGTTACATTCAAAGGGTTAATTTTTAGAGTATGGCTCTGCCTCATGGCTATTTGCAAAATCTCTGCTTCATGAAGCTAAATGCAAAAACTTTCAAAATGGGAGTGAATTAAACTCACTTAGGATTTTTCCAAGGTAAGAAATCAACTGTAACCTGATGGGGGAAGTTATAGTAAAATCAAATTAATGTTTCCAAGAATGACCTATAGTCTCTCAATTCAATAGCATCTCTTCAAATGTATCATTAAGCACTTACATAAAAAGTCCCATGAATTAGATCTGAGACTATATCACATAAACTGTCAACAATTACACCATGTGTCACATTTAAAGGAATGGGAAAATCTAAAGTACTGAAGACAAAATAAAAATAACATCACTGCCATTTGGATAGACATGTATCAAAGCCCTTGGGTAGGTCTCCAAGGCGGGCATGTTCAGTCTGAATTGTCCTAAATCCAATGGGATGTTTTCATGTCATCTTTCATATTTCTGAAAGAAAGATTTTCTCTTAATGGCCATTCTCATCTCCCTTTCCTGAATTGAAGTGTTAATGTGGAAAAATATTTTATGGAAGATGAAAATAATCTTCTTATAAAAGATTAAATTCACCTGCAATTTTAAAAGCATATCTTAACTTAAAGAAGTATTGGAAAATCTATTTATTATTGTTACTTCTGCTGCTGCTGCTGCTAAGTCACTTCAGTCGTGTCCGACTCTGTGTGACCCCATAGATGGCAGCCCACCAGGCTCCCCCATCCCTGGGATTCTCCAGGCAAGAATACTGGAGTGGGTTGCCATTTCCTTCTCCAATGCATGAAAAAGAAAAGTGAAAGTGAAGTCGCTCAGTCTGTCCGACTGTTAGCGACCCCATGGACTGCAGCCCACCAGGCTACTCCATCCATTGGATTTTCCAGGCAAGAGTACTGGGGTGGGGTGCCATTGCCTTCCCCCATGTTTAATAAAATAAGTTTGAAAGCAAGTAAGACATCTTTATGTCCAAAGGATATGTAACTTTCTTGACAGACTTACAAGTGCACTTAAAGAGTAAACATGTTTATAGGAGTGTCCTTTCGAATCACATTAGTGAGATCACACTTCATGTTGTTTAAACTATTTTCATATCTTAGGGTATGATCTTTACAAATACAAACTATCAGTGAAAAATTCTCTGATTTGTGGTGAAAGTTAAAGTCACTCAGTCGTGTCTGACTCTGTGACCCTATGGACTGTATAGCCCACCAGGCTTCTCTGTCCATGGAATTCTCCAGGCCTGAATACTGGAGTGGGTAGCCGTTCACTTCTCCAGGAGATCTTCCCAACCCAGGGATCAAACCCAGGTCTCCCACACTGCAGGCAGATTCTTTACCATCTGAGCCACCAGGGAAGCCCAAGAATACCAGAGTGGGTAGCCTTCTCCAGGGGATCTTCCTGATCCAAGAATCGAACCAGGGTCTTCTGCATTGCAGGCAGATTCTTTACCAGCTGAATCACCAGGGAAGCTCTCCAGAATGCATAAGTTCAAAGAAAAAGAAGATTGTAAGATGGTGTTAATTCAAAATGAATAGGTATGTGTCAAAATATTATTGAAATAACCAACAACCAGGAACGATATTTAAAATAAATATAAGAAGTCACTTATACTCCCACTGCTGCACCGTAGGATACGGAGCCCTTTTGCAAGCTCACCCTGCTGTCGATTTATAGCCAGTCCTGCACTGATTGCTTTGTTTCTGGTATCTGGATTATTGCCTCAGCATTCTGATGTGGTAGGGTATTTAACTGATTTTAGAATTTCTGTCCACACACTTGACTGCCTAGCCTTGATGCTAATATCCAGGGGAAGTCTTATCATGCCCATCCCCCAGAGTGTAGGATCCATCCCCCTAAACCATCTCTTGAACCAGGACTGGTCCAGTTCCATTTCCCTTCTGATACAAATTCTGTTACAGACAACCTCCTTCAGAAGTCAGCTCTATTAATTCTCTCTCCTTCCCAGAATTTCTCCGCACTGGTCTGCAGCTGAGATTCAAGGATGCCGCATAAGTCAGCCTACCAGGTGGTGACAGAGATGCTTAGAAAGAGCATCAGTGTTCATTTTAAACAGCAAAACTTCGTTTTTTGGTCTTCTAACTAAACAATAGTCCTGGTTCTCTGCTACAAAATCAACTAGAAGTTTTCTTAAGGACATAAGACACCCGTGGAGCAGAAAAAAAAGGGGTTCACTCTCATCTGATAAAGGGTAAGCTTCCAGGTACTGGAAAAGCACTTCCCGCCAGAGTGCACCCCAAACCACCAGCCAGCCATGGGATTTGGACAACTTTTATGAAAAGTTTTGTTCCTCATCATGTAGTAATACTTATCCTTTAAAACCATACCTTCTTTTTACAAGTGACGATATTAAGGAAGAAAAAAATAATTAGGTGCTTGTCTCCAAGTGTTTACATTCCGTCCAAGCCTGAGACTCCTGTCAAAGTCAGAAAGCTAGGAGGCTAATGGCGATAGGAAACAAACGGCAACAAAACACTTCTAAACAGCAAATTTCCGGCCGTGTTAAAATCAAAACCCTGGAGGAGCAGGGAGGCTGCTGATCAGAGTGTCCTCTAACCCAGGGGCCAGAGAGCTGGCTTCCGGCTCTCCCCTGATGGGACTTGCGTTAAGTGGGATGTTTATTCACACCAAGGGGTTAGGTTACTAGTGGAGAGGTCTGCAGTGGGAATATTTAGTGTCATTTTGCGTATCTGTCAATGAATGAGAAAACACAAAACACTGCCCAGGGTTAAGACTTGGGAATTTTGTGACATTTGAGGGCATGGATTATGTTTTTGAAGGGGAAGCTAGAGGAAACAAATTTTTTAATGTATTATTAAAACCCCAGTCTAACTGTGAGAAAGTATCAGAGGAGCTCTAATAGAGGGACAACCTCATGCTCAGTCGTGTCTGACTCTTCGCAACCCCGTGGACTGTAGCCCGCCAGGCCCCCCTGTCCATGGGATTCTCCAGGCAAGAATACTGGAGTAGGTTGCCATGCCCTCCTGCAGGGGATCTTCCCAACCCAGGTGTCAAACCCAGATCTCCTGCACTGTGGGCAGATTTTTTACCATCTGAGCCACCGAGGAAGTAGTTCGTAAGTTTAAATGCCTGAATTTATTTTGAAAGTATACCACAAAAGTATACAATACAGATATAAAGTGTAACTATTGCACTGCATCTCATTATATGATGGACCATGCTCATTTGGCCAGAGCATTATTTGGGACTTTAACATTCTTTACATTGTTTAATGTTATTTTAAAAAAAAACCTCACTCAGCCAAGCATTCTTCCTCTTAATTGTTGAATATGTCTGTAATTATTTCCTTAGCATAAATGTCTAGAAATTGGGTTTCTGAGTCAAAAGCGATGAATAATTTTAAGATGTTTGCTAATCACTCTCTAACCACTTTAAGATATTGTCAAACCACTCCCCAAACTTTGTGCCACTGTACACGCCAATAAACCAATTTGTAGAATGCCTGGAATGCCTTTTCATTCGTTAGCTCAGCCATTCAACAAAAATACTTAAAACCCTTCTATGTCCATGTTCTTGTCATAAAATGCTCTCATAAAAAATATAAAATAGGTTACAAGAGGATTTTCAAGATATTTTTACACTTTAAAACTATGGCTTTCTGCATTACAAAGTGTTTTTTCCCCTTGTTCTATTTTGAAATATAAATTAATATTGTTAAATACAAAATAAATTAACTAATGAAGGGAGAAACAGACACCTAGGTGCCTAGGTATACTTTTCCACTTTCCCAAATCATAGTGTTTCCATTAAAATTGGTTTATAAGCACGTCTACTTTGATACTTTGGCAAATTGCAAGTTGATCAGTCAAACTCAGGGCATTTTATATAAAACAATACATATAATTACTGTAGAAGGCATGCCTTTTAACCACAGAATGAAGTGGGCAGGAATGTGACTTTATTTTCTGTAACCGAGGCAGCTCAGGCCCTCCCTGAAACCTGGTTGGGCGGTACGATGGGAAATGCAATCTCAGCCCTGACTCGGTCATTCCCAAAGTCTGTAAGGATCTTCCAGAAGCAGCCACTCCAATTCCACGAGGTGGGTTCAGCCAGGCTCCTTCAGGGCTCAGTGTTCCAGGGTGGGAGAGACATAAGACCCCCTTTCCCCTTCTAAATCCAGAACCCTGCACAGTAGGGGCAGGCTCCTACCTCTGATTTCTCTTCTGTAAAAGGAGCCCCATCCTCAAAGCGAAGGAGTTTCTGCTTTCCAACCCCACAGAAAATTTCCTCAGGCAAAATCTCCCCAAATCACAGCCACCTGCTGAAATCCAGAGGAGGGTAAAATACCCAGGGAAGAAAAGACACAAAATAACATGTCAACCGTTTTGATTGTTTTTTAAAGGTCTTGCCTAGTGTAGATGGTGTTATCAGCTATCCTGAGCTGACCAATCTCCCATGAATTAGCAGGTTAAGGGGGAAAATAGTGCAATTTAAATTTAAAAAAAAAAAAAAAAAAAAGGCTGTCCGGGCTTGGAGTCAGAGTTCCTGGCCTTATAGGAGGATCTTCAGATTCCAATGTGGCTGTTGCTGCTGCGCAGTTCTTCAGTCCTGTCTGACTCCTTGCAGCCCCCGTGGACTGCAGTACTCCAGGCCTCCCTGCCCTTCACCCTCTCCCGCAGTTTGCTCAAACTCATGTCCATCAAGTGGGTGGTGCCATCCAACCACCGCTTCCTCTGTCGTCCCCTTCTCCTGCCTCCCTCCCAGCATCAGGATCTTTTCTAATGAGTCAGTTCTTTGCATCAGGTGGCCAAAGTATTAGAGTTTCAACTTCAGCATCAGTCCTTCCAATGAATATTCAGGACTGATTTCCTTTAGGATGGACTGGTTGGATCTCCTTGCTGTTCAAGGGACTCTCAAGAGTCTTCTCCAACACCACAGTTCAAAAGCATCAATTCTTCGGTGCTCAGCTTTCTTCATGGTTCAACTCTCACATCCATACATGACTACTGGAAAAATCATAGCTTTGACTAGACGGACCTTTTGTGGCAAACTAACATCTCTGCTTTTTAATAAGCTGTCTAGGTAGACAAACAGGGGAGGTCTGTTCTGCTTTCCTTTTCCGGGAAAGTCCCTGGACCACTTCGTGCCTGAACATCCTCAAGTTCTATTGGTTCCTGGCCTCTTCCTTCACATTTCCCCTCAAACCCAGGCTCCCTGTGCTCTCTAGGTGAGCTCAGTAGACAGACCCATGCAGGTTGGCACCAAAAACAAAAGTTGTTCTGGGACTCCAGTACCCCAGAGATGGGACTTCCCCGGGGAGAATGTCAGGTTTGTTCCTAGGAAAGGATGATGACACAGAAGGATGCTGACACAGCGAGAGCAGAAGAGACGTCTGGAGCGGAGTGATGAATGGTCCCTTCTGTAAACGCGGGAACACCTTGCTCAGGTTCCTGCCCTTGCCTCACCAGGAACACGAAGTTACTTTGTTACATGAAAGGGCAACAGTGAACATGTGGGGATTACTTGGGCAAGGAGGTATCTATTGACCATAATTTTCTACATAAAAGGGGGTTCCCCCCCCCCACTTAAACTGAAGATCCTGCCTCTCCACAACCAGCCTTCTCCTGGAGTCATACTTAGTTAATCCACCTCTGGACGCCTTGTCTTACACCCATTTGTGGACTTAAGTTGGCTCTGTTACGGGTGTGTGTGTGTCTCCTCTGTACGGCTGTGACCATTTCAGGCAAGAGTCCAGGCTCATCCTCACATGCACTCATTCATTCAAGCAGTGTCACCTGCTCTGCTGGAAGGGACGTTGTGGTTAAGTCAATGAGCTGGATACATCGTTGTTTAGTCACTCAGTCTGTCTAACACTCTTTGCCACCCTATGGACTGAAGCCCACCCGGCACCTCTGTCCATGGGCTTCTCCAGGCAAGAGTACTAGAGCGGGTTGCCATGCCCTCTTCCAGGGGACCTTCCCGACCCAGGGACCAAACCCTTGTCTCCTGCATCGCACTCGGACTACTCTTTACTGCTGAGCCACAGGCACTAAATATAAACAAAGATGGGGCTGTGGAATTTCAGGTAAAGATACTAGGTTTCACGGACAGGTCAAGCAGCCTGGCTTTCTGTTCCTGTGATCCTAAAACTCGGCGCAGAGCTTGGCATGTAGAGAGAACTGTGTATAATGAACGAAATGAACAGACGGCTTGCGTCTAAAGTGGATTTTAGATTGAGTCTCTTGTCCACTTCCTGCTAGTCCTGTAACATATGGTGGTTGCCCTGGCCTTTCCTTTCTCTAACATTGGAAACAGAGGATCTCTGTAAAAAATTCAACTCTGTTCAAAAAAAAAAAAAAACCTGCTCCCCTAAAGATACGTGAACAGGCAGTGCTTCTTCAGTTTCAATCCTGGGATACAGTCTTAGTCTCCAAACATACTCATAGTAGTGGCCAAAAAGCAGAGAGAAGATGGAAGGAGATGAGCTGGTCCAGTCTTCTTGTAATATGCCTGGTGACACTGAGCCCAGACAGGTGGCGAGAAGGGCTGATGAGCGCAGAGCTGGAGAATTCTGCAGTCTCTGTATAAAGATGGAACCAGTGCATCTGGCTAAGGTGTTTGGAGATTGTATTCACATCCCCACCATCCCAGAAATGAATATTCACAGATTACAAAGAGTTTCTTGCTCTGTCTTGACGTGCATTAAATCACCTTCATTTTATGTTCTTATCTTTCACAGGACTATAAAGATTTTGGTGTGGGACTTAGTCATGTGCCTCTCATCTGAATATCCTCGCTGACTGCTATCTGAAGAATGAATGAATGAATCCTATCTTTGACGTGAATGCCTTCGTACTAACATCTTTCTTCACCTTGGTGCTTTGAGTCAAATTGAAGAAAATCTGTCTGATCAACATGATCCTCTAAAGAATTAAGTTTCTTTTGGGAAATTAACAGAATTAAGTTTGTAAAGATCTGAGAAAGAACCTAACATGTAAATTTAGTAAGTAGACACATATTCCTGTGGCCAATAAACCTGCATTATTTTGTAATCAAAGCTCTGGATCCTTTATTAAATATTTTGTTTTTAGGCCATATACAGAAAAATTAAGTTGACTTTTTTCATAGAAAAACTGGGTGAAACTGGGTGAGTGCTATTTCACAATATGCAACATCTTTAGTCTGTAAATCATTTTAAAAAAAGAATCTTAAACACACTTCATCCTTGGTAAAAACTGACTTTAAAAAAAAATTCTGACCCTGTAACATTTTGGCATAGCTACCTCTTCCTTTTGGCAGAAACAGGAATGATTTGAAATAACTCTAAAGGCGGTTCAAAGATAAGTGCTTTTAAAAAAAATCACACACAACAGTTAACCATCCTGGAAGAGGAGCCCGATGGTCCTGATGAGGAGCAAATTGTGTTTAGACAAATTCAGGAGACGACATCTAGACCCAGGGACACCTAGAAGATCTTTTCACACATCATTTGGTGGGTTTTTTCCTTTTCTTTTCGATGGATGGATGAGCACACTTTAAGGAGTTAATGGGCAGATAAAAGTCGGATGGAAAAGGACAGTAATGTTAGGACAAGTTAAAAGCTCTTTCCGACCCCAGCTCCCAATCCGGCCTCCCCCAGCCGTCTCCCCTGTGGGCTTTTTGTGTTTCGTTCATTTTGCTGGAACTGGAAAGAGAGAGGCCAAGAAAAGGCCGGATCCTGCCTCGTTGACTAAAGCGCTCCTGTAAGCGAGTTTAATGGGCTAGAAGCGAACACCACCGACAGTTCTGAGAACACTTACCCCGCGTCTCCAGCGCCCCGAGGGCTCCCCGCGGCTCGGACTCGCTCGGCTTCCCTCTTCCCTCCTCGCTCCTTTTCCTCGCGTCTGCGGAAGCGTCGCAACCAGGGGCACCTATTAAGAAACAAACCCCGCCGCTAGAAGCGCTCCGGGCCTCGTTAACGGAGGGTCCCGGCCGCGAACTGGCTGTAATTACAGCCGACTTTACAGCGATGCTCACGTGAGCCGATAAGCTCTTAAGACCGAAATCAAATTTCCTTTACATTTGCAAGCCATTGTTTCCTCTCATTTGCCCCGTAAAAAGGGGCCCTTCTCCGCCTGATGGGAACCCTCTCGGCCACACTCACTTTCTGTGCGTGCTGCTTTTGTGACCCCTTTCTACATCCTTTTTCCACACGGTTTCTTCTGAAGTACATCAAGGAAGGGGCCACAGAGAGTGGAATTCTTGTCACCGAGCACAAGAAAGGGTCTTTTCCTCGCCTTCGTCCAAGCAGACCACTCGGTGGTTTGGTGCGTGCGTGCGTGCGTGCGTGCGCGTGTGCGCGTGTGTGTGCGTGCGTGTGCGTGTGCGTGTGTGCGTGGATGCGTGCACGCGTACCTTGGGTTGGAGTGCTGTATGCAGGGGGAAGTGCAGAGTGCACGAGGGCGCAGCTGACGTGTCACAAAGTGAAAACTCCCGAATAAACCACGGCCAGCACTTCAGGTATCTGGGGCTGTGCAAGCAAATGCCGCAAAGGGGCGGGGTCAGGGGTGAGGGGTGGGGAATTTGCTCTTTCACAGTTCTGGAAGCCAGAGGTCAGAGGTCAAGGTGTTGGCAGGGTTGGATCCTTCTGGAAGATGGGAGGGGTTATCTGCTCTAGGCCCCTCCCCTGGCTCCTGGTGATAGCCAGGATTCCCGGGGGTCTTCTCTGCAATCTTGGCCTCTGTCTCCGCAGGGCCTTCCGCTGAGTGTCCCTCCGAAGATGGGCGTTAACCTGATTACATCTGCAAGCAGCCTGTTTCCAAGAAAGGCCCCTGTCTATACGTCTCAGTGACTCCCCTAACTGCCTCTTTTAAGCTGGCGTTCCACCAGGGTAGCAGGACCTTAGCTTCCGTTGATTTATTTGGGGGGATAGGGTTCTGCCGGCTGTGAGGGTCATTTCCTTGCAGAGATGTCCACAGCCTCTGATCGCAGGCCGTGAGTGGACTCAGCTCTGGCATCCCGCCTACGTTTCTGAGAATCTTTCTTCTGGCTGCAAGAGTGCCCTGGGATCTTTAAGGCCAATTCTTTGCTCCGTCTCCCCTCGGCTTCGCGTCTCTCCAAAACTCCAGGGGGAAGCAAGATACAGAGCACCCTGCTCTGCTCCCATCCCCTTCCCTCCGGACGGTGCACCCAGCCCGGGAGAATCATCCTATTTTGGTGGGAGGAGGTCTCTATTTTGATTATGCTCCCATTCATTTTGTCTGAGCCTTGATTTTTGTAAGATGCCTTGAAGATTTTTTTAAAAACTATATCCCCATGTTAAGACAATGAACACAAGGTGGACAGGCTGGTTGTGTGACTTTTAGAAGTTACTCATTCTAATTAAAAAGCATCCTTGTCTATAAAGAGGGGATAAGAACAGTTTCCACTTCATAAGATTTAGGGACAAGGAGTGAAATTAGCTTAGCTTAGCAACGTAAACATTTATAACTATGCCTGGCTCATAGCAAGACTCTGATGTCAGTTACCACTCATTTATTTATTAACAGCATGAAAGGGGATGGGAAGACAAAAGGAAGAAAAAACTCAGTTTCCAAAATAAGAACAAATAGTTATTTCCTAAACTTGTAAAAGTCATTCTAAACCCAATAACAGGATGGTTGGACTGAAGAACTGTAGTGAGATACCAAGAATAGAAATGTTGATTGTGCTCCCTTTGCATCCATGACAGTAGCTGAGGGTTTGGAGGGAAACTTGCATGCTTCCTAGACAAGGGACTCCCCTCTTGGAGGTAAAAATCTGCAAGCAAGTGAACCAAAACCAGTTCCTCACAGGGGGCCCTCTGGTGGCACTGGCAGTAAAGCATCCACCGGCCAGTGCAGGAGATGTGAGAGATACAGGTTCGATCTCTTGGTCGGGAAGATCCCCTGGAGAGGGGAATGGTAGCCCACTCCAGTGTTTTTGCCTGGGAAATCCATGAACAGAGGAGCCTGGAGGGCTACAGTCCAGGGGGTTGCGAGAGTCATACACAACTGTTAAAAGTCATTCTAAACCCAATAACAGGATGGTTGGACTGAAGAACTGTAGTGAGATACCAAGAATAGAAATGTTGATTGTGCTCCCTTTGCATCCATGACAGTAGCTGAGGGTTTGGAGGGAAACTTGCATGCTTCCTAGACAAGGGACTCCCCTCTTGGAGGTAAAAATCTGCAAGCAAGTGAACCAAAACCAGTTCCTCACAGGGGGCCCTCTGGTGGCACTGGCAGTAAAGCATCCACCGGCCAGTGCAGGAGATGTGAGAGATACAGGTTCGATCTCTTGGTCGGGAAGATCCCCTGGAGAGGGGAATGGTAGCCCACTCCAGTGTTTTTGCCTGGGAAATCCATGAACAGAGGAGCCTGGAGGGCTACAGTCCAGGGGGTTGCGAGAGTCATACACAACTGTGCGATTAATCACCCATTCTTTCTCAGTAAGGGCAAACCATCCAGAAAAGATCAAGTTAAAGGTGCACATGATCTCATCCAAAAATGTGGGAAGAGAAGCAACAGTGTCGTAGAAACTATAATTCACTTTTCCAGTGACCACAGAACTAGCCGAGGAAGGAGAACCTTCATTTGCTCAGCCAGTGAGGTTGAGCAAGCACAAAGCAGGAAGCAGTCGCTTCTGAGCGCGCTTTCACTTTATCACTTTCAGTGGTGGCAAATACTCTGCAATGAAGACCTAGGCCCTGGCCTCACTGAATCTGAAGATCACTTTCACAGTAAACACTTTGTTTAGAGCGCCATACATTCAGTGGGAAAGAATAAATATTAAGTGAAATGATGCTGACACTGAAGGGATCGCTGATCTGAGGTGTCAACAGTCATCTCGGCCGGCACGCATGGAAACCCAGCGGGACGTCTGTTCCGCTCGGCAGGGTCTCCTCGTCGACAGGCGGAGGCGTGTTTTGGAAAGAGGGACTCAGCGACCAGCTGGCCTTCCTCCACGGGAAGACGAGAGGGGGAAGTGTAACCAGCAGACCGCGGGAGGTCCATCCAGAAAAGATCAAGTTAAAGGTGCACATGATCTCATCCAAAAATGTGGGAAGAGAAGCAACAGTGTCGTAGAAACTATAATTCACTTTTCCAGTGACCACAGAACTAGCCGAGGAAGGAGAACCTTCATTTGCTCAGCCAGTGAGGTTGAGCAAGCACAAAGCAGGAAGCAGTCGCTTCTGAGCGCGCTTTCACTTTATCACTTTCAGTGGTGGCAAATACTCTGCAATGAAGACCTAGGCCCTGGCCTCACTGAATCTGAAGATCACTTTCACAGTAAACACTTTGTTTAGAGCGCCATACATTCAGTGGGAAAGAATAAATATTAAGTGAAATGATGCTGACACTGAAGGGATCGCTGATCTGAGGTGTCAACAGTCATCTCGGCCGGCACGCATGGAAACCCAGCGGGACGTCTGTTCCGCTCGGCAGGGTCTCCTCGTCGACAGGCGGAGGCGTGTTTTGGAAAGAGGGACTCAGCGACCAGCTGGCCTTCCTCCACGGGAAGACGAGAGGGGGAAGTGTAACCAGCAGACCGCGGGAGGAGTCTGGGCTGCACAGGAACTACAATGGAAGGCTGGACAGGGCTCCCAGACAAAGGCCAGCTCCCGAACGTCTTGAAGCTCAAGCAGGAAGCAGCAAGCGGGAACGTCTTGAAAGATGCTGAAACTCAAACAGCAAGCAGGAACTTCTTGAAAGATACTGAAAAACCAGAGACATAGTCTGTGCTGATTCAGGCACACTAATGCTTCACAGTAAGAGGTATGGGTCGAAGTGAACGGATTACGGGAACTGGGTGACCTGGAACTCTCTGGGATTGCTTTTATCCCAACACACTGCAACGACTTTAAGATTTTAAGGATGCAAATATTGAGAAAGTCAAACATCTCAAAATTTCGGCACATTTTAGGAACTTGATTCCAAATTCAAGTATTGCAGCTACTTTCCAGGGAAGGCAATGGCACCCCACCCCAGTACTCTTGCCTGGAAAATCCAATGGACGGAGTAGCCTGGTGGGCTGCAGTCCACGGGGTCGCTGACAGTCGGACAGACTGAGCAACTTCCCTTTCACTTTTCTCTTTCATGCATTGGAGAAGGAAATGGCAACCCACTCCAGTGTTCTTGCCTGGAGAATCCCAGGGACGGGGGAGCCTGGTGGGCTGCCGTCTATGGGGTCACACAGAGTCGGACACGACTGAAGTGACTTAGCAGCAGCAGCAGCTACTTTCCACAGCAACTTTCTGTGCAGGAAGTCACTACTATAAAGTAATTTGGTGGCTGTCACAGAGACTTAGCCACAGAAAAGTTATCTAAAAATTCTAATACGATCATGAATATATTACATGGTCTGTGCCATCAATCATGAATTACTCAAAAAGTGCTTTCCCAGTAACTTAAAAAAATCTCTGGTTCATTGTCTTCTTTTGTTAAGATAAAATATTAAAGTTCAGTGCAGTGACAAGTAGTACGTAGCTGTCGCTGTTCAGTCGCTAAGTCACGTCTGAGTCTTTGTGACCCCATGGACTGCAGCACACCAGCATTCCCTGTCTTCCACCGACTCCTGGAATTGGCTCAAACTCATTTGTGTAGAATAATATTTAATGGGTTGGGGGGAACATTTATGATATATTTATTGGTCTTAAGAAAAGTAGGTCACCGAACTATGTAAGTAGTCACTAAAAATTTTTTAAAGACACCTTTATAACCACACAAAAAAATGTATGAATAAAAGGATATAAACTTTAGCAATATTTCTCAGTGATTGAATTACAGGTGACTTTCCTTTTCTCCCTCTTTCTTATGTTTTCTAAATCTTCTACAATGGAAGTTTCTACATTTTATAATGAGAAGCAAAGTCTATTATAAAGAACATTGTGTCTTTTAAAGAAATTTGTTTACTTTTAATTGGAGGATAATTGCTTTATAATAACTGTGTTGGTTTCTGCCACACATCAGGATGAATCAGCCGTAGGTGTACATATGCCCCTCCCTCCTGAGCCCCCCTCCCGCCTTCTGCCCCATCCCACCCCTGTAGGTTGTCACAGGGCACCGGTCTGAGCTCCCTGTGCCATGCAGCAAATCCCCACTGGCTATCTCTTTCACATACGATAATGCATCTGTTTCCATGCTACTTTCTCAGTTCATCCCACCCTCTCCTTCCCCCGCTTTGTCCACAAGTCTGCTCTCTGTGTCTGCGTCTCCAAGAACATTGCATCTTTTTAAAAATTAATTTATTTTAATTGGAGGCTAATTACTTTACAATATTGTAGTGAACATTGTGTCTTAATGGTGAAGAATAGATTAATGTTTTCCAAAAGAAACTGCTATGGTGAAGCAGAAAACATGAATGATGAGTCTAATGGACACGCTTTTATCTCCCAGACCTCTCCTCCAGCCTGGGTGGAGGCAAGTATATTCTTGTGGCCAGAGAGGAGAGGTGATAAGATCTAGTTTAAAATATCAACCAGCTAAATGTTGCAGAAATAGCCTGGCATTCTAGAGTGTGATGAATCATTTGGGTGGGAGCTTATACTGATGAAATAGATCTATCCTCACGAAAACCCTCCACCCAAACACTATCCAATGTGCCTTGTACTGCAGCTGAACTTGACTCATGTGGGCTCCCATAATGCAGCATTTGTGAAAGTTTGGACAAAGAATGAGCCAAATCTTCACCTTTGCAAATCTTTCCCCACGTTCCAGATGAATTACAGGGCTCGTGTTTAAAATTCACAAGAACCCTTTCAAACAACATCACATTCTAATTTATTAGAGCAAATTCCTCATGGAATTCTTTCTTGACCTAACTTAAATTATATGTACTTTGCAGTAATAAACTGTGTTTTTTCCATTCAAATATAATATAATTTTAATAGTAATTTATATTGCACTTTCACATTAGAAAGAGCATGACCATATAAAGGGCTGAAAGAAATGTCAGTTGCTCTCTAACCGCCTTTAGAGATCACCAGCAAAGGGAATCAAGCCTCGGAATATGCACTTTGTATGGCAGAAACTAATCGTCAATATTTTTTTAAAAAGAGAAAGCATATTGAAAAGAAAATTGGATGTAACCAAGGTATTAAGGTGACTGGATTCAGGGTAGGAAAATATGAGTTGGGAGCTCAAGTCCGCAATGATTTAAGGGCACGTTCAAGAGTTTGGTCATCCAAAATGAAAAGTCACTGAGGGTACCACCGGCGGGCACAAGCCTCAGAGGAAGAAGATATTTTGAAGGTAGGGTAACCGCCAACATAGCAATGATGTGTTCACTTCTTAGGGATGCTATCAGAAAGTACCGCAATTCTAGTGGCTCCAAACCTCAGAAAAATGGGCTCTGTTACAAATCTGGAGGCCAGAATATCTAAAGGAGTCTGTGTGGCTATAGTCAAGGAGTCAGTGGGCTTCCATGGTGGCTCAGATGGTAAAGAATCCGCCTGTCAATGCAGAAGACATGGGTTTGATCCATGGGTCAGGAAGATCTGCTGGAGAAGGGCATGGCTATCTACTCCAGTGTTCTTGCCTGGAGAATCCCAGGGACAGAGGAGCCTGGTGGGCTATAGTCCACAGGGGTTGGAGATGACTGAGCACACACACACACACACACACACACGGCTGCTTGGCCCCCGAAGGCTCCAGGATAGATTCCCCAGGTTCATCTAGTTTCTGGTGTCTGCTGGCAGCCTTGTTCTCTAGGCTCCTAACTACCATCTCTACCTCTATGGTCAGTGTGCCTACTCCTGTTCTGTCTGGACATGTCATCAAACATCCCTCTGCCCCACTCTCATAAGAATAAATGTGCCTGCCTTGGGGGGTCTACCTGAATTACTCAGAATGCTCTCAGCATCTCAAGATCTCTAATCACATCTGCAAAGACCACCCCAGCACCACTCCCCACCCCTCTTCTCTCCCTCCCTCTCTCTTTTTCTCGCCATATATGGCAACATTCACAGGATCTAGGGATTAGCACGTGGCCGTTTCTCGAGGTGCCTTGCTTCAGTCTACGGCAAATGGGGAAATGGATGTGTCACCTGGGTTAATAGGAAAGAGCTGGAGTTCAGCTAGACCAGAGGTCTGCAAACCACAGCCTGCAGGCCAGTGCCAGCTTCTGTAAACAAAGCTGCATGGGCGCCCAGCCGTGCCAATTTGTTTACATATCGTCTCCGGCTGCTTTCTTGCTACAAGGGCAGAACCAAGTAGTTGAGACAGTAACCATATGGTCCTTGAAGCTGAAAATAGTTACTATCCGGCCCTTCACAGAAGTTTGCCAAGCCCTGGGTTGGACCCAGAACACGATGCCATGGTCCTAGGAAGATGGCGAGGTGTCTGTTTCCAGCTGATACAAGTCCAGTCCTCGGTGCATGAGAAGGTCAGCGGGAGAAAAACCGACAAACTGCAACTGGACTTTACAGTGAGACCTTGCTAGTTTGGGGTAAAATATCTCCCTAACACTGTCAGTGTAGAAAATAGGTATTGAAAGAAACATGCTCAGAAGATGGATATTTGTGAAATATTTTGCTGCTTGTGTAGTAAAATGCGTTAGCTATCCTCTATATTCATACACATGCAAACATATATTTAGTGATTATTTATTAGTTGGTAAAATATATTTGCTTGGAAATGTTTCCCAAGAAGTTTATGTGTCCTATTAAAAGAAGAAAAAAAAAAAAACTAGAATCTGAGTAGCATAGCATAAGGTAAGGTAAGGTAAGGTAAGGTAAGGTAAGAAGTCGCTCAGTCGTGTCCGACTCTTTGCGACCCCGTGTACTGTAATCTACGAAGCTTCTCCGTCCATGGGATTCTCCAGGCAAGAACACTGGAGTGGATTGCCATTTCCTTCTCCAGGGGATCTTCCCAACCCAGGGATCGAACCCGGGTCTCCCACGTTGGCAAAGCGGGGTGAAAAATAAAGGTAGGCTTGTGATAGTAAGTCAAGAAAGACTTGAAAATGTAGACCAAGAGGAGAGGGAGAGACTGAAGGAGCTGGAGTGGACAGAAAAGGTAGTGAGTGAGGCGCCAGCCCCAGGAGGATGGGGACCAAGGCCTCGGGAAGGGGGACCCCCCCCCCGTGACTAGCACGACGAGGCCTGGAGGAGGAGCCACGGAGGAGGGGTGGGCAGAGGCACCCCGACACCCTGAGGGAGAGATCCCAGCCGAAAGGGCTTCTGAAAGTTCACAACACATGCAATGCATCTGATCCTGGATTTTAGGAACCCAGAGCTGTGAAAGTGTGCGCGTGTGAAGTCGCTCAGTCGTCTCTTTCGACCCCTTGGGCTGTAGCCTACCAGGCTCCTCCGTCCATGGGATTTTCCAGGCACGAGTACTGGAGCGGGTTGCCATTTCCTTCTCCAGCTGTGTAAGGCGTCCTGATTAAACCGAAACCCTAGCGGACCGGATGAGATATTTTATCAGAAACCAAAGAGCAGGATCATCCACTGGTTTGTCCAGAGTCAGGCCCCGGCAGGGGCTGGGAAGACCTGCGTGCACGTACAGCCCGCTGGGACCACCGGTGATGGGAAGGCTGGAGCAGAGCTGCCTGCCGGGAGCCGCCAGGAAGGGGCGGAGCCGGACTCGGACTCACGTGCCCCGCCCCTCCGTCCTTCCCACACTCAGGATCCCTCTGATGTACCCACTCAGGAGGGAGGCGACACACAGCAGTGGCGGGAGCGTGAGGGGTGACATCGACTGTGGTTTCGTACTATTAACTGACGCTCTGAGTGTGCAAGTTAAGCCGTGTCATTAATTGGCATCCTCTCCCATTTTGGTGGCTCAGATGGTAAAGAATCAGCCTGCAAGGCAGGAGACCCTTGTTCGATCCCTGGGTTGGAAAGGTCCCCTGGAGAAGGGAACGGCAACCCACTCCAGTATTCTTGCCTGGAGAATCCTACGGACAGAAGAGCCTGGTGGGCTACAGTCTGTATATAGGGTCGGAAAGAGTCAGACGCGGCTGAGCGGCCAACACTTTCATTTTCAGACTTTCCCCATTTTACTGCCCACTCAATGGCACCCACTCCAGTACTCTTGCCTGGAAAATCCCATGGACAGAGGAGCCTGCTGGGCTGCAGTCCATGGGATCGCAAAGAGTTGGAGACGACTGAGTGACCTTACTTTCCCTTTTCACTTTCCTGCACTGGAGAAGGAAATGGCAACCCACTCCAGTGTTCTTGCCTGGAAAATCCCAGGGACGGGGGAGCCTGGTGGGCTGCCGTCTATGGGGTCGCACAGAGTCGGACACGACTGAAGCGCCCTAGAGCGTCTGTTTGTCCAGACTTCCCTGCAAGCTCAGGCCCCCAGGGGGCTGAGGCCGCCTCTGCCTGTAGTGACTCAAACAAAGAGGACAGAAGAAAGCGTCTGGAGGGCAGACCAGGAACCATGGAAACAGTCCAAGCAGAGGATCCCCAGGAAACATCTGACCGGCCTGGGCAGAAAGGGAGGCTCTCACAGAGGCAGAGGAAGGGGACCCAGGGCCGCGAGGCCAGCAAGCCTCGGGGTTTGGGGCTGAAGGAGGAGCAGAACCTTAAGGATGCCAGAGGCTCAGCCCCCTGAACCAGAACCCCTTCCTGGGGCTCCGTTGACACCAGGAGTTTGGAAGACGGATCCCGAAGTTCCTGTTCTTGTTCCGTTGCTCCGTCGTGCCCGACTCTTTTCGACCCCATGGGCTGCTGCAGGCCAGGCTTCCCTGTCCATCACCATCTCCCGGAGTTTGCTCAGACTCACGTCCATCGAGTTGATGATGCCATCCAACAGTTTGGATGGTACCAGATGTAGTTTCTCTCATCCCGAGTGGACCCCACGCTCTAGCTGTGCTATCAGTCTTCCTGTGCGATAACTACCTTGGCACCCAGAGCACCAGCCTCTGAACAGTCCTCTCAGGTACCCATCTTCTCTCTCTGCCAACTTTACCCTCATAGCTGGCCAGCCATTGCTCTGAAAGAAAGAACCAGGCATTCAGTTTCCCTTTCTGATGATGCGCAGTTGCTTTGGTGACAGAGACGGTTTACAGGCCTCCAGACTCCCTTAGGGAAGGCACATCACAGTGTTTTCCAGAAGCCTCATTGCCTCGCACGTTGGGCCTTTCCAAGTCTGCCCTGACCTGCTGCTCGAACATCTCCAGTGATCCTGCTGAGGCTGAGCACCGGGGCCTCCTCCCTGCCTCCCGTCTGCAGTTCCTGCAACACGTGCGCCTCAAACCAGCCTCCAGGGCCCTCACCCAAGTCCACTGAGGATCTCACCCACCTTCCACCGGCCCCTGCTTTCAGGACGAGCCCACATTTCATACAGGAGAACTTTTTTTGAGTTGGTTTTTTTTTTTTTTTTTTTTTAATGTGGACCATTTTAAAAATCTTTATTTGCTACAATAATGCTTTTGTTTTATGTTTTGGATTTTTGGCCTTCAGGCATGTGGGATCTTAGCTCCCCAGGGAGTGAAAGTGAAAGTCAGTCATGTCCGACTCTTTGTGACCCTATGGACTGTAACCTGTGCCAGGCTCCTCTGTCCATGGAATTCTCCAGGACAGAGTACTGGAGTGGGTTGCCATTTCCTTCTCCAGAGGGTCTTCCTGACCCGGGGATTGAACCTGGGTCTTGCGCATTGCAGGCAGATTCTTTATCATCTGAGCCCCCAGGGAAACCCACACCCCCTGCTTTGGAAGGTGAAGTCTTAACCACTGGACCACCAGGGAAGTCCCCGTGGAGAAGAAGTTTGGAAGCACATCAGTTAAGCAGGAAGTTTTATATTAATACGGGTTGTTCCAGTCCCCAATGGCCACTGAAGACTGCGAGTCAGCTGCAGCACCCCCAGGAAAACGTGGAGGAGCAGCGCCATCAGTATCGACATCATTGTCATCTGCCCTCTGGTGTCTGCAGTGCCCAGCCGGCACCCACTCCAGAGCCTCGCATGCAGGAGATGGAGAAGCAGTACCCAAATCACAAATCAATCCACCCAGAGGCTTTTCAAGTAACTCAAAACTGCTTGGAGCTGTTTTCTTCTCCAAGTCTCCCTGCCCTCCTTCTCCCGCTTTCAAGTGTACCTCGGCGTCTCTACAAACAGAAATAACCAGGGCGCCCAGGTTCTTCAAACAAAGCCAGCCATGGTCCCTTTGTGGCTGCGGCATCAATGGATGAACGGTGCTCCCCGGACTTGAGAAGAGCAACATCAGATGTGCTTGGGGATCTTAATACCACGATCATTAAGGACTAGACCAGGGCTGAAATTTGTTTTTCCTGTAGCACTTGGAACTACAGAAGTCCAGAGGGAGCAGAAAAAAAATGGTTTTCCTTAGGTCTGTCTTTGAAATTCATTTTCCCTCTGTAGTAAAGACCTGTCAGTCAAATTCCTAAAGTAAGAAAACTGTTTATTCTTCCTAAAAAGTAACTGAGGGAAGCGTGGGGGTCTCACTCAGTAGAAGCCAGTGTTTTGCATGTTCAGGTAAAGGACAAATGCCTTCTTGGTGCTTTAGGACTACTTTTGAGAAAACCTGTACCATATAAATGAATCAGGGACTTCCCAGGTGGCTCAGTGGTAAAGAATCTGCATGCCAATGCAGGAGACTTGGGTTTGATCCCTGGGTCAGGAAGATTCCCCTGGAGAAGGGAATGGCAACCCACTCCAGTATTCTTGCCCAGAGCATCTCAGGGACAGAGGAGCCTGGCAGGCTACAGTCCATGGGGTTGTAAAGAGTCGGACACAACTAAGCGTGCATTTGTAAATGAATTATCAATACAAATCTTGTCTAACACAGGTGCATTTTCTGCCTCTTGGCTAACCTGCCACTCAACACGGAAAACTTACTGAACCCTAGTTCCTCTTAAGGTGTGTCCCTAGAATTTTTTTATTTCAGACATAGCAGGAGAAAAGGTTCCTGTCCATTTTTCTGTGTCCACAGGAAACACCCTCCGGTTTCCTTCCTTAGTCTCTTGTTCCTAATCATTCTTTCCTTCCCTTTCCATTTAAAAAGAAATTAGAGCATTCGCAGAACTCTACATTTAGAGAATTGTGGAATATTAAAGTTGGAAGAAGTTTTAGCCATCATCAAGTCCAGCTCCCTCTTTTTATAGACAAGAAAATTGAGACTCAGATACGTTGAAACAGATCCAAATTCTATACCTAGTTAGTGGCAGAGCTGGAAATAAATCGTAGATCTTTCACTATCCATATGGTCACAGCTATGGTTTTTCCAGTAGTCAGGTATGGATGTGAGAGCTGGACCATAAGGAAGGCAGAATGCTGAGGAATTGATGCTTTCAGACTGTGGTGCTGGAGAAGACTCTCGAGAGTCCGTTGGACTACAAGGAGCTCCAACCAGTCCATCTTAAAGGAAATCAGTCCTGAATATTCATTGGAAGGACTGATGTTGAAGCTGAAGCTCCGATACTCTGGCCACCTGATGTGAAGAACTGACTCACTGGAAAAGACCCTGATGCTGGGAAGGAGGCAGGAAGAGAAGGGGACGACAGAGGATGAGATGGTTGGATGGCATCACCGGCTCGATAGACATGAGTGTGAGTAGAACGAGGGAGATAGAGAGGGACAGGGAAGCCTGGCGTGCTGCAGTCCATGGGGTCACAGAGAGTCGGACAAGACTTGGTGGCTGAACAAAAACAATTCACCATCTAGCCTGGTGCTTCATCCACCACATGAAAGATTTTCAGAATTGCTTGATTATCCCAATTACTGCCGGCCCTTGTGAGAAGCATGGACCTGTGTCGTCTTTGGAGATTCAGTCTGTGTAACAACTTCCCATGACGCTGAGGATCAGACATTGTCGAGGAAACTCTTCATGTCAACATGCACTGCTGTCTTCCTCAAAGGGCATTCTTTCTCCATCGGCAGTGGATTCTGGAAGGGAAGAGTTGGCAGGAGACGGGAGAAGGGCTTGGCTTGTTCGGACTTTCGGCAGCTTCTCAAGGGGGGGGAAGCAGGGAACGGACACTAAGCCCAGGGGGACCACTACAGCGCCCAGGGGCTCTTCCTGTCCCCTGTCCAAATTTTCAAAAACTTCATCGTCTCTTCCAGGAGCAGTCATTGGTTGCCTTTATTGGGTTACTTTTTCTTTTCATTTCTATTTCTTGGTCACGTTGATAAATTGTGAGATTATTAAGAAGAGAAAGAAAAAAACAAAAACAAGGACTTCCGGTGGTCCAGCGGTTAAGACTCCATGTTTCCAATGCAGGAAGCGTGGGTTTGGCCCATGGTCAGGGATCTAAGACCTCACATGCTGCTGGGCACAGCCAAAGGAAAGACAAAGGAAAGAAAGAATTCATCTAATTCACCTTTACTTATCTCTCAATGGACTTCCCTTGTAGCTTAGTTGGTAAAGAATCTGCCTTCAGTGCAGGAGACCCAGGTTCAATCTCTGGGTTGGGAAGATCCCCTGGAGAAGGAAATGGCAGCCCACTCCAGTATCCTTGGCCTGGAAAATCTCATGGACAGCGGAGCCGGGTGGGCTGCGGTCCACGGGGTCTCAAAGAGCAGAGCACGACTGAGTGACTCACACTCTCTTAATATATAACATGATGCCTTATCAGTTAATTGACAGAGACCCATTTTGACTTCCAATTTATAAGACTTCCCTGTGGCTCAGATGGTAAAGAATCTGCCTGCACTGCAGGAGACCCAGGGTTCGATCCCTGCGTGGAGAGGACCCACTGGAAAAGTGGATGGCAGCCCACTCCAGTATTCTTGGCCTTGAGAATCCCATGGATAGAGGAGCCTGGCGGGGTACAGTCCACGGGGTCGCAAAGGGTCAGACAGGACTGATCAACTAGCAGTACTACTTATACGACAAACAACAGGGTGGTATTTCTCTTTTCCTGTCTTGGTGACCCCAAGGCAACTAGGAGAATTACAAAACAAAGACACATTCCATTTTTAAAGAAAGCAGTAAGACCTGGGACGCACATAGTGGATGGGAAAAGGCAGCCAAGCGCAGCAAAGTGCGAATGGGCTCTGGACCATATGAGAGGACGCTGCAGCTACGGCCGTGGACTTCAGACTCAGTCAGGAGAACGCTGGGTTTTCAAAGGAGGGGATCACAGCCACACCCTGATGTGGAGCAATGGGAAGAGGCTGGAGGAGTCTATCTGGCTCTGTTTGGACGTACAGAGGAACCAGGCAGGAAGCCGGGCAGGGAACGGCACACCCGCCATGTCTCCAGGAAACTACGTGTTGCGGAGGCAAGTGGGGGACAGGAATCCTCTGCACTGCAGACAGCCTTTCAGCTCCTGCCTCTGAAGGCTGAAACAACCAGAGCACATGGACAGTCATCTTTCACAGGGAGAATCCTGCTATCCTGCAACTCACCTTGTCCAAAAATAAGAAAGAAGAAGAGGAAAGAGGAGACAGCATAGAACTACACAGAGCTGCCTGGCAGCTCGGCTGGTAAAGAATCTGCCTGCAGTACCGGAGACCCGGGTTCCATCCCTGGGTGGGGAAGGCCCCTGGAGAAGGGAATGGCTACCCACTCCAGTATTCTTGGGCTTCCTTGGTGGCTCAGCTGGTAAGGAATCTGCCTGCAAGGCAGGAGACCCAGGTTCGATCCCCGGAGAAGGGAAAGGCTACCTATGCCAGTACTCTGGCCTGGAGAATTCCATGGACTGTATAGCCCATGGGGTTGCAAAGAATCAGACTGAGAGACTTTCACTTTCACTATACGATGGTAACAAAAAAGAACAAAGCAAACACATACTATAAAAAACAATGTCACAAGCAGATGAAAAAGCATGACTAAATATACAGCCACATACCAGCTCAAAAGCAAACAAAGAAAACCCTAGATCATGAAACTGCTTCTATAAAACAAAAGCTCTATGTAGTGATAGAAAAATTAAGGGAAGATATGTCAAGAAAACAGGAAAAGTTGCAACTTGAGCTAGCAGAGGTCAGGAAAAGAGTGGAAAATTACAAAATACTATCTCAGAAATGAAGGTCATACTAGAAGTTGCAAAATAGAAGAGACATTTTATAGAAACCTAATAAAGGCCAGGGAAAGTATAATTTAAAAAGTAGGAAAAATGAAATGGAAGTTAAGTAAGTACTGAAAAGGATTAATGAGGAAATGTTAGGTAATCATGGATAACAGAAGTCAGACAAAGGAAACCCAACATATGAATAATCACTTCTCCAAACCCACAAAAGGAGGCTCCATACACTTTCTGGGATTCGAAAAAACTTCATAAAATGGCATACAACGTCTGAGAAAGAAACAACAGAAGGAAAAACACAAAGAAGTGTTAATGATAGGGCATATCCTTGCAACAAGACTGGATATTAAAAAATAAATCAATAAAGGAAGGAGCCTGAATGCTTACATAATCAATTTAAGAACCTAGAATGTGGGTGACACATTATTATTGTAAGGTCAATGAAAAACAGTATTTGTCTTTAGATCTGCACTGTTACAAAGATAATAAGCTTAGGATCCTACGAAAGTTGCCACAGCCTGAACCAAGAAAGTTGCAAGTATCTCGAAGTTGTCACTTCCTAACTCTGTGCTACATAAAAGAGGGAAGCAGTGTCCTCCCCAACCTAACCCTGGAACTGGGGGCCGACTGGAGCCAAGCGCCAATCACTCATCCCGTCATGTCCAAACACCTGGAATCTTGGGCCTCCCCGGCAGGTATATCAAAATAATACAGTACTTTCTAATCATGATGTAATAAAAAGTATTTTAAAAATTAAAAAAAAAAAAAATCTTCCACTTAAACTTTCAAAATGTTCTTTAAAATTTTTTTTTAATTTTTAAAAACTTTTTATTTTATATTGGAGCATAGCCAATTAACAATGTTGTGATAGTTTCAGATGGACAGGAAAGGGACTCAGCCATACACATCCATGTATCCATTTTCTCTCCAAACTTCCCTCCCATCCAGGCTGTCCAATAACATTGAACAGAAGCTCCCTGTGCTATGCAATAGGTCGTTGCTGGTTATTTGTTTTAAATATAGCAGTGTACTGTACAGATCCCAAACTCCCCAAAACTTTCTAACAGGAGACACGGAAAAACATAGTCTCTTTGAAATAGCGACAATGAGGATACATAGCTAAAATATCTAAGTATGGCATATTTTATACCATAAATAGAAATTAAATACTAAATTGGAGTATCCACTCTTTTATATTATTTTATATACAAATGTATAAATATATAATTTAATGTTACATAGCTAAAATAGTTTAATACTTAAAGGCAGCAAAAAGGGAGTGCATTAAGTATTTATATGAACCACAGAGAAAGAATAAAAATAGATGAGATAACGATCTAACTCACAGAGTTAGAGAAGGAAGAAAAAAGTCCAAAATGATTTATCAGCCTGGAAGAAGTGGAAACCAAAATAAGAAGAAATAAAGCCAACAATGGCTTTTCACTGTATTTCCTTTGTCCTGTTTAGATGTTGCTCCTGTGCATATATTATTTTTTTATGGAGTAAATATGCTTTTTACAAAGCAAGGGATTTTTTTTCCAGATTTAAAAGGTTATGATGGGGTCTCAAAAATTAAACCACATGCCAGGAAGAAAAAACTAGAAGAATGACCTCTGGGCTCCTAGGCTGGCTTCTCCAAGGTGGTCCCGACCACCCCCCCGGGCACACCTGTGAAGTCAGCACGTCCTGTCCGAAGACATCTGTGTCCTTCCCAAGCCTGTCCTGTGAGTCTCAGACACCCAATGCTGATGACCGCCGCTCTAAGGCAGCCATGCAGATTCTCACTTTTTAAAATAAGGAAATTATGTCAGACTCTTCCTATTGATAATGTAACTGCTCTATAAAGAGGTGAGCAAGTTATCACAAAAACAAGTCTAATTTTTAAACCTTCTTCTTCAGGGGCATGCTCTATACATACCCAGTGCACAGATACACCGTCTGTACACATAGATGAACGCTATACATATGAAATCTTTTTTTAACAGGTAAGAAATGGATGTATTCAGATTCAGAGAGAAGCACACTCCACAGAGGGTGCAGAGGGTGCAGAGGGTGAGTGCCCGTATGCAGTCTTTTAACGTGAGCTTAATCCAGAGTCTGTGTTGGTGTCCTGTCTTGTTTTCATGACAGCAGATAAAATAGAATGAAAGTATTTTTTTTTACCAGCAGGCATAGTTTAGTCCTTTCATAGAAAGTCTAGTGAACGTGTCAGTCGTGCAGTCGTATCTAACCCTTTGCGATCCCATGGACCGCAGCCCACCAGGCTCCTCTGTCCCTGGAATTCTCCAGGCGCGAACACTGGAGTGGGCTGCCAGTCCCTTCTCCAGGGGATCCTGCTGATCCAGGAGTCGAGCCTGGGTCTCTTGCATTGCAGGAGGATTTTTTACCGTCTAAGCCACCAGGGAAGCCCAGGAAAGTCTGAACTGTACAAACAGAAGCTCAGCAACTCCAGTGCCAGAGTGTGTGCCAGGAGCTGGGAGTGAAGAAGGCCAATTGGTGCTGAAGACATGAAGACCTGAAAGGACACGCAGCATAAAAGCCGCCCGGATGGACCACGGTCCCGGAAGCTGTCGCCACTGAGTCCATCTCGAAGCTGCTTCGGGAGGTCTTTGCAGCATCTATGCCTTATCTTACTGGAAGCCAGCCATGCCCAGCTTCTATTCCCTGAGTTGCAGGCAGCTTGGAGGGGAGAGAGATGGGGACTTAAGCAGAACCAGTCCGAAGCCTGGGGGTCAGATCTGAGGGTGCAGACAGCTGCTCCTTCAAGAGACTCCTTGGCCACAGGCTGCCAGGGAGCCCACCTGCATGACTTTCAAGCAGTGGGAACTTGGCCTTAAAACAAACGGACTCGCTTAACTCTTTAAATGCCAATCATAGCTGCTGGGTTCCTGTTAACATGTTAATTAGTTTGTGCAGCTTTTGTTTTTCACTCTGTGATCCCTCAGGTTTACTTAATTTACTTCATTCGGGGGAACAAAATCCAACCTGCCTTTTATCACCAAACTTTTTCTGTTGTCTCTATTTTATAGCTGTAGCTCATACGGTAAAGAATCCACCTGCAATGCAGGAGACCCGGGCTCAATTCCTGGGTCGGGAAGATCCCCTGGAGGAGGGCATGGCAACCCACTGCAGTAGTCTTGCCTGGAGAATGCCATGGACAGAGGGGCCTGGCGGGCTGCTGTCCCCGGGGCCACAAAGAGTCGGACACGCAGAGCAACTAAGAGTACTACTACTGCTGTTTCACGGTCTTCAGTGTGGATTCAGTTTCCCAGTGCACACACACATGGACACCTGTGAGAACACATTTCCTGAGGTCACAGAGCTCATGCAAGGAGCAGTCATCAGAGCCTCACCCAGTGGCACTTGGCTTTCTTCACGGGGGCTGTGACCACCGAGGTCACTCATGAGCTTGACTCTGAAGACAAAGAATCTGGAGGAAGCAACCAGGAGTAATAAGACATGGATCTTCTCTTTCTTAAAAAAAAAAAAAAAAAGGCGATGTAAAGCAGGGGTCCCCAGCCTCCTCTGGGATCTAATTCCTGGTGATCTGCAGTGGAGCTGATGCAATAATAATAGAAATCAAGTGCACGATAAACGCTTGAATCCTCCCCAAACCACCCGCCCCCCCCACCC